>CM076583.1:1031103670-1031438590 GCA_034641835.2 Pinus albicaulis | reverse complement strand
GCATTAAAACAGCACTAATTCCATTTCCTAAGGTGTCACATTCCACAATAAAGGTTTTTGTGAAGTCTGGTGTAGCTTAGAATGGTGCTAGGCACATTTTCTCTTTAAGATGTTCAAAGGCCTGAATTGCTTCAGGATTCCACGAAAATGCATCTTTCTTCAATAATGTTGTTAGAGGTGCTGCTATTCGCCCATAATTCTTAACAAAGTTGCGATAATACCCTTTTAACCTGAGAATTCTATGCAACTTCTTTATGGTTGTGGGGACTTTCCATTCCTTAATGGCTTTGATTTTGTTACCATCTACCTTAACACCCTCGTGAGATACAATATCACCCAGATATTCCACCTCTTGTACTCCAAAGAAACATTTGGATGTTTTCTCATATAATTGTTTCTCCTCCAATAGTTTGAGCACCCTGTCAACATGTTGAAAATGATCCTTCCAAGACCTACTATAGATAAGTATATCATCAAAAAATACTAGCACAAAGTTTCTAAGGAAGGGTTTGAAAATGGAATTCATCAACCCTAGAAATGTAGAAGGTGCATTGGTAGGACCAAAAGGCATGACCAACAATTCATAATGACCTTCATGAGGTCGAAATGTTGTTTTCGGAATAACTTCAGTCTTCATTATAATATGATGATATATTGAACGAAGATCCAACTTGGTAAAATAAATTGCTCCATGGAATTCATCCAGTAATTCATCAATCATAGGAATGGGAAACTTATTTTTAATAGTGAGCTTATTGAGCTCCCTATAATCCAAACACATGCACCATGATTCATCCTTCTTGTGCACCAATACTACTGGAGCAGAGAAAGAGCTTTGACTAGGTTGAATTATTCCAACCTCTAACATTTTTGCAATCATACGTTTAGTTTCACTCTTTTGGAAATAAGGATATCTGTAAGGCCGAATGTTTGGAGGAACACTTCCTGGAATCAAATGAATAGCACGATCATGATCACAAATAGGTGGGAGTCCTTTGGGAGTATCAAACACCTTGGAATTATTATCGAAGAATTTTTGGAGATCTGGAGAAATAGATGATTTTGATGTTGGAACTTCTAGTGAGCGTAATTGTGCAATTACGCCTTGTTGTTATTTCTTCAGAAGCTTTGTCATGACATTAGAGCTTATTATCTTTCCTATTAGGTAAACTTGACTCAGGATAGAGTTAATGTTGACTAGGGTAAATAGTAGTGGTTTTGGGGCACATGGTATTGTGCACCCATGGTTTTAGCCCATGGTATTGCATGTAATGGAGCCTATAAAAGGTTGGGAAGACTTCATTGTAATGTAGACCTAGAGGCGAGCAGTGAAGGCTCACTTGGCCGGATTGGCTAGGGCTTTGGCCAATGGTTAATGAAATTTCATTGTTGGGTTTTTCCTTGGAGTTTGGAGTTTTCCCTGATAAACATATGTGTTTATGTTTATGTGCTTTGTTGCTGGTTATGTATATTTATTTCTCTGAGTAAATTATTTATTATTTCTGCCGTAATTTCTAACAAATGGTATCAGAGCCATGCTTCGCTTCAGAGGGATGCTTTTGTAGCCAAGGGTTTTATTGGCCTATGAATGGAGATATGATTGCAGATGTAGAAACAAACATGGAAGAAAAAATTGAGTACGTGAGTTATTTTTTGTAATATGTTCATGGGATCCTACAAATACAAGGGCTACTCTGCTAAAGGCATTTGTTCCAATTAAGATGTTGGATCAACATAAATCTAATGAGGGCCATGGTAAATTCGGCTCTATAAGCTACAATTAAGAGATAGTAGAGTATGCAGAAAGGGGTTAAAGTCGGCTCTGAACGCTACAATGAAGAGATAGCAGAGTAAGCAGAAAGGTCGGTGGATCATTCTCGCTCTCCGATGAGGACATTACGAGTGTAAAAATAGAGCTTCCGCAAGGAAAGCTCAGTGTTATGTGTGAATATGAGGATGCCCATTGTGAGAGATGGGCTTTTTCATAGGAATACGAGCGTTGAATGAAAGGATGAGAACAGACGCCAGCGAAGGCTGTGAAAAATGAAAGTGGATCCAGTTTAGGCCATGGACAAACCCGTAGAAGTTATGCTGATGTGTATTGGCCATGGATGTCGATCCCACACTCTACTCGACACCATTACTTTCTCTTCCATAGAAAAAAATGCACCTAACAGGTCCAACGATCAAGCTTTAGTAGTAGTAGTTAGAGGAGGCAGTTGGGATAGTAAGGCTAGAGAGCAAAGAGAATTTGCTCTTGTTGCTCCTCCCTCTCATGCCAACCAGGTCGATGAATGAGCTTCCTCAAAGAAGGCCATGGAAAGACGTCAAGGGTTCTAATCACATGAGGAGAGGTGTCATAAAACGATGTCAGTGAATGGCTCTGGTTATACGATGTGCAACGCTTGATTTGTTTCCTCAAATGGGCTCATTCGCATTTCCAAAGGAATGAGCCAACATGAAAATTGTGCGAGGATGACAGCCACAGGAATACGCATAGTCCACGGGATATTCTCAGGGCTCTAAGGCATGAATTGTGCTTGGATGCAGATATTCAAGTCAGGAAGCAAGGCAATCTACATGTAAAAGTAGGAGGAGAATGACAAGGCTGAGGAGGACAAAGCTGCGAAGAAGTTGTGGGTTTGCTAATGGTGCTAAGGTTTGGGATTATGCCTCCAATCATCTCGGCTGCGTCATGACTTGAATTACTTAGTGTATGGTTCCATTGGGGATGGAACTCCTTTGTTAGAAATGCGCATGGAGCATGCTCTCAAAATGATTGTGGGAACAATGCTTGATATTTACGATATTTCCGATGAGAATATGCACAAAGTGATATTTTCTTTTATTAGAAATGTGGTGTCACACCCTACGGAAGAAGAAAAATGATTCCCTCACAATGTAGTTTTGACATATTTTTGAAGCACATCGTGGCCAATGAGAGTTGAAATTGAGATCTAGACAAAGGCGAGCATAATGTGGCCCATGAGAGTTGAAATTGAGATCTAGACAAAGGCGAGCATAGTGTGGAGAACATATTGCAATGGTTAACTGGTTTTGTGGACCAGTGCAGTTGCATAATTGGTGAAGATCATAGCATTGAAGAAATGCATAGCGAGGCACTAGAAAGGCTCATGAAATATTAATTTCTTTTATTGCAGTTGGTGGGCAGATTCATGTACAACTATGATGTCCTCTTTGGAGAGGACATCGTGAATGAATGTAGAGAATGGTCATACACATAATAGCAACAATGAACAAAAAAAAAATTATATTATTATAATGGACTTAATTTTATTAGATGTAAATGGGCATACTGCTGTAAGACCTGGTATGGCATGCGTACCCTTGGATAATCACTGGTAAAGTCTAGGTTAGACCTAGGTGATAGGGGGGATGTCAAGTTAACAATTACCCTAGGTAAAAATTTGAGGGGGGAAGAGCTAGAGTGAGAGGGGTTGTCTCATTTAGCAAGTTTGGCTGGATATTAGTCAATAATCCCTTTGATTTCCTTTCCTTCTGAAAAAAAAATTCAAGAAAATTTCTTGAAAATTAAAATCTACCATCCCCAAATAATGTAACCATTGTACTCCTAGTAGAAAATCAGCACCTCCCATTAGGATGGAAAGCATTGGACTATTCAATACATATTCCCCCATGGATAGCTTGATATCATGGCATTTTCTAGAGAAATTTATAGTTCCTCCATTTGCAACCATCACTTGACATTCTAGTGTTGGGTATAGGAAACAATTCAATTCCTTGGCTACCTAAAAATGAATAAAATTATGTGTACTACCTGAATAAATCAACACTATTACCTTTTTCTTCTTGATATGTCCTTCTATCTTAAGATTTTTAAGATTGGTAATTCCGGCTAATGCATTACATGATATGGTCGGACTCATTTATTCTTCTTCTAGGGTTGCTTCCTAGTGTACAACCTATTCTTTTTAAGTTTCCTATTCATTTTCTTCCTCCTCTTCACAATCTATGTAAAATAATTTCTTTTCAGCACACTTATGAAATTTAGTGTATTTTCTATCACAACTGTAGCAAAGCCATTTTGTTCTTTTTTCTTCCAATTGTTGTGGTGTCAACCTTGTAGGTTGTGAAATTATAGGAGTAGAAACACTTCCATCTTTATAGATGTGAGTTTTAGGCTTCCTTATTGCCATAATTTTACATTCAATTTTTCTTGCCAACCTGAATGCCTTCTCTAATGAATCTGGTTCCCAAATGCGAACTTCATGTTGGATGTTATCCTTTAAAGTCCCTATGAAGACATCAATTGTTAGGTAAATTGACTTGGGGTTAGAGTCAATTTTGACCAAGTTAAACAATGATGGTTTTGGGGCACATGGTATTGTGCACCCATGGTTTTCGACCCATGGTATTGCATGTAATGGAGCATATAAAAGTCTGGGAATACTTCATTGTAATGTAGGCCTGGAGGTGAGTGGTGAAGGCTCAGTTGGTCGGATTGGCCATGGTTTTGGCCAATTTTTAATGAAATTTCATTGGTTGGGTTTTTCCCTGGAGTTTTGGGTTTTCCTGGTTAAATATTTGTGTTTATGTTTATGTGAGTTGTTGCTAGGTTTTGTATGTGTATTATTCTCTCAGTAAATATTTTATTTCTGCGGTAAATTTTCTAACAAATGGTATCCGAGCCAAATGTTGGCTTCAGAGGGACGCTTCTGTTGCCAAGGGTTTTATTGGCTTGTGAATAGAGATATGATCTGTTGTATTGATGCAATCTGGATCTCAATCCGAAGGACGAGATCGATACATAACCATTGGAGAAATTCTTAAGAGAGAAAAGTGTTTGACAGAATGTGTCAATCAAATGCTTTGAAGAACGTCAAAATGAGAGAGGATATTTCCAGGTGGATTAATTAATTGATGAACCATGTATCTGAAGAGAACTCCTAGAGGACTGGTAGTTACAGAGGCTAGTGACCCATGTAATTCGGTAGATGGGTCCTTTTTATATGGACATTGATGGCATATGTACAAACACAACAACAATGAAACAAAAAAAAAAAATTATATATATATATATATATTATAATGGAGTTAATTTTTTACATGTAAATGGGCATACTGCTGTAAGACCTGGTATGGCATGCGTACCCCTAGGTAATCACTGGTAAATTCTGGGTTAGACCTAGGTGATATGGGGGATGTCAAGTTAACAATTACCCTGGGTAAAAATTTGAGGGGGGAAGAGCTAGACTGAACGGGGTTGTCTCACTTAGCAGGTTTGGCTGGATTTATTCAAGGAACCCCAAGTCAAGTTTAGGGGGGAATGTTAGGTAAATTGACTTGGGGTTAGAGTCAAGTTTGACCGATTTAAACAATGATGGTTTTGGGGAACATGGTATTGTGCACCCATGGTTTTCGACCCATGGTATTGCATGTAATGGAGCCTATAAAAAGCTGGGAATACTTCATTGTAATGTAGGCCTGGAGGTGAGTGGTGAAGGCTCACTTGGCCGGATTGGCCATGGTTTTGACCAATGTTTAATGAAATTTCATTGGTTGGGTTTTTCCCCGGAGTTTTGGGTTTTCCCGATTAAATATTTGTGTTTATGTTTATGTGATTTGTTGTTGGGTTTTGTATGTGTATTATTCTCTCGGTAAATATTTTATTTCTACGGCTATTTTCTAACATCAATCCTGTGTTCATTTGGAATGTCAGTTACCCTTGTATTCAATTTTTGGAAGTCCTCAATGTGCTTTGCCACTAAACCCTTTTGTTTGAGATTTATCAATTGGCTAAAGAAGGTGTTGCTCTTTGTATCCTCATAATGTGCTATCATTTCCTCCGTAAAATTTGACCAAGTGAATTTTTTTTTTACGGGAGAAAAGCCATCGATACCAAATAAATGTATTTTTTTCTAAATGTAAAGTTGAAATGAATACCTTTTGTGTGTTTTGCACATTATTGAGATCAAAATATTTCTCCATCTGTAGTATCCATGTTACGGGATCCTTTCTATCAAACTTCCTCATATCCATCTTTGGAATATGGTGGTTCTTTAATCCAACATTATATTTTATGAAATCATGATTAACATTTATTTTGTTCTCATCATGAGTTTCCTCTATTATCATTTCACCATTAGGAATCATTTCTTGTATCAACTTTGACAAACCTTCCTTCAAACCTTCCATGTCTTCCTTCAAACCTTTCATTTTTTCTTCCATACCATCCATTTTTTTATTCCATACCATTCTTCAAACCATCCATCGTAGCTTCCACACCTTTCTTCAAACCATCCATCTTAGCTTCCATGCTTTTCTTCAAAACATCCATTTCATTTTTTGTTGCTCTTTGCGAGAGCGAATTTTGGTGCACTTACTCTTGTAATTTTGATACATCATGTTTCAATTCTTCATCTTCATGAATCATAGTAGAGTACTCTGAGGGCTTAATGGGTGTTGAATTATTTTTAGGAGGCATTTTAGAACCCAATACTGATATATATATATATATATTCAATAGGCCCTTGGAATCACTTAAAATTGATTTTTCAAACAAGACTTGTGCAATTTGAAAAAAAAAATACACACCTTTTTCTTGATTTTGAGGAGCTTGATATTGAAAATGAATTATCTCTGTGATTTCAGATCTTTAATATCTGAAATTCAGCCCTAAAGTAGCCCTCTGAATCTTATTTTGAATGCCACAAGTCTGACCTGATTTGGATTCTTGAAGGCAAAGTTATGCCCAATCTCCTATGATGACCTAATTATGGACTGGTTCCGTAGAGATAACTTGTATGAATTGCCACATATCACTGTTTCCCCTTTCGGCTCAAAAATTGATATAGAAAAAACTAAAGTCTGTGTAATTGCAAACACTTTTTATAGAATCCCAATCCGATGCTCAGAGAGAGAGTTATGATGTTTTTCCCACTATCACCTCTTTGAGATGAAATTCCGGAGCTTGAAACAATCCTAACTTCCACAGATCATATCTCCCAAAATATTGCGAACCAAGATCTGAAATTTTTACACAAGGTTCCTCTAGCTTTCAGCGTGACTCTATTAAAATTTTATCTTTTGAACCTTCGTAGAAGAAAAGGTATAGTAAAAATTCCACGATGACCTGTTTATGTGAAATTCAGGAGCCTGCAAAAGGCCCTAACTTCTATAGATCATATCTTCGATAATATTGTGAAATAAGATCTGAAATTTCGTGACGATGTTTCTCAGGATTTTGGCTTCGCACTCCAAAAATTTTAGCTTCTGAACCTTTGTAGAAAATTTTTTTATAGTGAAACTCCCATGATGACCTGTTTAGAGAAGTGAAACCCTAGAATCCAATGCTCTGATACCAAATGTTATGAAACCAGCTTCAAAAATAGAAGAAAAGAGAGATCAATGCCTTAGAAATAGCCACTTCGAGGGGGAAACCTCCAATACATTACATAAATGAACAATTCTTGGATGATACAAATGAAAAAACCTCCTCTCTATATATAGGAGTCCATGGGGCCACAATGTAATCCTATATGACCTAACAATAATTATGTAAGGGCACAATAATAACAATATGGGGGTTACAAGGGTACAAAAATAACAATAAGGGGGTTACACTAACAAAAATAAGGGACTATACTAGTAATATAAGGACCTAATAGAAAATATAACATAGTTTTTATCTTCCCTATACAACTATGTATACTCTTCAAAATACTGTGAATACCCATCAGAAGAATGGTCCTCATCTGCACTAGAAAAGATGTTGTCACTAAGAGTCGTTATCCTATTTTTTCAAGCTTTCTAGCTTGTCTATCACGAGCCACCTCACCCTCTTTCTGAGCCTTAAAGTTTTTTTTTAAGTTTTTTTTTTTTTAATTAAAAAAAAACAAAGGTGCATTGTATTTATAAAAAACAAAAGTGGGGTTTTTCTAGCCCAAGGAAAAATTGTAATTTTATTAATGAAAGAAAAATTACATGTTGTAGATGCTTACAGAGCATTCAATCATACTAGTCGAAACTGGTGTTCACAAAGACATTACATATAATATAAGCTACTCCAAAAAGGAAGTACGCATGTTATACTCTTTTCTCCTTTTCTTCTTTTCTACCTTCTACCATCCTCCTTGAGTTGTAGTGGTCATTACAAGTACTATTTGGTTCTCTTCATTCATCTGTGGATTTTCCTTATCTAAATTCAAATTTTTAGAAATATGGTGACGTTTTAAACCTCTCCTCTCCTTTTCTTTAGGGATCTTCTCTGACTTCATTGTTGGGACCAGGGTTCCTGAGGCTTCATGATTATCTCCCCCATTTTCTATGATTTCTTGTGGATTATGGGTTTCTTCATTGGTAGGGGGGCCTATTTCTTCCTCATCCTCTTCATCTTCATATGTTAATCTAGAAATTTCCATCCTTTGGGTTTCTTTCCTCGTCTCTTTCTCCTTATTGAGTATTTCTTGGCCGTGAGACATGTATTTTGTAGATGTCCTATTTATCCACATCTTGGGGACCTAAAAGTTTTTTTTTTTTTAAGTCTAGAAATTGTATCGAACACTACGTGTTATGCGTCAAGAGGATACGATTTGAAAATCCTTTGTTGAGGTTCACCTCCACATAGATTCTAGTGAAAGTGTATATTCATTCTTCGGCTCTTTGTTTATCCATCTTTATATATCACCCTATGAGATTCACAATTCCTTCTAGCACTTTATGGTTCCAAAAATGAACAGGGATATTACGAAATCTAACCCCAACCAACATTCTTGATACCACGGTTGTATTTGCATCAAATTATGGGAAACATAGGGTGGCATAAAGTCCCACAATATCACAGAATTATGGGCCTTCTCGTAATATACTTGTGTGCCTTTGATGATTCAAAATTTACTATAAAAAAACACCTAGAGTAGAGGTGAGTCTCACAATTAATTGTCCAAGTTGTGAAAATCCACTGAAATAGATCCATTGGTTTTGGCTAGAAACCATTAAATATTTATATGTATGCCTGGGATTCATCTTGTACGTAGATAATTTGTTTATGATAGATCTACAACCATTTTTGGGACTTGATTGAGCTACTCCACAATATAGAGGTTGGTAATATTGAGGGTTTCATTTGTTTTAGCTGAGGCAACACAGTTCCCTTTAAGAATGTCATTAAAAGAAGTACAACCAATTACTTGTCCTTTATTCTACTCTAATCCTTTGGGAAAACTAGATACAGGAAATTTCCCCCTCAACCTCATACTGATAACAATGGAGGAATTTTGGTCAACTCTTTGGTATGGGAGAATTATTTCATCTTGTAGATATTTTCTTGTACAAATCATACTTTGCATCTCCATTGGAATATCTTCTCTTCTATATATCTTCCGTCTAAGATTTAATACCAAGAAGTCCTTTAAAAATCATATAAGAAGTGATTTACCATCTGGAGTCTATGCGAAAATTTGAAAGGAAGCCACTTCTTCCAATGTTGTTGTAAGACTATTATTCTTACACCTCTCTGACAGATCTAGTAATATATAAGGTGGATCTGCAATTTTTGAAGCTCTGGAAAGTGTTCCCATGTCCCGATCTATGCATAACAAGGGTGAAATCCATCCTAAAAGTAGGTTGAGAAATCCTACCAAGAGATCTCTTGAGAACCATCACTCCTAGAATAGATATGCAAGCAAAAGCAATTTCCTTTGGTCCCCATAAATCCAATCAAAATAAACAACATCAGATCTCCATATTTAAGCCTCTGTATGGTGTAAGAGATCCGAATTGATATTGTAGAGCCCCTTTTCTCTGACTCAATAACGTATGTCAATTTTCTCAGCTTGTATAATCCTAAATCTTTTGGCATTATTCCTATCAAGGTCATCACTACTCAACCTCTACTCATCTTCAGCATAAAATCTTGATCCAACTGGATCGCTCCCGAA
Organism: Pinus albicaulis; assembly: GCA_034641835.2. NCBI lineage: Eukaryota > Viridiplantae > Streptophyta > Pinopsida > Pinales > Pinaceae > Pinus > Pinus albicaulis. Next base: position 1,031,428,670 of record CM076583.1, on the reverse strand, counting down.
ATTGATCTAGAGGGTCCTCATCCCTCTTTTAACGTCCATTGAATCAAAGGATCCCCAATACACCACTCAATATTCACACCAGAGGTAGGAAAATGTGAAATGGATACACCTTCTGTGTCACTAGCAAGGACTAGAACCTTAACATTAAACTCAGCCATCTCTCTCTCATCCTATTCAAAGATATTAGTTAATGTCAAAAAGTATCAAAAGGATGGGTTTATTGAACAAGAGTTTAGGGATATGGAAATTTCGTCGTTCTACAAAAATATTTTGTTTGTTTTGTAAAGCATGACAGTTTCTTGGGTGAGGATTGTGCCTTATGAGAGTGCATATTGAAAAATCATATTTATTTTTTTGTGGCGATATGGAATATAGCCTCATGTAATCACGAAAGCAGTTGTAAGATAGAGGAAAGAAAATATTCCTGGCTCACAATTTTTAGAGAGATTTAGGCCACAGTAAAGGAGTTAAGAAGTCTAGCAGAAGACAAAGAAGAATTTGAGGGTGATTAGTGCATCTTTTATCTACTACCACCTTCTATGTTTACCAGTAAATATTTTGATCATTGGGTTATCAAGATGTTAACTTTTATTCAGGATAAGAAGTTAATTCAGTACGAGCCTAGTAACCCATATGATTAATTATGTGATGTTTTTGAATTGAAGTTTTTAAAACAAGCATTGGATGAGAAGTTTTTGGTGAGCCTCGATATTGTACTAAGAGTGCTGCAACTCCCAGGGGCTGCCCTACTTTACTTTATCAACCAGGGGTTCCTACAAACTTTGAGGTGAAAGTGCTCTATACACAGCAGATGAATTATGTTCATGTCATCATCTTCTACTTTACGAAAGGGTTCTATTTTTTAGACTATGAGAACAACTGGAAAGTAAATTTCTTGAAGGAAATGACAAAAAGGAAACTAAACTGAATTTTTGAAAGGAAATGACAAGAAAGGGAACTAAACTGAATTGCTGAAAGGAAATCAAAACAATGAAGCTAATTTAATTCACAGAAAACAAATAGCAGAAAGGAAACTAATCCTAAACCACACTCAACTTGCCCAAATGGCTAAATGCACTCTACTTACCCTAAGATCTATCTACCATGCTTCTATCCATGCAACTACACTATCCATGACTTAATTCTAATTAAAAAAGAGTTAATTTGTAGTTTGGAGGGAAGAAAAAGGGCTAAATGAGTTTAATTGGGGGTTTAACACATCAAACGAGGATTGGAAGCAGAAAGAGGGGGTTAAACCCTTATAAAACCTTATTATAGCGCAAGAAATGACTTTGGAGTGGAAAGAATTCAAAAGTGCGATGACGGAGTGCGATTGAGGACAAAATTTTCGATGTGTAATGCCACAATCGCAACTTCACAAGTTTAAAGAGATAGAGTTAAGGATTAACAAGAATGAACTAAAATGTGCAAAGTGCGATTTGTGACGTGGTAAAAGTGTGAGCTATGATATGTGATGTGGTAATTTTAGTGAAGTGTGAAGTGCAACGAGTGACATGGAGGAGTTATCGCATCGATGGAATAAGCAGTAAGTGATATGCGAAAAGGTAAATGGTGCGATTTGTGATTTGTGATTTCGCAATATCACAATCGCAAGAATAAGTGGTAAGTGTTTAAAGTTAAAAGCTAAAATGTGTGAAGTGCAATTTGGAATGGTGACATGGTGATGGGACTGATGGCAGGGCGCGATTTTTCAATATCACAATCACAAGAACCAGTGGTAAGTGTTAAGGGAGAAAAGGTAAATGGTGCGGAGTGCGATTTGCAATTTTGCAATATCGCAATTGCAAAGAACGGCGGTAAGCGTTAAAGGTAAAAGGTAAATGGTGAGAAATGCAATTTGCAATTTCGCAATATTGAAATCACAAGGAATGAGTGGTAAGTGTTAAAGGTAAAAGCCAAATTTTTTGATTAGTGAAGTGCGACATACAGTGGCAGGAGACTCGATGAGCAAAGGCAGAAGTTGGGTTTCTGGTGGTTTTGAATTGATTTTCATGTGTTTTGCATAAAAATGGTAAGGTGGCCGTGATCGGATAAAAATAGAGAAATAAGGCTTTGAAGGGGTTAATTATGTTAGGCAAAGAAAATGTAAGTACAACATTAATATGAGAATAGAAGGAGGGAAATGGAGGTGTAAGAGTAGTGCTTAGAAGTGAGACACACATGCAGATTCATGCACGAGAAACAGAGAGAAATGCAGGATGAAAAAATGAAAGAAAGGTTGGGACTTGGTAATACAAATTATTCTTGAAACTCAAACAAAAATCAATTTTGGCATGTCGGAAGGTCTTCCCTACTCGAAGTCTATTGACACAAAGGAGAGTGGGGAGACTTGACCATAATTTTGGGGTTTTTCCTCTATTTTACTACGCATAAGCAATTAAAATTACAACAACAAAAAAACTAAACAACAATGAAACATATCAGAAGCATATCTAACTTAAATAGGAGAAGAAAAACTAGCTAAATGATTGAAAGGAAATGATAGGAACAACAGAGAAGCCGAGGCACATGGATTGGGCCCTAACCCACGAGCCTAGCCCTCTGAAACTTAAATCAGTGGAATGAAATCAGTCTGCTAATTTCATAAAATAATAACTGCATACATCTTTGAAAGTTTGATCACTAAATATAAAAAAAAGCTCCATAGCTCGCAATAGGTTAATTGACCTTCCTTTCTCCAATGGTACGCACACATGGAACAACAAGCGCACAGGCTCCTAGCAAATTGCCTCAAAGCTTGATCGCTTCCTAATCTCGGATAATGCTATCAACTTAGGGGGAGATATACACTCTTACATTATACCCCTTACTAGTTCTGATCATTGGCCCATTCTTTTACAATGGCTGTGTCCTGGAGCCTCCTCTAGGCGTCCCTTCAAGTTTGAATATTTTTGGCTTACTCATCTCGATTTTAAAAGCATGGTCACAAGCAGCTGGAGAAGTTTCATACCTCCATCAGGATCCAAAACGTATCAATTCCAAAAAAAGCTCAAAAATATCAAGAATCAAATCAAGCAATGGAACCGCATCACCTTTGGGAACATATTTCAACAACAGAAGGTTCTGGAACATACCATGTCTGAACTTCAGCATCACATCATCGCTGAAGGAAGAACAAAGTCTCTAGCTACCCAGGAACATAGTCTACTCTCTAAGCTGGAAGAAAGAAGAAAGAAAGAGGAAATCCTATGGAAGTAGAAATCAAGAATAATATGGCTAAAGAAATGGGAGAAGAACACAAAAATTTTCATCACTCAACCATTCAAAGGCGAATGCTCAATCAGATTGCATAGCTGAAAAATCAGCAAGGAGAAAGGCTACAGGAACATAAGGATATTGAGAAGGAGCTTCTCAAACATTTTAAACTCGTTCTACAAGAACCCCAGGGAAGCATACAACAAGCAATCAACAAGGTTACACAGCATATCCCTAAGATTATCACTGAATAACATAACAGGATGCTCCTTTGCCCAGTCTCCCTTTAGGAGGTTGAACAAGCAATGGCTCAATTCAAAGATGGTAAAGCTCCAGGTCCAGATGGTTACACCTCCAACATTAGGGAAATTTTGATGTCTAAAATGGGCCTCCTAAGAAAAATGGACAACCAAAATAAAATTTATAAGAACCAATAGGATTCAAGATGATGATGTCAACCATGGGGGATGATTCACCATTTTTTAATTAAAAGGGTAAAAAGATTAAAAATTATTAAAATAATAAAACTAATTTTTCAACTCATATTTTCAAGTTATCTCCCAAATTTTTTACTCAAATTTCAAGCGAGAGTACTCATTGGATGAAAAATTTAATTTCTCATCCAAGGAGTACCCATGTTTCATACTTTTGATGGATCCTGCTACACAAAAAATGAGAAATACATGAAAAAATGTGATTGCAATCATGTTTTTCATGTATTTTTCATTTTTCATGTAGCAGGATCCATCGAAAGTATGCAACATGGGTACTCCTTGGATGAGGAATTGAATTTTACAACCAACGAGTACTCCCACTTGAAATTTGAGTAAAAACTTTGGGAGATAATTTTAAAATACAAGTTGAAAAAGTAGTTTTTTATTTATCCCCTCTAAAATTTGATGATGCAATCAAATCTTATTTTATTATTTCCACTATTGTTTTATAATTTCCTTAGGAGGCCCATTTTAGACTTCAAAATTCCCCTAATTTTGTAAGAAGTTTTCTGGATTATCCACGGTATTGAGGAACATGTGTCGACGTTTCGAATCCCAACTGGGATCCATCATCAAGACAATTAGAATGAAGAAACTTTAAGAAGGGTTTCAGACCTTTAATAGAGAACAGTTTCTTGAAAAAGAGTCGACAAAGTTTTTTTAATTTTGAATTTTTTTATTAATTTTTATTTTAATAATTACATTTCTATTTTAATAAATCTTTATTATTATTAATTTTAATATTTCTAAATAAATTTTTATTCTAATTATGTTTATTTTATTATATTTTACTTAAAAAATTGGTTGATTAAAATTTTTTAATTCATGAAAATTACTTATAAATATTTATAATAATTAACTTCAAATATAATTAATTAATTAATTATATAATTATATAATTAATTAATTGGGAAAATTATTGATTTTGATCAATTTTAAAAAATATAAATAGATATAATTAATAACTTAATTAATCATAAATATAATTAATTATTTTTATAATTAATTATTCATTTATAATTAATTAATTGTCTTAATTAATTATATTAATAATTTAATAAATTATTAATAACTTATATAGGAAAATAGAAAAAATCTATTACTAATAATTATTGTTTAGTTAATTAATTTTATTTTAACCAAAATAAAAATCAATTAATAGGAATAATTATCAAAATTTTAATTTAATTTAATTTAGAATTCAAAAAAGGGGGGGAAAACATACCTGAGACTGTTATACCTGAGAAGCTATGCCTCGGCGGAAGGTGTTTTGGAGGAGCGGATTTTCCGAAGAAGAGGTCTCCAAGTCTCACTGATTTCAACTCCGCCATCCCTATTAAGATTATCTGGATGCTTTATAATCTCGAGGGCCTCTCTTATCTTTCTTCTTTGATAGTGCTCTTCTGTCGCAATAATCTTTGCATCCCCAAGATGTATTTGATGTTTGGTTTTTGAGGAGTGTTCTGCAAGGGATGAGGTGCGTGATCGTTCATACCTGATATCAGCTCCATGCTCTTTAAGTCTTCTCTAAAGTGAGTGCCCAGTCTCCCCAATATAACTTTTCTGCATGAACAGTCAATCTTGTATATTCCTTTGAGTTGTTTAGCGCTTATGCCATCCTTAACTGGTCGCATTCTTTGTCTAATAGTCCGAGATGTTCAAAATTGTGCGAAAATATTGTTCTTTCTCAAGACTTTGGTGATTTTATCAGTTACACCCTTAATGTATGGTAGAAAAATCCTCCCCATGTTTTCTTGTGCTTCGTGGCGACTTCGAGGTAGGATCGAACCCTCAACTTTCTTCAAAGCTTTTTTGATATCTCTTTCTTTATAACCTAACTCCCTAAATACTGATGACAGGTGACTGATTTCTTCGCTTAGGTGTTCAGCATCAGAAATCCTCATGGCTCTGATGGCAAGGGTATTAGGGACACCAAAATTTTGAGCTGGATGATGGTAGGACTCAGCATGGAGATAGCTATTGGTATGGGTTTTCTTTCTAAACACCTGGTGCCCAAGAGTTCCATCCTCCTTCCTAATGACAAGAACGTCCAGAAATGAAATGCTCCTATTTTCTTCAACCTCCATAGTGAACTTGATCTCAGTGGAAATGGAGTTGAGGTGATTCAAAAATCCTTCAAGACTTTCTTTTCCATGGGTCCACTTTATGTTGGTGTCGTCTACAAATCTTTTCCACCAATCAGGTTTTAGGGGATAAGAGGCAAGGGCCTTCTTCCCAAAGTGTTCCATGTATAAGTTGGCGACAATAGGGGATAGTGGAGATCCCATTGCGACACCTGATACCTGCTCAAAAAACTCCCCTTGAAAGCTGAAGAAAGTGGAGCGAAGGCAGATCTCCGCAAGCTTGGCTGTTCCAGGATCGGTGACATTTTTAATGACCTGGATTGCCTCGTCTAAAGGAATCTTCATGAATAGTGATACTACATCAAAAATAACCAAGATGTCACTTTCTTCAACCTTCTGATCCTTAATGAGCTTGATAAAATTGCTAGAGTCCTTAATAAAAGAGTTAGTATTCCCAACAAGAGGTTTCAGGTTCTTGGCAACATATTTTTCCAGCTCATAGGTGGGGGACCCTATGGTATTAACAATCGGTCTAAGGGGTATTCCCTCTTTATGAATTTTGGGCAATCCATAAATTCTTGGCATGACCTCAGAAGACGGGGTTAACCTCTTTTTTAACTTGTCATCCAACCCTGAATATTTTATTGCTTTCTTGACTTCTCTTAATACCTTGGGCAAGGGGTTGGAGTTAAGTTTCTTGTAGCTGCTACAGTCTAGATGTTCATTCATTTTCTTCATATAATCAGCCTTATTTAGAATGACAAAAACACCTCCCTTTTCGGCTTTCAGCACCACAATGCTGTCATTATTTTGAAGAGCTTTGATAGCAAACAATTCTTCCTTACTTAGGTTGCTTTTGGGAATTTTGGCTTTCTTCAGAATAATGGAGCATTCTTGTCTTAGGGCTCTTTATCATCAAGAGTTAAACCTCTAATCCCTTCTTCTATGCTGCACATAATTCTTTCATTTGGGATTCTTCCGGGAGCAACTGCAAATCCTAAACCCTTACCAAGAATCTTGATGGAGTCATGATCTAACTCTAGAGAGGATAAATTAACAACTTTTTTATTTTTATTTTTTTCATTATTTATGGTAGGAGGGACATGTTCAAGTTTCTTAATTTTTAGGTTATTGTTGGAATCAATATCCTCAAGAATCCTAGGGTCCTCCCCCATAACTTCAATCCTATTCTGAACCATGTTAGTTGAAACATAGCCTTTGGGATATGGTTTATTATTATTATTGTAATCACCACGTGAATCAATGTGATTAATGTCACTACTATCATCCATATTTAGATGCACAGATTGTTTCCTATTATCACTTTGGAGCCTACCTCTATATGTATCGCTGCCTTCATAATCTCCGACTTGAATATCGCTAAAGATTTTATTCATGCTGCTAAATGAAGCCATGGCACTATTCCTTGATTCTCGCTTGATACGATCTTCAACAACGTTTTTAAGGACCAAATTTAGATCCTTAGTTTCGTTTCTAATGAACGGACTTCGAATTGGGATGTTGTCATTATAATTACAGGTTGTATCAATGTGGTTAATTCTGGGATTGCTGCCATCGTATTCTCTGAACTGAATATCACTAAAGATTTTTTCTGTGCTTCTAAATGAAACCATGTCATTTTTCATTGATGCTCGATTGATACGATCTTCAACAATGTTTTCAAGGACTGGATTTCGATTCTCAGTTTCATTTTTACAGAATGGATTTCGAATTGGGATGTTTTCACTGTAATTATAGGTCATATCATTGTGGTCAATTTTGGGTTGACTTCCGTAGGAGATGGTGTAAACGTGGTTTATGAGCCATTCTCCATAATTATCTGCATTATTGTTGTCAGAGACGGATGCCTTGTTATCCTGCGCAGGGTTGACTACTGAAATAGCAGCATCTGCCTCACCCTCATTGCCATCCGCCAGATTATTAAACCCTGTCAATCTATCATCCTCCGATTTAGAAGTTATATTTCCGTTGTCTGATACACAGTGAACAAATTTAATTGCTCAAGGAGTTGCTGTAGATAGTAGTCTGGGAGAGAAGGTGTAGTTTTTGAGAGAGAGTAACTTCATGGTATTATACTAAACACGCCTCTTCGGAGTAGCATCTGTGATGTGCATGTTTGTCAAGTTGGTCACAGAACACACCTCATTAGTAGTAATATTGTAACCTTCCTCTTCGCTACTGTCTGCAACACTCAATTTGCGATCTGGGTTTATACGGGAGCTTATAACCTTTTTCCTGCAGGTTCCGGAGTAATCCAGGCTACTCGTGAGTGAAATTTCATTGGTATTATTTGAATCAACCACGCTCTCATTCCTGGTTTTAGCGAATCTCAATTCAGACCGTACCCACTTATCTGCAAATTGGAAGTTTGGAATCTGGTGGAGGAATCTAGAGAACTGCATTGGATTCTCCCCTCTCTCAATGCTACCTTTCTAGCCCTCATTCCAAAATAGGAACACTCTAACACCCATGACAAATACAAACCCATTTATTTATGTAATGTTATATACAAGTTTATTTCCAAGGTCATTGCTAACAACCTTAAAACCCTGCTTCCTCTACTTATTTCATCAAACCAAACATGCTATGTTGAGGGATGACAGATTCTGGATGGGATCATACTCACTCATGAAGTCATTAACTCCCTGAAACACACCAAGAAGGTAGGTATGCTCTTAAAAATTGATATTTCCAAAGCTTTTGACAAATTAAATTGGGATTATATCAAGTAGGTGCTCATTGCTTTTGGTTTTAGCCCCTCGTGGACTAGATGGATTATGAACCTCATTTCTTCCCCCTTCTACTCTATTCTCATCAATGGTGTCCCCTTCCACCCTTTTTCTCCCTCCAGAGGCATATGCCAAGGTGATCCCCTTTCTCCTTTCATCTTTGTCCTAATGGCAGAAGGGCTTGGATGTCTTCCGAAAAATGTAGTCCGCACTCAAAATATTAGTGGATTCTCCATTCATGGCTCTTAGCCAACCACCCATCAATAGTTTGTTGACAATAATCTGATGTTTGGTCATCCCTCTGTTCAAGAAGATCTTACATTCAAATCCTTGGTTGATATTTTCTCGAATGCCTCAAGCACCTCTATTAATGCTGCTAATTCTCAGCTATTCTTCTTCAATACCCCAACCATTGCCCGATGTAATATTGACAGGATTCTTGGCTTCACCATAGCTTCTCTACCTACCAAATACCTAGGAGCACCTTTAATTGACTCAGTGATCAGACACTCATCCTGGCAAGAGCTCTTATAGAAACTTGAAGGCCGCCTCTCCTCATGGACTTATAGATCTCTCAATATTGCTAGTCGACTTATCCTAATCAAAGAAATATTGCAATCCATGCCCCTATATCTCTTCTTTGTTCTAGCAGCACCAAAATGGGTGCTCAAGCAGCTCAAGAACTTGCAACACAGTTTCGTTTGGGGCTCCTCTGGTCAAAATCGCAAATGGGCTCTGGTAAAATGGTCTACAGTTTTCACTCCAAGAAAGCATGGTGATCTAGACATAAGAAATCTGCATCATAGCAACGCAGTCATGGGCACCTATATTTGGTGGAAATGGTTATTGACGTAACACACGCCTTGGGCACATCTCTGGAATGTCAAATATGCCAACAATAGACCTCCTGAAGATATTATCAGACTAGACACAGCTAATACGGGCTCTCTTATTTGGAATTATTCCAAACAACATAGAGCCCTTATTCAGGAATACAACTTTTGGGAAGTCAGAGACAGAGGTACAACTCATTTCTGGGCATATTCTTGGCAACAAAGGCCCAAATTGGTAGATCTTATACGGCCTTAGCAACACGTGGATCACATTGACCAACTGAATAACAACGTCGAACACTTTTGGGAACCCACAATAGTATAGGGCTACCGTCAATGGATACCAGCAGCTCAGACTTATGATAATTGGCAGTGGGAAATAACTACGGAGATTGATACAGACCTCAACAGCATAAGAATCAGATATTCAGAGAAAAAATATCTTCTTCGGTGGAGTTATACTCCTCAAGGTACGTTTACTACCAAGGAAGCCTACAAATTGATGTATCCCACCCAAGAACCTATAGATCTGCTCTGGATCCAAATATGGTGACCAGGCATCTGGCCAAAGGTTTCCACCTTCCTCTGGTTCCTATGCAACAAATGCATCCTCACCTAGGATAATCTTCTAAAAAAAGGATTTATAGGACCTTCCATGTGCCCCAATTGTTTAATGCAAATAGAAACTATCCAACATCTAATGGATACATGCACCTTATGCAACAAACTGTGGGAAAAAAACATCTTCAGATGCAGAAGATCTAGTCGCATAAAGGGTGATGTTTTTAGCAATATTCGAAATTGGCCCTTGGAACCTTATAATAGCAAGTTATTAAACACTCTCTAGACTCTTCTCCTGGGCCTTCTCTTGTGGACAGTTTGGAAGGAAAGGAGCAAAAGAATATTTAAGAATTAGATCACCCCACTGGTTACCATTTGGACCAACCTATGCATCAACCTCCAAGAAACACTCACTCTACACCAATGGCAGGATTTTGATATTCCCACTCAAGGTTTGGAGAATATCATCTAGGCGAATTGTAAAATTTCACTGCCATTCCTCCCCTCTAATACCAGCATTCCTTCCAACCATCATGAGTCACCCACCACATGGATTACCCCTCCGGCTGGGCTGATCAAGATGAATTTCTATGGCACCTCCAAAGGCAATCTGGGAGCAGCAGGATTCAGTGCCATCTTTCGCGATTTTGTTGGAACCCCCCTCTTGATCTTATTTGGATCCATATGATGGCATTCCAATAACTCTACTGAACTAGAAGGTTTATCGCAAGGTCTCTACCTAGCTCAGATGCATAATTTTTTCCCCATTGAAGTTGAAGGAGACTCTCAAATCCTCATTAATGCAACTACTCAACTCCTCATGGGAGCCTCTACTTGAAATGTTGCCAAGAGTTGGTGTCATGCGGCTAGATTTTAGCTCATAGAACAGTGGCTGAAGTACCATCAGGCAATCTCCTTCAAGCATGTCAAATGCTTGGGCAATAAAATTGTGGATCTACTTACAAATAAAGGAGTAGACTCTGAACATGCACTCTACAATGGCCCTCTCAACAATCTCCATGATACCTCTCTCTTACAGGAATGCACTAAGCTGGTGCACATGGAAGCTACATTCCCAGATGCATGTGAACACTGAAGGTGGGCATATGATGAGCCCAATACATGACACATGGCTTAGCCACATAGTCACACATGGGCTCAAGCTGCAGGCATTAATACCTGCCAACTACTTTCAATGATGTTACATTAATTTTCCCGATAGTTGATGTAGCCACCACCCTTTCAAAATGCCTCCGTGATGCAGCATTACTCCATTGCCTTCAAGATGCACCTACCCCTCTGTGGTCTCAGAGTTGAGCTCTAGAATTCCCACAGGGAGGTGGTGTAGCCTCTATTTTTGTATCATTCTCACACCTGGTCACCACTTTTCCCATAGCCTCCATTGTAGCCTCAATTTTGCTTCAAAGCCTTCGGCTCCTTAGATTTTTGTTCCTTTGGCTCCTTAGATATTTGTTCCTTTGGCTCAGCTCTCTCAGCCCATCACCAATGTCTCCAATGGCTCCATTATGCCAAGGTTCCACCGAATGCACTGTCGTCGAGGTAGTGAGCGTGGGCGGGCGACTCATCCTCTGCATTCCATCTGCTCAGAGTCTTCTTTTCAGTTACTTGAGGGTTCCTTTGGCAATTATCCTGCTACTCGCAGCGGTAGAGGCCGACATCTGGCCTCGAGGTAGTCTTGCTCTGTCTCCCTGGTTGGAACTTCAGTGTTGTGCCACCCCACTAGTCACTCCTCCCCACCTTTGCCTCATTTGAAGGCGATACCCTCTCCGTCCACTTCGTACTCTGCTCAATTCCATTATAACTGCACTATGGACCACCCTTGTATCACAGCCACTATCTCCATCAGCTTCAAGAAGGAAGCTTCCCTTGCAGCGAGCTAGAGCCCTATAAAAAATCTCAGAAAATCCACCATCGCCTCGGCACTTCAGCCGCCTTCACGGAAGTCTGAAGCTCTTCTCGTCATTCAAGGCACCCCCTCTTCTAGCAACAAAGGCAACGATAGAAATGGCAGCAGTAGAAGCGGCAATAATAGAAGTAGCAGGGATTGGTCTGGTGATGATGGTTGCAAGGGCAGTGCATGCACTACCATTACTCCTAAACATGTTGCACCTCCAGCTAAGATTGCAAATGAAACCTCTTTTGAGTTCAGGTGCCTAATTGTGGACGAGCCACCACATCCGCACAATGACACCTAGCTTCTACAAGTTTCTTTACAGTATGGGTTCCTTTTTCTGGGTTATTATGTCTCTCCTGGATACTCTCATAATTATCTATTATTTTTTGTATGAAGCTAGTTTCCCCATTGTGGGCAGCTGCAGTAAGACTATTTTGACTAGTTTCCCCTTCTGGGGCAGTCACTATATTTTTTCTTTTGACATATAAGGCCTCTGGAATTGGCTAGTTCATAAATTCTAGAGGCTAGACTCTCCTTGTACCATATGTTATATTAATAGAATTTATACTTAGAAAAAAAAAACAATAGTTTTGAATGGAATTGAGACTAGAATAGACTAACTCTTCCTAGCTCTAGCTCTACTCTATTTATTCTATAGGGTGGCTACCAATAGCTCCCTAGATAATTTTGATTGAGTCTACTTGACTCCCAGTGAACAAGGATTGGGTGCACTCCTTTTTGAGTTTCTTTGCTGCCTATGGAATTTGAATTTCTAGAGAGAATCCTTGGGGATCCTTTGGCTACTTTTGGAATTCGAATTGCTAGAGATAATCTTTGGGATCCTTTGACTGCCTTTGAGGGTGGAAAATCCTCCTATAATTCCTCTTTGTTGTCTCCTCTGAGTCTTTATGATAAAATCCTTATAAAATTGATTAATAATTCATGATTTTTTGTACTCAACCTTATATTAGGCACTCAGAGTATGTTAGACTAAATCGCCACCTATACTAGCATCATATAACCAAATAATAATAAAATGCAAGAAAAAGAGATCTAAGAAGGAAAAAAGGTGACTATTAACCCCTCCAAATATGTCTAATGATGGACCTCATCATCACCCCCCTACTGAATGGTTCCTAATCCTCCTCCTGAATTTCCTCTAACGCTCTGAAAGCCCCCCTGATTTCCTAAGCAAGAAGTGTGGGAGTTTCCCCAAGGGGGTAAAAACCATTATTGTTTTCTACATTCTGCCATTCTCTATCTTGTGCATCTATGTCCTCTTCATCAGTCAGCCCCAGCAGCAAATGTGGGCTGAGATTTAGGTCCAACCATTCGATCTTTTTAGCCTGCATGGCCCTCTTGTATAATGGGGCCCTTTCCCATACACCCCTCAGTCTTTCTGGATTATGGTACTCCCTATTCTTGAGGTTGTGAGGGAGGTTGTTCCATCTTCTCTGGCTGGCCATAATGCACTCATCTTCTATCTGCCTAGAGACATCATCAAAGTGGCCTATCATTTAGTTTTGAGTCTGAAGGTAGATTTCAACCAGTGCAGGGTCCCTTTCAATCTCTTGATGGTTAAGGATGACTCCTCTTGGGTTGAACAATTATAGTCTGACATATAAGGGTTCTCTATTTCTTCTTCCCATGACCTTCCATATCTCATTTTCTCTAGTGTCTTCATTCAGCATCGAAGATGCTAGAGCCATTAACTGCATATCCCCCCATATAGGATTGGGGTCCCAAATATCCAGATTTGTCAACACAAAGTTATGCACATAAAACTCTTCCATCTTTTTCTGATCATCCATGTTAGCTTGCTTGTAGAAATTCATGAATTTCCTGCAATCCTGGAAAGGTAGTGATCCATGGGAGGCTATAATTTTGATTTGAAATAGAATCCATTGTTCTTTGAGGTCTATAGTCAGAGGGGAATCTATGCTGAAGGGCTTCTATGCATAAGTCTGCCATGGTGGCTACTTGCTCCTCTTTTTGTTGCAATTGCTCCTTTAGTGCTACATTCTCTGCCTTTGCTTTCTGGAGCTGCTCCTTCAGAATTATCTCTTTGATCCTTTCCTCTCCCCTTGGTGATTCTTCAATGATAATCAGCCTTGTGGGAGAAGTTTTTGGCTCTCCCTGATTCTTCTCAGCTCTGGAATACCTAGAGGTCTTCCTTTTCCTCTTTGCACTTAGAGGAGCTATGGTAGCAACTATCTTTTTGTATTGAGGGGATGTGGTGTTGTGTTGTGAGTATGTTTCTTTCCCACTTTCTGCTATCTCTATGACTTCTATGGCCATCTCTTCTATTTTGATTTGGACCTTTGTCTCTTCCTCTTCTTCTTTAAGCGTTGCGTGCCTCCGTTGGTCTCTCTCCCTTCAAAAATTTTCAATCTAATGGTTTGGATGAGACGACATCTCCTATTATTAGATAACGCAACTAATTTTGGAGTGCTTATGTAACTCAGCTTAGCTCCAGTTTTGTTGTAGACAGTTGTTTCCTTCTCTTGTTAGTTCATGATGGACTACGTGTTTCCTCCCTTCGTTCTCCTCTACTTCATTGATTTAAATTCTTTTCTTTTGCATGCCCAGGTAGCATGTACTTCCAGTTTTTTTAGTCATACCTCACAGTGGTGGTCGATTTAGCTAGCCACCTTTCTTCGCCTTAAAATCTGAGTTTGCAAATTAATTATTTATTTCTATTATGGATGTGTAGCAAGGGGTGAGAATCTATACTTGAGTTTACCTGTCATTTCTAATGTGGTTTCAGGATATGGAGGTTGGAGACAAGCCTTCTAAATGTTGTGTCCCTCACCATATTCTTATACTCTAAATGAGCAGCTTGCTGAATGAGCAGCTTCCTGAGTGGGCTACTAGACTTTGCTTGTTTTTTCTCTCTGCTGTGGATGTCGCGTGGGGTGCTTGAGATGCCATGGGTGGCATTGTCATTCTCCTGTAGTCTATTATGTAGCTTTCTTTCTTTTTGTTCTTGGTAGTCCATGAACAATTTTTTTTTTAAGGAACTTCCTAATGTTTGTAGCAGTTTGTTTGTGTGTTTCTTCTCTTGCTACATTATGCTAAGGAATGGAGGAGTGTGGTGTATGGAGGTGATGGAGGAAGTTACGAATATGAATGGACTGAATGATGGGATGGATGGTAAGATAGAAGAAGGAAAAAGAGGATGAATGCTTCCCTATGTTTCCATAAAAAATTAACAACCTACAAAACAACAAACACAAAAAACATAGAGATGCAGATGTATTTTCTCTTCTTTTCTATTCTTTTTCTCTCTCTCTTTTTTTTTTTTTAAAGAAATTGGGTTTCCTCCATGGAAGTTTCCAACCCACAAACTTGCCTTGGGATTCTCAAAGAGGTTTTCACCCATGGATCTTTATTCTCTTTTTTTTTTTTGAGCAAGTGAGTTGCCTCCATCGAGGTTTTCAACCCACAAGATTGTTATTATTATTATTATTTTCTTATTGAATTTATGAACTCTTCCTTTGACAAAGGCTTCTTTTAAATTTTAATTCTGTGACCAGCAAGGGGATTCCTTCCCCATCTATGGTTCTGATTTGAACTGCGCCATTATCAAAACATCTTTCCACTGTGTAAGGTCCTAAACATCTTGTCATCAACTTGCCTTTAAAATATTTAAACCTTGAATCATACAACAATGCCTAATCTCCTTCTTGGAAGGTCTTTTCTTTGATGCTCTTTTCATGCCATACCTTCCTTTGTAGCTGAAATACCTCTGTGTGAAGAAGTGCTTTCATTCTGAACTCATCCAATCCATTTAGTTGCAGCAACCTCTCTTTTTGGGTATTTGATATATCTATATTTAATTCAGCTTCGATTCTTAAAGTATTGAATTCAAACTCAACTAAAAATAGAGTTTTCTTAACATAGACTAGTTCATAAGGAGTTAATCTTGTTGTTGTCTTCTAAGTAGTGTTGTAGGCCCAAGTAGCTTCTACCAATCTGTCTGCCCAATATTTTCTACTGTTGCTCACAACCTTGGTGAGGATGCTCTCTAAAGCTATGTTAGTTACTTCTACTTGGCCATTTGCCTGAGGGTGATAGGAAGTAGAAATTTTATGCTTAATCTTGTGCTTCCTCAAAATATTCTCACTAAGGTGAGAGGTTAATTGTGCTACCTGATCAGTGACTATTTCTCTAGGGTACCCAAACTTGTAAAACACATTTTCCCTCAGAAATTATGCTACTTTCTCCTCGGTTTCTACCTTCACTTTTTTCTCTTCGGCCCACTTTGTCAGGTAATCAGTGCAGACTATGATATACTTCTTTTGTCCAAATGGTTGATCGATAGGTCCAAAAAATTCCATGCCCCACTTATCAAATGGATAAAGATCCACTTGAGGGTGTAAAGGCATTTCATTCCTTTGTGTGGGTTTCCCCATCCACTGTGATGCTGGATCCCGACACAAATTACAATATATAATATTTATCCACGCATTCAAATCCTTAATTTTGTATGCAACATGAAAACAGAGACATCATGGTATTGGTGCAATTTAGCTAAAATGAAGCAATCAACATCAGCATTAAAAATGTAAAAAATCATCGTCCTTCATTTCCTTATTATACTTATAATCTCTACCATCCATTTTATCTCTTCTTGATCTGACGGATATCGCATTTCAAACAACACAATGTTTAAAGCTTTAAAAATATGCGATAAAAGTGGTTTTCTTCCCTCATACCTATGCTACGTGTCGCATTTGGGAGTGTATCGCACGATTTGAGCAACTATCATACACAACTATGAAATCATGCGATATACCATTCATGGTTTTTTTTTAAACTGCTATACTCATTCGATACACACAATTCTATGTGGGACAAGGTTATATAATGAATCAATTGCCTTGTTTTAAATCAATCATTTAGTAATATAAGGATTTAAAACTCTCAATACACAGTTCTGCGATGAATCCTTTTTCACTAATAAATTCAAATAAAAATGCAGAAAATAGAAGAAGGTACCAATGTATATGGGATTGATCTTCAAAGGTTTTTAAACGAAATCCAGCACCCAGAAACATGATTTTCTACATGAAACTTCAATCTATTATTCTAGAAATAGAGATTACAGAGATTTAGCCGTTCATGGCTTGATTCATCAATTTTCTAGCTCTCGGTGTCTCTTTTACAACTTCCGTTCTCGGCCCCTGTTTCATCTATTTCACACATTATATATTAAAAAAAATCCAAATCATTCCTTCTTCTCAAAATATATTTCTGTTTAATTTATTCCTCAATTAAATGTTATCCTATTTCTCAGTCCTTAGCCTACTTGGCTTAATCTCCACGTAGGGAGGAACCAATTTCTAATTTTATTTTCTAATTAATCTAAAAAATCCAACAAACTAATTTCTTTTATTGAAAAATAAAAAAGAGAATTAATGGCCAATTTTTATCCATCTCATATTTAGCCACAACATGTGAACATCCAATCACATTGTTGGCTAAGTTCGGATGCTCCTGCATCAGACTCCTGGGGAAGAAAAGAATCATTCATCAAACTTTTGGGATTTACTCCATACTTCTGTAATTTTTTCGTTGTTAACCTACTAACATCCTCCATTGGCTATCCCTTCCATTTGACTAGATACTGAAAATAAACCTATCCTCTAGTTCTTTTGGATACTCTTTTCTCCATAACAGCTTCCACCTCTTTCTTGACTGTCTTTGGAATTTGTTCTTCCCAATTTAAAGTCTGGTTTTCCTCTGCTGTAGAGTCTTCCTGTAGCTCTTCCTCTGTTCCTTTGTATGGATACAAATATACAACATTAAAGATGGGTGATATTCCAATCCCTTCTGGAAATTCTATTTCATATGCATTTGAAGAAAATTTCCTCAAAATTTTACATGGTCCTATCTTCTTCGTCTTTAATTTATTGTATGTCTTAACAAGAAATCTTTCTTTTCTCAGATAAACAATGACCAGTTCTCCTAATTGGAATTCCTTTTCTTTCCTTTTTGTATCAACTCTTTTTTTGTATTTTCCACTACTTTCCTGCAATCAGGGAAAATTTTAGGGGCAAATTTTAGCCCATGGTCGAAATTTAAGGGTTCTTATATTTTAGATGGGTGATTTTTTTATATTACAGCCATTTTCCTAATTTTATAAAATTATCCCAAAAAATATAGTAAAAATAAAAATTTATTATATTTTCGCCTATAAAAATAACACCATAAAATGCATTTTCGCCTCCCAAAAATTATCTTCCAACCCTAATTCACCTGATTCCCGACTGTAATTTTTTTTCCAAGCTGGATTCGCCTGATTCCCCTTGTTTTCAACTGTAAATTTTATTTTCCAAGACCGATTCGCCTGATTCCCCTAGTTTTCGACTGTAAGTTATTTTTTTCCAACTCCGATTGACTCTTATTTGCCTTGATTAAGAGTGAGATTTGCTTCAATAGCCCCCAAATTTCTAGGTCCAGACACCCTATACCATGACCCATTTATGGATATTTAGGCCTGGTTGAATTTTCCCAGTATTTGAAGAGTCTCCCATAATGTATCCTCCCTTACATATGCAGGGACATTGGATGCTCTTGACAAGAAAATATACGGGATCAGTGAATGAGTTCAGGAAGCCATACTTGCACCAGTAATGGGAAATTGAGGGCAATTTCATTATCTTTCCTTTTTTGGTCAGGGGTGTAAGAAATGTAAAATGCAACCCTCAGTATGTGGAAATGATACTCACTCAAGCCAGAAGGGAGCCACTGATTTCGCCCTTCGAAGTATCAAGAATAGATAGTCGAAGGAGCATGTAGTCCTTTGGTTGCAACAAAATTCCCCTTGACTTGTGTAGTATTAGGATACCCATGAGTTGCAACTTCCATCTTTGGAGAAGATTGATTAATGGTATGGAAAGTGGAATAAAAATACAGTCTCACAATGGCAGGCGGGGAGGAGACCTAAATAAGAGTTGATCATAGGGATGACTATATTGAAAAGGGCTTCGTCTCATTGGAAAAAGATAGGTCAAAGCATCCTATTGAGGGTAGCGATGTTTGTTCTTTTATTATGAGATAAATAAAAATATCCCCTCCCATTTAAATGGGAAATCCGCGGTGGGGTTTCCTGAGCACATCTACCAGCATGGTTTCTAAACCATATCTACCGGTAGGATCAAACTCCATTGCATTATGGAAATCTTACTCTAGATTAATTTTCTTCAACTATTTTGAATCACTCTAGACATAAGGGGTTGTTAATTCTGTTTAAGCTGTTAAATTTGACACTTTGATAAATTCAAAGAAATTTTACAAATATCTCCTTAGAGATGGGCAAAGACAGGAGGGTTGTAAGGATAATTTGAAGGCTCATGGATAGGACCTGGATTATATTGCAGCAAGACTAGATGAAATGAGAAAATTCTATTGCGTGATTGCAAGCGTAACACTGGGTGATTGTGAGTGTGGCTGCTTTCGTTAATGCGATGAAAGAATCTTAGTCCAGTGTCAAATGGACATTGAAGAAGAAATTACACTTTGGTATAGGAAAAATTAAATCATATATCAAATCTTCCTGACTCAGGTATCTTTCATGGCTTTTCCCATGTAGGGAGTAAGAAAAGGAGCAGGACTTGGAGGACAATGATTTAGACTGAGGTTATTGCTATTTTTTGGCTTCCTCATTAATTTGTGGTTAGAAGTTTATTTCTAAAGATCTTCTTCAAGGGCATTTTTGTAATCTCAAACAAATGACATAAATGGAATTTTTTTTGAATGTTTTGGAAAATTTTTGTTCAAGTTATATAAAATGTTTAGTTGGTATTTAGGGAGCCCAGGGAAATTTTAGTTTAAATCCCAGACCTGTAGAGGAAATTAAAACCTTTTTACTTACTAAACTGTTAAGCGTTGCAATTTTCGTCGGAGGTCGAAATCAACTATGGACAGTGTTGGATCATGGATGTATAATTATAATTTTGACATATGATATCTTACAATATATGCTTTTCTCCTCTCATTTAAGGAATGAATGTTCACTATGGTATTGTGTTGAGATTGATAAATGGGATATTTAAAACCATAAGAAGCATAAGCTACCCAAGTTGATTGAGTTTCAGGTTCCTTATAATCAATTGATATATAAGCATAGCATTTAGATTTTTACTGTGTGAGTAAGTGAAAGGAAAGAATGAAACTTGAATTGGTTTGTTGATAGTGTTCTCAGTGATATTTATATAGGGTTCTGATTTCCCCATTATATGCGAGTCTTGCCTCGGTGATAACCCTTATTGCGAATGGTAAGTCTGAAACTAACACACTAAACTGAGTTTTAAGTACTCATGTCATTTCAGTAAGTAGAGATATAGAATAGAGCCATGCAAGGAGAAAGAGAAGACACTATTCTCCAAAAGCTGTGATGCATGAAATTTCTTGTTTCAAATTTTAGCGCTTGTGTACTATATGGAATGTATTTTATATATGGCATATAAAAGCACTAACATATGTGGTGGAATTAACTTTAAATGATTTTTTTTTTTTGGGTGCATAAAAAAGAAAATTTTGACAAGGAGTTTAAAATTTGCACCAAACCATTTACAGTTTTCAGGTGGAGACCAGGCTGTGATGCAAGGTACAAGAAAACAGAGGATTTCCAAACATGTTGTAAACTCAAAAACGTTTGTTAGGTGTGTCTGTTGGATCTTGAATATGGATTTCCTATCCAAGTTGAAGATACAACCATGGAAATTAACTCCAAGCAGGCTATTCCAAGGACTGATGTTAATACAGAGTATTTTGCTAAGGAATGGGATCACAAGGTGCATTTTTCTACTCTTGTAAATCTCTGAATTATATTTTATGTATTAAAACAAATGATATATTCCGAGTGTAATTATAGTCTCTAACTGCATTTTATTTGATTATTTATCATAATATATATAACTTCATGTTTTATGTTGTTTTATAGAAGGATTCTCTATTTTGCAACTTCTACCTGTAGTTTTAGGCACAAAAATATAAATATTTAGGAGCCATTTTAGGCATTGTACTTCTTTTTTCGAAGGAAAACCTTGTGGGAAACCCAAGGGAAGATTCTTCACATTCATTGATGACACCCCTAATAAAAATTTCAGTGTAGACTAGCGTGCCTCACCCTAGAGTATTCAAAGCAGGCACTTGCTACCATTGAAGCCTTGAAGTCTATACAAATTATTCATAGGCACTAAGCCAATACATCAAAATTCATCAAGGAATTTGAACCTAGCTGGGGAAGATAACGTCCATTTCACCCAACCCATTGAAGATAACCCTTTCTAGAATTCCCCTTTCCATTTGCAATTAGAATGTGATTAGGGTTTGTGGAGGGAGTTAGAATAGGATCTCTTATTCCTTGTTAGACTCCATATCCTGTGACACTAAGTCTCATTCCAATGAGAAAATAGATCGTCCCTTGATCTGTCTCATTCCAATGAGAAAATAGCTCATCCCTTGACCTGAATACATAATAAGTTACTCTCCCCCTCCAAGTAATCCACAATTTCTTCCTCCATCATTATATTCTAGTTCTATTGTCCATTATCAAATAAATACCATATTCTACACAACATATTTTTGTGAATGGTATGAATTACTTTACATGCAGATGTGCAAGTAGTGTAAGCCAAATTCTAGGAAATTTTATGGAGTATTGGCTTGCCTGTATTTTAATCATATTATTCTGCAAAATGTCTTGCAATGTAGATTAAGAATCAATGGTATGAGGATTGGAAAGTATATCTAGTTCATTCATCCATTAAAATTCAAACATGAAAAAGGATTAGCAAAAAATTTCTTACATAAAAATCATGTTCATTGTATGAATTTGCAAAGGTAAATATGAATATCAAAAGCAAGTTACTAAAATGTTTAAGGTCTGAGGATCATCCTGAGTAACTAGGGAACAAATTCGGATCTGGATTATGGATCTACCAGAATTTTGAAAATATAGGATCTGGATACTTTGGGGAAATGCCATGTAAGAAAAAAAGTAAAAAGAAAATATTACTCATCGTCTACTTGAAAAAAATTGGAACTCTAAAGTTGTTGTAATGATGTTGCTGAAGTTGATGTGGCTATGATTATTTCACACCTTCTGTATTTATTTTAATCTTGAATTCTAGTCCCAATGGCCTTTAAGTCATTGATGGTACACCTTTATTGGGTAGTTACAGTTGACATTGATGGTTAGTAGGTTGCCTTAGTGCTCCCATGTTTAGGGTTTGAGGGTAGCTAAGGAAACCCTGTGCATATGCATTTGAGGCATTTCCACATTTGTAAACATCATATGATATAGTTTGAACACTATTAATTGATTATCTGCATTTCAAGGATATTCACTATATTGTTATTCTATTTTGTTCATATGTGTGGAGACTACTATTTCTAAAGGGTTATTTTTTTAACTTTATCAGTTAAAATTTTTTTGTTTAATTGTGTTTGCTGGAAATCTATTTTTTTGAGGTAAATTCTTATTGTCTGTTGATACTGTAGAACAAAGAAAGAATAGCTAAATGGATTGATAATTATTTAACTGGTTAATGTTTGGTTAAATGTTAGCTCTCTTTTTGTTAGCTTTCTCTTTTTGAGGCAAACACTCATCGAATGTGGCTTTTGCAGGCTAGAGCAAGAATAGATTATGAATCATCATATGGAAAGGTTCATCCAAATGATACGATATTGAAGCTTCAAAGGACAACACCATATTATAGAAGAAAATGTGCTCATGTATGTAGTTTATATGTTCGTGGTGCTAAATTTCCCTACCGACATGAGATGCCTATAACATGGGAGCTTTCTCAGCAGAATATAAAAGATTGATATTATGGGTAAGTATTATTGTCTAAATATTATTGATTCAGTTGATTCTTTTGTGAGTTGTAGTTATTTTCTGATATATTTTGAGGTGAAATCCATAATAATTTTTCAAGGTCTCGCATAACTCGCATTTACAAAATTCTAAGTGTGTTAATTTATGAAACCCTATTGTTTTCATTGTTGCATGAGTCTTCAATCAGGAGTATGTGTAGAACATATTTTCAAGAATAGACTCAAAATGGAATTTTTATGTGGCATCATATTGATGTCATTTATGCCCTTTTATTATTGATCCATTTTCTTCAATTAAACCCTATATGCTTTGGTTACTGTAATTATCTGGTCTTCTCGATTACAAGGCTCTTGAAAGGCAGATTTATCATTAAAGTGGTGTTTTTTGGTTCCAAACAAATATTGTAAGTTAGATATGTACAAGCTCTGAGAGGATTTAACAAAATTTAAAAGAAGTTTGAGAAAATATATGCATTCTTATGTATTGATCATTACATCATTGTGTTATGATTGTTAATTTCTAAACTATACTTTTCCTGCGAGGTTGGAATATGAATATTTTTTCATGAAGAAAAAGAATGGGGGATTTTCTTGACCATGATTCAAAAACTTCCATTAAATCCTTAAATTGTTGTTAATATAGATAACTTCCTTCTTGAATATAATATTTTTTAATTATTTATCTCTGAGTAGATTAAATTATCCAATTGTAGCAAGGTTGTTGAATAAAGCTCGTGAGGTACCATCTCTTGTTCCTCCCGAAAATGAGAGTACAAAAACTGTGTATGTGGGCGAGCTTGATTCCAGTGTTACTGAAACTGGTCTTAAGGAAAATGTCTATGCATATGGTGAAATCAATTCTATCATACTTGTCTTTGAAAGAGCATATGAATTTTTTACATATACAACCAGAGAAGGGGCTGAGAAAGCAGTAGATAATTTGTCCAATAAGCTAGTTATAAAAGGCTTGAGATTAAAGTTGTTGTGGCAAAATCCACAAGCTCCTAAACCAGAATTTTAGCATCAAGGAGATGAAGCTACAAAAATTATTAGTGGTATGCTTCCAAGAGTTGTTGTTTCATAGCACCAAAGCCAACAACAGCCCCAGAACAGTCTGGAGAAACCTTCTCTAAATCACTTCAATATTCCTACTCTGCCCCCACCATCGAAAAGGACATACTATCCATCCATGGATCCTGAAAGAATGGGAGTTGTTGCTCCAATGCTAGAGCCTGGCAATAGTAAACAAGGCACAATAAATTAAGGGCGAGAGGGTCAACATTCTCAACCAGCTTCACATGGGCTTCCATATGGTTCCTACTATGGATCACAACAGTCTCAAGAAGGTCAATATCATCACTATTATGGGCCTTCTTATGGACCCCCATTACCATATCAATTAGCCCCACCACCGCTAGTACCCCCAGCTATTAACACCTGTAATATTAACACAAGCACTAATATGTGTTTCCTTATTTTAATGTATTTTCTTTATTATGAAAGGAACACCAACTTTCAACATGGGATGTATGTAATCACAAAGATTCAAAAGTGGCACTTGTTATACACTTGTATTTTTTTTCACTGTATCTATAAAAGAGATGCTTGTATTACATAAGACTATGACTTGAAACTTTTCTCCTAACTTGTTCAATTACTTACATCGATGCATGCATACTCAAAAGTTCTGTTGTTGGGTTATAATTCCAAAGGACAATGAACTTGGAATTTTATGGTTGACCTGTTGATTCTTTCTTGCAATAGTGTTGTGATGATTTCTTATATTTGAAGAATGTGGTTTAGTGGCATTTGTATTGTTGTGGAAATCATATTTTTTCAAGTTTGTGTTGTAGGTCTTGAAATTTTTGAAAAATTGTTTTCACCTCCACAAGATAGGTTTTGAGAGCCTAATATTATAGGTGTCAAATTGTGTTGACCACTTTTTTGTGTCTATAGCCTTACAACTTTTGGGTTTTTTCTCTTGTACACATCTGGTGCATTGGGGGTTCTGGGATTGCACCTCTCCAGAACCTCATGCATGCAATCTTATGGTCTTGTTGTTAAAATCTCAACCAACCTCAACTTTATTGTGACTTCACAAGGGGGTGTTCCAATTTACTTTATTCCACAACTTTCATGTTTACCAGAAATGGAGGAGGCTTTGTAGACCTTTCCTAGAAACTTTCTTGTAGTTTCAGAAGGGGGGTTTTGAGTCCTTTCATCCTCACAACTTTCCAATTGCAGATTCTTTCAGTTCTACAAGATTCTATGGACATGCACAAGTAAAATTATCTCATTTTGACATATACTAGTCCTCTCCTATTTCAAGTTCATGGGTATTTTTTTCTCAGGTTTGTTGACAAATGTAAAATATATAATGGAGGAGGGATTGTAGGCCTTTCTATCTCACAAATTTATTGTTATCTTACAATGGTGGTTTCAAATCATGTACTAACTTTTTTAGTTCATGGAATCTTTCACTTTTGCAAGTCTCCTAACTCCTTGCACAATCATATTTTCTTATTATGACTTATAAGGCCTCTCACATTTCAAGTTGACGTGGACATTTTGTTTATATTCTTGATGAATGTAGAATATACATGATTTCAGATTTTCTCCTTTCCTTACAGTTATAAATAAATCAATCTCACCTTTTATAGTTCTTTTCCACACTTGATATTGTGAGAACGATTGTTGGTCTCATACTAAATCTTCCACTTATGGAATGAAGATCTCCTGACTATATTTTTAATCTATTAAATATGCTTTCAAGAACATCAATAAAACTACATTCACTAATATAAATTTCAAATGAAATACATTTTCTTTGATATTTTGTTGCATAGGAGGGATCCATATTTGAGAGGCTTCAATTTCTTGTGTTGTCCTTAAAACATTAATTGTGATAGGTGCAATAACATTTATCTTGCAATATACTTAGTTTGTATTTTTTTTTTAACACATAGTCAATCGGTAATTATTTAGTGTAATCTAGGGGATACCTAGGATAAATCCTCATGGTTGCCAATATAACACCAAGAGTATATCCAGCAGCCTGCAAGCCAAATATACTAGATCTTTAAAATATAATTTATAGGCTATATATAATTACACCGAAGTTGTTCTATTTATGGGATTGGTTGGGTAAACACTCTTCACCCTTGCCAATCCCTGTGCTCCACCTCTGCTCCATATTCGCCCTTATATCTCTTCAAAATTAACACCTGGAAAATCCTAGAACATCACAAAGAATACTTTTACAAATTGTCTACATCAAACCATCACTGGAAAAATCAGTTGCTAGAAAGCATCGGGGAAACACAGGGAAAAATGTTTTGGAAAACACAGGGTAGCCTTCCACGACAATGCCTTTGGTTGTGGATCATTGTACCAAGGAGCATCCATCTATTTTTTCTTCCCACCAACTCAATAAAATATTTTCATATCCCAAGCACAAGTACATAAGAACTCCCATGAATGCCAATCCTTTGTCCAACCCTCCAGAGAGCGGATAGTATTTGATCAGTATGCCAAAATCGATCTGGTAGAATTAGTGGATTAATGCAAAGAACAACTCATGGATTTCTTTCCAAAAAAAAAAAATTGACAGAGTTGAGAAGGTCGTTGTGTCAGGGTTCGTTTACTTCAAGAATAACATTTGTATTCAGAGGAAGATTCATCTACATAGTGACCAAAAAAATTTGGAAATTAGTGAAAATCCACTGGAGCGATCTATGCTATTCAATTTCAGATCAAAGGCCCATTACAATATTCTATTCAACTTCAAATCAAGAGTTCATTACAATAATATATTTAATGGTAGCAGGGTACTTGGCTTTCATGGTAATTTTCAGCAAGGAGATTTTTCAGAGGTATTTTTTGAATTGGGTTTCAAAGTTATCATAATTTTCTGGTATTTTGTGAATTGGTTTCAAAGTTATTGTAAGTTACAAGTATTTTGTGAATTTTATTTCAGAGTTCTTGGGTAGTTATGGCTCCAAAACAATAAGAAACATCAGAGCTTGTAGTCATTTCCAAGCTAATGGGTCAATCTGAAGAGAACTGGGCGAGGATAACTGACCAAGGAACGAGCATTACTTCTTCAATAATCGCCATGAGACGATATGTTGAAGAAAAAAATATAACCATGGCTGCTCATGAGATTATGGAGCACTATCCCCTAACCATAGCTCAAATTATGGAGAATAACAAAGGGAAGCTCTATCTCCAGGTAAAAAATGGTCCTATGAAGCCCATTTTCAAGGGGAAGTCATGGGCCACTGTAGATCCATCTGTGGACCTTCCAGGGTATTACAGCTTCCCCATGATGATGAGAAGCATTCGTTGAGCCTTGAATTCCATCAAATTATTCGAAGAGAGCTCAATGATCCATTCCTTAACAAGAATAATATGGAAGCTCCTCCTCTTGATGTCCTAGAAGTTAATTTTTACAAGGACTCATCTTGAGGGCCACAGACAATTGTTGTGATCAGAGTTCATAGTGGTGCTTCTGACAGGAATTCTTGTGTCCTTATAGAGAAGCATTTTGTTAATGCCCTGAATGTAGTTGTTGAAGGAAGAGAGACAGAGTTTCCTTATGGCCCTAGAAGGCATGAACTGTTGGCTTCAATAGAGGATTTGATACCCAAACGCAAAGCATAAAAGGGTTTATTTACAAAGGGCCTTGATGCTATATGATATTATCTAGACTCCAAGAAGTACTCTATGTTACCTTTCAATCTAGAGTTCACCAAAATTTCCATCAAGGTTGGGTTTATGTATAATGTTCCTACATACAGACTTGGAAGAGAAGGTAATCCATATGTAACAATTTTCTTGTCTATTGTGTTCATTACTCCTTTTGTTGTTCTGATTTTTTATTACATTTGTCTCTCTCTCTTTCTTATTTTCTTGACGATTTTATTGTTTTACAACTTATATGAATCTATTTAGTATTTAATCACCATATTTCACCCAAGACTTAACAATTGGTCCCATCCACTGGCCTGCTTACGCAAGCGAACTGGCTTTTGAATATATTTGGCTATAAAACACCCCCACTTTATAGACCCCTTTAAGGTTGCATTTTTTTTTTACCTAGAGTAAGTTAGCTATCAAATTTCCATTCATTTCTCTCATAACACAGCAATATGAACTTCTTTTGTATCAATTGATATTATGCTTTGCCTAGAAGAAAATAGGGAATGGTAGAAGCCTTGTTTGAGTGATTCACCCGTAATGATTCACAAATTATTTTGTATGAATTTTATGCAACTTAAAGGTTTTTATGATATGTTCCTTCCCACACTCCACCTCCAGAAATATAGCTAGTGTATCACCTTGTTGAATTTTCTTCTTCATCGTGTTATATTAGTAGATCCATTGAAATCATAAACAGACAAACCTTGATGATTGAACATTTGTGAACAACCAATGTAGATAGTCCAAGCCAAATTGAGAATGATGTAGATCTCCCAAACCAAATTGAAAATGATGGTGCTTACTGAAGATCTATTTATAAGTAGTGGAATGCCTCCATCTCCATTTTCAAGATTTGTTTAGGTTTAATTAAGTATGCTTATAACATGTTTCCTCTTCGATCCTCTCCCTAGACCTCCAAAAGAATGAGGTTTATGGGTTTCCTCAAATTTTCTATATAAAATTAATGGGAAATCAATGAGATATAGAAAATGTAAATTGACATTGGTTGGGACCTGAAGAAATTGAGATTGGTCAGGGCTAACTTATTTTGCACTGGGGTTTACTACGTTCTTAAAGAAACTTTTGAGTGTAACTGGTGAGTCATGCCTCTCAATATGATCATATCAGTTCTTCACGGCTGCTTGACCATTAAATTGTCCCCATAAAATATCTCTTCATATGAAGGTAATAAATAAAATGGCATATTCAGCAGCAACCCTTTTACCATAAAAGGACCCTAGTAATTGTGCCTCTCCACATAACATGCTTAACTGTTTAGAAAAAACACACAAGAACCATCTATAAGATAGGAGCGATGCAACCTGTCCTCCACTACTAAAACTAATCATAAGAGATATAAAATTGAAGTATAGAAAGTATCCAACCAAAATTAGATTGTTGTCCTCCATTTGAAAGGAAATTCAATTTACCCACTTCTATGACAAGTGAGATGCCTTTACAAAATATTTCCTTTTCAATCCTTGGAACAATGGCTCTATAACAGAGATATATTTTATTTGAGTCATTAAATAAACTTTGTTTTCTTTTTTGGCTACTATAGTAAAAATGTGAGGTCTTTTTTATCCTGTGTATGAAGTTCTTTTTCACTTTATATCCTTGAATTCCTCATATGCATGGACTCAACCATCAATAACTGCCTCTCCATGATAGGGACTGGTCATTTTTTCTCTGTAGGAAAATGAGAGAATACATCACATGCTGCAACTTTGGCCTATGCATACTTAAGAACAACTGCAAACATCAAAGAAATGAAAGAGAAGAAATTGAACCAGTTTTTCTTCACAGGGTAACATCACAACCATACAATACTTTTGGGCACCTTGAATATTGTACATCTTATTTTCATAATGTGAATACCCATTGCATGGAATAAAAAAAATTATGTGTACATGGCAGTGTGCTGGACTGTAGACCTCACTTTGAGCCTCAACTACAAGAAATTGTCCTGTGAAACTACTCAGCAGGGATATTCCAGGGAACTCGAGTAAAGGATGATATATCCTTCTGGGATATGGCACTCTTAATATAAAAAAAACATAGAAGGAAATCATCAAACATAAGCACTTTTCCGAGCTACCAGTGCTAGCCATGCTATTTGGAAAGGTGATAACTAGGCTTCCCTTAATTTTAAAGTTGACAATGATGTTTTTCCAAGAGACTTTCAATATTTATTTTTATCACTCATAATGGATCAGGGATTAAGAGGTATTTATGATTTTTGTCACTCTTAATAGATCAGGGGCTAAGAGGGTTTTATTCTTTTTTTCACTCTTAATAGATTAGGGTCTAAGAGGGATTTATGAGGGATTTATGATTTTTTTCACTCTTAATAGATTAGGGACTAAGAGGGATTTATGCTAGTCAATATTTTTGATTGATTCATATTGGTGAATGAATGTGAATGCAGTTTATGCTAGTCAATATTCTAGATTGTCATATTGGTGAATGAATGTGAATGCAGTTGATCAAACATCCTAGTCTAGCTTCAAGCTCTTCTAAGAGATCTGGGTTGTTTACAATGTTCTTTAGAGGCCCAACAAATACACAGTGGAAGAATGCAGAATCTCTGAATGTGGTTGGCATCTTAGGACCTTTGGAAGGTATGCATGCAGCGGGTCCTTGCTTCTGTGCATGTGAGTCTATGATTGAAGGGCTAGATGTGCCAGAGCTATGCATATTTTTTACATTCTCAACCCCTGTATACAGCAGAGATCAAATGCACTCTTTTTCCACCTCTATTCTTGAATTTTTGGCCTTGTATTATTCAAAACCTTGTTGAAATGTTTGTGACTCTGCCCAAAATTAGAAAAATAATGACATGGGTACCTTGCCGAAGACCCCTCTATCATCAAGGGGATATGTCTACAGGTTAATGGTTTTGAGTTCTAGTTTGATCAGAACTATTAGTAATGGTTTCATTGGATCATGTTCATGTCAATTCTAAGTATACAGCCCGCCCATATCTTAAGTATTATGCCCTTCTTATGTCGTGCTTCTGCGTCTCTGATCATTGGTGATTGAGAGTTTATATACAAATAAATGTGTTTTTGGTATAGTTGAGGACAATTTGGCCTTTTATTTGTTTTGGCGTGAATATTTTAGAACCTCCCCAACATTCCACACAACAATATTAAGTTGACAAACACAAACAACAAAGAGTAAGGAAAAGAAACTCTTAATGAAACATATCAAGGGTTTATCCGTTTTATGTGCTTTGAATGCCATAAACCATGCATATAAATCGTTTTTATGGGATAATATAAAAAACAAGGCATTTGCATGTAGTAAAATAAATTAAATTACCGAAGAATCTTGATAGTTTTGGAATATAATTGAGAAAGCTGATAGATTTGAAATATTGAGAAAGATGTGGTAACATAGTGTGTTAGAATTTAAATCTTTGAAGTTAATTATAAAATGTAGGTAAACACATTTTTTAATAATGTAAATATTCACAATAATAACAATTATTATTATTATAGGGTAAAATGCAAGTAATTTAATAAATTTAGTCACAATTTTTTATTAAATAATAAAGATAAAGAATGGTTTTAATTAAAATTTGTTTGGAGAATTTAAGTTTATGCATTTCCATTAAGTTTAATGGGAATGAAAAATATATTTTTTATTAAATTTTGAACATAAATATATAATAAAAAAATATTAAATTTTAAACATATATTTAATATTAATAAAACAACTTTAAAAATAAGATTTCTAATATAAATTTTAATGAAAATGAAAAATATATTTTTTTATTAAATTTTAAACATACAAATATGATAATTCTTTTTTATTAAATTTTAAACATATATATGATAATTCTTTTTAATTAAATTTTAAAGATAGATTTAATATTAATAATAAAAAATTCTAAAAATGATTATTTTTTTCTAATATAAACATGTCTTAGATATCATTTTTGGGATTCAAGTGCGTTAAGTAAGTCGTTCAAGTATAACCATTTCCATGAGAGGTAGTCGTAACTGATTAATTTCTCATGATTTTTGAATATTCCACTTAGAACTCATTGCATTTGGTGATGCTCACAGGAGTGAAGAAGTGGGATTGAAACTGGTGAAATGAATCACATAGCGTCAAGCATCGCTTCCGATGTTTCCTGATTTTCCCTGTTCTTTAATTCCTTCTGTGTCCCTTTGTACCTTTAGGATCAATTTCTAGTATATATATTATCAATTATTGTTAATTAAACACAAAGGTCAGAAGTCACCAACCTCTTCAAAATATCTTCTTCCCATCATGGAGAGAAATTTGATCAAAATATTAAGCCTTGCAACAAATAAACTCTGTAGGCATTTGGGTGCAGTGTACATTTCAAATTTGATTTCTAAAATATTCAATAATATCTCCATCTATAATTAGGGCATTATTAACCCTTGATTTTCCCCTTAGAAATTTAGAGGGTCAAGAACTTGTCTATCAATTAGAGATTTAACTCAGTTGGAGGTTCGTAGATTGATACATATATAGGTCGAGGAAGGTTCCTAGGATGATTAATCACATGATTGATTCAATGATGATTGAGATACATTTTTTTGCATAGTTTTGAGAGTGTTGATATATTTAGCAAGTTCACTGGTTTCTAGGAGAGGGAGTGATTCAATGATTATTGAGACACATTTTTTTGCATAGTTTTTGAGAGTGTTATTATATTTAGCAAGTTCCCTAGTTTCTAGGAGAGGAAGTTCCAGGGATAGTGCAATAGTATGGATCACATATTTGGAGTCCTTTTGAACTTGGGATTCTGGTGAGGTCTTTTTGGGCAACATGCATGGAACTTATTAGTTTTAGCAGATTGTGTCCATAGGCTCGCATGTCATAGATAATGATATATTTAGAATCCTTGTGATATTTAAAGTTCTATGAACTACTTTAGAGTGACATGCAAGTACTTGTTATTTTTAACAGTGTGTGCATGTTGATTTTGATTATGGATTTGTATTCCTTTTGAAATATGATGCAAATGAGTGTACATACATGTGATTTTGAGCATTTTCTATTTTTATAAGTGGTTGCATATTAGGTCTAATTATACATTCAATTTTCCCACAACACTCTGTATCCAACGGTGTCATTCTCATCCAAATCTGAGAACTTTCTATTTTTAGTAGTTAGAGCCAGGCACCAGTTATTAGACACTTGAATACATTCTCTAACATGATGATCAAGTATCCAACCATAAGGAGTTCTATGAAATTGTGGATACACTAAAGTATTGGTGACACTATGTCTTAGGTAAGGGGATAATATTTAATATTGACCACAAGTCCTTCAGAAATTTTCTTATCAAATATATGTAGTAGAAAAAACCTATTAGTATACCACACTGGAAAAGACATTGAAAATTAGTTGAAGCATTAAAGAACTTGATTAAAATTATTCTAGTAGATATGGGAACTATAATGACTACCCCTCTAGACACAAGACACCATTACAGGAAACCATTCTATAAAGGAAGCAATAAGAAAAATTTTATTGCTATTTATCTATATCTTGCATGAAGTGGATCTTTGATGACCATTGCTACATTTTCATATTATGTTTGTGTTTCATACTTCAAGTATTCCTGGACACAATAAGAAACTTGTAACTGCACATAATTGTTGATCCATGAAATATTTTTGGTAAAGATGATGATCAATAATATTCATGCTTCTTTGTCATGATTTATTTATACATAACTTGTCAAAATACAAAACCGACTTATGTATATCATCATATATAGGGTAGAATTTAATTGTGACATCTACTGACTCAGGTTTAAGAGAGAATTAGATGCCTAAATCCTCATCCTTGGTCAAATATAAGCCATACAAGAAGAATTCCTAAAAGATATGAAGTTGAAGGGGGAGGGGGGAGTCACCTCTTTGGGGAGTTCAGGTCAATGGAAATTATGTATTAATTTCTTGCATGCTAAATCAAGGAAACAACAATTCTTGGTACAAATTGCTCTTTCCAAGAAACTTGACTTTAGGAAGATATGAAAGGTAAACCTTGAGATCTGAGCAAGTACTAGTGGCACTAGGTAGGTAAATGCAAATTATTTATTAATTTCATGCATGATATAACAAGGAAACAATAATTCTAGGCACAAATTGTGGCTACATCTAAGAGGCCGCATGCCCCTGTAATATGGAAGACCCCATGCAGGTTAGTTGATATCTTTCCAATACTTGAACCTATTGTGTTTATTCGAATGATAATCTGTATCCATAGAAAATTTTAGGGGTTAATATTAGCCCATGAGCGAAATGAAAATTAGTCTAACTTGGAACTAGACCACACATTGCCTTACCAAAATTATGCGTGTTGGTACCAAGTTGTAATAAACACACAATAATTATAATATAAATATTAAAAAAATAAATGAATTGAAACATATTAACTAAAGTACATGACTAACCTTTCAACCATTATGACCAGTCAATGCTAAGTGGACTGTCACATGGATTTGTAATTATATCATTCATCTCATATCCTCCTTTTTTTTAATACATGAGAAATATCTTTATATTCCATATGAGGAATATACATATTTCAGCCCTCAAGGGATTTCTTAGACAACAATGCTCATAGCCATTATAAGAAATACTCATTATGAGTAAGATTTTATAATTCAGTGAAATATTCGCCATGATTTTACAAGATAATATAATTTGGTGAGAGATTCACCATGATTTTACAAGATAATATAATCTGGTCAGAGATTTGCCAAAAAATTTATATATGCATATTATATTATTGATAAAATCGCCTTTCATTTTTCCATGTATCATGGGGATTTACCCATTTATTATAAATGTAAATTTAGGTGAGTTCTTAAAATTTTCCCTACCTACAATCTATCTTTAACATCTTCCTATAATCTATGCATCTTCTCTGCAAAATCTTCAGCCTTTGCACTTCTCATCTCTTGTTTGCCCAAATTCCTGAGCTCATACACACCTCTTGGATTCATCCCAAAAACAATCTTGAATGGACTCATCCTAGTACCTCGATTTGGAGTATCATTATAAGAAAAATCAGCCTGATCAAGTGTTAAATCCCACTACCTATGATTTTTATACACTAAACTCATCAATATATTTCCTAGGCTTATGTTTACTACCTCGGTCTGCCCATCTACTTGAGGGTGATATGTTGAGCTGAAACTAAGGTTGGTACCTAGTTTCTTCCAAACAGTTCTTCAGAAATGCCCAACTAACTTTGTATCGCTGTCAGACACAATACTTATAGGCAATCCATGCAGCCTTACCACTTCTAAAAAAATAAATTAGAAATATGTGTTACATCACTAGTTTTCTTGCATGCAATGAAATGAGCCATTTTAGAAAACCTATCCACCACAACATAAATGGAGTCATTTCCTCTTTGAATTTTTGGAGTTGGTTTGGTATTGGTAATGGTTGATACAATCCTGTATTTTGGCTTCCTCTTTAGCATGCTGAAAAATACTGCATTTCTCAACAAACCTCTTAACATCAGTTTGCATATTTTTCCAGTAGTAAAAAGCATTCACCTGAGCAAAAGTCTTTTCTTGTCCAAAATGTCCAGACAAGCCTCCACTGTGTTTCTTTTTGATTATGTTTTCCCTCATAGAACATTTGGGAATACACAATTTATTATTTTTAAATAGCAAATCTCCTTGGATAAGATAATCCAACCACTGGCTCCTATTATGAACTACTGGGTTTTGTACAGCTGAATAAATTTCTTTAAATTCTGCATCTTCTTTATACATGTCAACCATTCCTTCAAATCCTACAACACCAACTTCTATTTCCTATATGATTAAATTCACTCTACTCAAAGCATCAACAACTTTGTTCAACTTACCGCTTCTATGTTTTATCACAAAAGTAAAACTCTGCATAAACTCTACCCATTTCGCATGTTTCTGGTTCAATTTTGGTTTGTTTTTTATGAACTGCAACACATGATAGTCAGAATACAATACAAACTCCTTTAGTAGTAAATAATGTCTCCATTTTTTTAAAGCTTGTATAATAGCATAATTTTTTTTTTCATATGAAGAATATTTTTGTTTAACTTCATTTAGTTTCTCACTAAAGTATGCTATTGGTCACTATTCCTTATTTAAAACTTCTCCAATTTCAACTCCAATAGCATCAGTTTCAGCTTGGAAAACTTTTTCAAAATCAGGCAAAACTAAAACTGGTTTTTCTATAATTTTTCTCTTCAACAACTTAAAATTTCGGTCTGTTGCTTCTGTCCACTTGAATGGTTGATTTTTCCCTTTGATTGTTTCAACAATTGGTGCACAAATCTGACTAAAACCTCTGATAAATTTTTTATAAAAACTTGCAAGACCGTGAAAGCTTTGTACCTCAAATATGTTTCTTGGAGTTGGCCAGTTCCAAATTTCTTGGACTTTCTCTAGATCCATTTTTAGACCTTCCTTAGAAACTACAAACCCCAAATATATTAACTCTTCTTTCATAAAACTACATTTCTTCATGTTTATTAGCATTTTTTCTTTCTGCAAAGTTTTCATAACCAACTTAAGGTGTTATATATGCTCTTCTTTACTTCGACTGAAAACTAGAATATCATCCAGGTAAACAATGACAAAATTACCTGCATATTCCTTCAATACTTCATTCATCAATCTCATGAATGTGCTAGGTGCATTAGTGAGTCCAAAAGGCATCACTAACCACTCATACAACCCAATGTTTGTTTTGAATGTAGTCTTCCACTCATCCCCTTCTCTAATTCTTATCTGATGATAACCAATCTTCAAATCTATCTTAGTAAAATATTTTGATCCACTCAAGAAATCCATTAAATCATGCATTCAAGGTAAAGGAAAATGATACCTGATGGTGATTTTATTTATGGCTCTGGAATCTGTGCACATGTGCCATTCTACTCCTTTCTTTAGACTGAGTACTATTAGTAGAGCACATGGAATAAGACTCTCTCTTCCCAATCCCTTATCCATCAATTCCTGTACTTGTCTTCCAACTTCTGCATTTTCTTGAGGAGTTAATATATATGATGCTTTATTCAGAAAACTTGCTCCAAGTATTAGATCAATGTGATGACTAATACTCCTGATCGGTGGTAATGGATTTGGAAACCCATCCACAACTATCAACAAAATCATTCAACATAGTTTTGATTTCTTCAGATAAATCATCTAAGTTTGTGGAAGTAAAAATTACCTTAGGTCTCCCTATGATAGAAAAATGAATTTCGTCATCTTTTTCAATTTCTTGCAACATTTCTTTTCCACTCATCAGCATAACACTATTTCCTGGTGTTACTTTGTCAGCTTCATTCTTAAATGGTAGCAATGTGTGTTTGTTTCCATCCTTCTGTAGGGTATAAGTGTTTATTCTACCATCATGTATGGCTTTCTGATCAAACTGACAAGGTCTTCCCAACAATATGTGACATAGATCCATTGGCATTACATCACATAATATAACATCCTTTTAAGTGCCTATATGTATCTCCACCTTACATTGTTCTATCACAATAACATGATGTCATTTTTGTATCCATGATAGCTTATATGGGGTAGGGTGTACTGTCTTTTCTAATCCTAACTTATCTACCATTTCTGTAGAAACAAGGTTGTCAATACTACCACTGTCAATTACCACTTTGCAACATTTACCCTTGGACTTGCATATTGTTCTGAATAGATTCTTTCTCTGAGTTGGCTCTCCTGCTTCTTTTTCTTCTTTAATAAATACCCTTTTCAATAACAAATATTCTCCTGCTTCGGGTGGTTATTCTTTTCCTATATCCTGAGGAATTTCCTCCTTTGTTTTAGCAACATTTACATTTCTCTAAGTTGTTGATTTATTATGAGGACAGTCCCATGACCCATGTCCCCATTCACCACATGTATAACACCAAATTTCTCTTCATTGGCCTCTAACTCTGGGTACAAACCTTCCTTGACAAGAGTCTCCTCTCTATGGTGATCTTCTACTTGAGCCACCTGCTTCATTTTGTGAATGTTGAAATCTGAGTTTAAATGATCCTCTACCTCTTACTGAACTCTTACCTTGGTTCCTCTATTTTTGCTTCCACTGTATCTTCTCTTCTACTTTTAAGGCTGCCTGATAAGCATCCTCAATTGTCTTCAGATTTAATAAATTGATCACATCTTGGATATCATATCTCAAACCATTTATATACTTGGCCACTTTCTCAACATCATCCTCAACATATCCAGCTCTAATATTCAATTTATAAAACTCCTCCGTATATCATTTCACTATCATTACTTTCTACTTCAAATTTTGTAATTCTTAAAAAGATTTAATTGATAATCCTTGGGCATGAATTTACCTTTAATTTTCTCACCATATTATCCCATTGTTTGATTCTGAGTTTCCCTTTTCTCTTTCTGGATAGCTGTAATTCTTCCCACCAAATAGCTGCATGGCCTTTTAATCTGATAGCTGCAATCTTCACTTTCTTTTTTTCTTCAACTTCTTCAAAGTCAAAGTACTTGTCTAATGAACTAATCTAGTCCATTAATTCTTCTACATTAAGATTTCCCTCATATATAGTTATGTCCACCTTTGATCTTCCCATTGCCTTCACTAAAATCTTCAACACCCTAGCTACTTCATTGTCTTGTTCTTCTTCTTCTTCATAAGATTCCTCTACATCACTAACGCCTCCTTCATCAAGTGCTCTTCTCTGGGCTATTTCCATAGCT
This sequence comes from Pinus albicaulis, assembly GCA_034641835.2. Lineage (NCBI taxonomy): Eukaryota > Viridiplantae > Streptophyta > Pinopsida > Pinales > Pinaceae > Pinus > Pinus albicaulis. Next base: position 1,031,390,521 of record CM076583.1, on the reverse strand, counting down.
TCCATCCGTGTACAAAGATGTCGCACTTCTTCCAGCAAAATTGCATCTGTTGCAGGTTGTCCCCGGCCTATTCCTACGCCTCTTCTTGGGGGAATTTTGCAAAACAACATGATCTAGGATCTAATACCAAATGATACTGGATCCCAACAAAAAATACAATATATAAGATTTATCCACACAATCAAATCCTCAATTTTATATCTGTCTTCCATTTTATCTCTTCTTAATCTGACGGATATCGCATTTCAAGTAGTACAATGTTTAAAGCTTTAAAATTTTGCGATAAAAGTGGTTTTCTTCCCTCATATCTATGATACGTGTCACATTTGGGAGTGTATCACAAGGTTTGAGAAAATATGCTACACCGCTATGAAATCATGTGATATACCATTCGTGGTTTTTTTAAAAACCGCTATACTCATCTGATACACACAATTCTATGTGGAAAAAGGTTCTATAATGAGTCAATTTCCCTGTTTTAAATCAATCATTCAATAATATAAGGATTTAAAACTCTCAATACACAATTCTGTGATGAATCCTTATTCACTGAGAAACTCAAATAAAAACACAGAAAATAGAAGAAGGTACCAATGTATATGGGATTGATCTTCAATGGTTTTTAATTGAAATCCAACACCTAGAAACATGATTTTCCACACCACACTTCAATCTATTTTTCTGTAAATAAAAATTACAGATATTTAGCCCTTAATGGCTTGATTCATCAATTTTCCATCTCTCAGTCTCTCTTTTACAATTTCCACCCTCTGCCCTTGTTTCATCATTTCACACATTATATATTAAAAAAAAATCCAAAATAGAACTTCTTCTAAAAAAATATTTACGTTTAATTTATTCCTTAAATAAATGTTATCCTATTTCTCAGTTCTTAGCCTATTTGGCTTAATCTCCATGCAAGGAGGAACCAATTTCTAATTTTATTTCCTAATTAATCTAACAAATATAGCAAACTAATTTCTTTGATTTAAAATTAAGAAATAGAATTAATGGCCAATTTTTATCCATCTCATATTTAGCCACAACATGCAAACATCTAATCACATTGTTGGCTAAGTCTGGATGCTCCTACATCACTGTAGCACTGGTAACACCTGCTAGTGTATCTTCTGGAATATTGGTGAAGGGTAGGCCAATAGTATCCTGTTCGTAAAACTTTGTAAGCAGTTCTCTTTGTGGAAAAGTGACCTCCACATGGGTTGTCATGACATTCAGAGAGGATATCAAAAAATTCTTCCTCCCTCACACATCTCCTTAGTATTTCATCAGGGCCTAGCTTGAAAAATTTTCCCCCAATCCATGTGAAATGGGCGCTTTTTCTCATGATTCTGCTCCTCTACCTGAATGAAAGATTAGGAGGGATTTTTCCAGCAACCAAGTAGTTGGCTACATTAGCAAACCATGGTGAGAGTGCTGATATGGAAAAGAGGTGTTCATCAGGAAGCTGGTCATCCACCATTCCTTCTTCACCTACACGGAGAAGTAACCTAGACAAAAAAATATGCAACAACATTTTCCTTTGTAGGTTTATCAAAAATAGTCAAATCAAATTGTTTCAAAAGTAACAACCATCTAATTATCCTAGCATTTACATCTGGTTTGTTTGTTAAATACTTGATGGCTGCATGGTCAGTGTGGAAAAAGGTCTGATATCTAGTGACATAATTCCTGGATTTGTTCAATGCATGGACAATGGCTAACATCTCCTTCTCAGTAACAATATAATTCAACTCACCCTTTGACAAATTCTTGTTGATGAAATCAATGGCATAGGGATTTTGTCCTCTAGTTGTCCTAATCCTGCCCCTACAGCTTTTTCAGATGCATCAGTGTGGTGTGGATAGGCAGAGTCCAATTTGGACCTTGGAGGATGGAAGCAGTAGTCAAATTTTTCTTAATGAGCTCGAAAGCCTCTTAACAAGGACTAGACAAAATAAACTCAGAATCTTTAGCCAATAACCCAAATAATGGCGAAGCCATATTGCTGAAATCTTTGATGAACCTTCTATAATAACCAACTAAGCCTAAGAAGCTCCTGACATCTTTCTTCTTTTGAGGATCAGGTACCCTTTTGATGATAGTGATTTTTTTCGGGTCTACCTGTATTCCTAGTTGGGATATGGAGTGCCCTAATACAACCCTTGTTTTCTTCGGGAATTCACACTTTTCTAGGCTCAAGGAGAGATGCTTCTCAATGCACCTCCTTATTAATTGACCCAAATTAGAGATATATTCCTAGAATTCATCCCCATATGGTGTGAAATCATCCATGTAAATTTCGACAGAGTCATGGAATAACTCAGAAAATATGCTCACGACATCTCTTTGGAAGGTAGTTGGGACATCATGCACAATCCAAATGGTAGGAATCTATAAGCAAAGGTACCCCATGGGCAGGTGAAATTAGTCTTATCCTGGTCTTCAGAGCTTATTTTAATCTTATTGTACCCACTGAACCCATCTAAGAAGGAAAATAACTTCTTCCCCACAAGGCCATCCAAGACTTGATCTATAAAGGGAAAAGGGAAATGGTCTTTCTTGGTGGCTTTGTTAAGTTCTCGATAATCAAAAAAAAATCGCCACTTCCCATTCTTCTTTGGGACTAGGACAAGATGATATACCCACTCACTGTTGGAAATATGATAGATGAACCCTGCATCCAATAGTTTCTGTAGCTCTTCTTTGACTATGTCCTTCAAAGCAGTGTTCATCCTTATTTGGGGTTGTCTCACAGGCTTGCATCCTTCTTTTATGTAAATGTGATGATTTCATACTAAAGGATGCACCCCTTTCATGTCCTTGCAATCCCAAGAAAATGCTTCAATATTTTATTTCAAAAGCTGGCATAGCTGCTTCTCTTCTTCATTCGAGAGGTTTGCGTTGATTTTTAGAGATCTAGATGGTCCAAACTCAATAGCCTTGGTGGTTCTAGAGGTTGTCTCAACTGAGTGCACTTCCATCGAAGGTTGGCTTTCAGAATCTTTGACTAAGGTTTCGAGAGGAGTGTTAGTGGAGGACTGGTTTTGAATGGCATGGTCGATGAGTTCATCTTCATCAAGTTTCCCCCTTCTAAGAATATCATCTATGGTACACATAGGGGCAGTGTTATATAACTCATATTCTTCATCCTCCAACCATATAGGGATATCATGATCAATGGAAGGCTAGGTTGGAGGATATAACACTAGTTTTTTGGACAAAGGCCCATTTTTTATAGTCATGTTTCCAGCACAACAACTAATATAAGTGTCTGCAGTGGCTAACCAAGCTATCCATAAGATGAGAGGATGACCATTAAGCTTGGTTTTTGGTTGCAGGACCCAAAAATCTGTAGGATACTCCCAAGAGTCAATGGTAACCATAACATCCTCAAAAATTACTTCCAGAGTTACCATGGACTGATCTACAAGTTGTAGAACTGTTGTGGTTTTCCTCAAAATCCCTTGGAGATTAAGTTTCAACATAGTTCCCTTGGTCATGATATTGATGGCTGCCCCTAGATCAATCATAGTGTTGGGTATTATGACACCATTTATATGCACATCAACAATTGGACTACCAGGGTCCAAGTATTTTGGAAATATCACCTTCCCCAACATCACGTCAGACATTTGTCCTGCCACATTGATGGTGGTGGTATCTCTTTTCCTTCTCCCAGGTTTCTTAAAGCACTTTTATTTTATGAGCATATTGTATGTAGGGAAATCCTTAATGGCCTGGAGAAGTGGTATGTTTACACACAATTTTTCCAATTCTTCTAGGAGTTCAGTCTCCTCCGAGGTTTCTGACTAGGGTGGATCAAGCGCTCAGGAAAAGGAGGTTGTTGGATCTGAGTGTTATCTTCTTCCTTTTCCTCCTCAACCTGTACAAGTGGATATGGGTGATGGTTGTATGGGAGTACTCTTTATGACCTAATATTAACCTCCTATATCTCCACAACATAAGCTAGATGGGATTTTTCTCCACTGGGAGCCTTTTGTGCCTGTCTGTTGTTCGGGTTCAGATTGGGCTGTGCAGGTATAGGTGGCCTAGGTGGAGCAGCATGAGTAAGTTGAGGTAGAGGTTGGGGTGGAGGCATTAGAGCAGGTAGTTGATTTTGTTGAGGCCTCCACCCTTGCGATGGATTGTTCCACTGAGGTTGTTATGTAACATACTGCTGAAATTGTTGGTTTACTGGCAGAGGATGATATCAAGGGTTAGAAGGCCAAGTAGGAGGTGTAGACCAGGATGGAGGAGTTTTGGTGTACCAAGGTTGCATGGGTGCACTCTGATTGTTGTAATAGTAAGAGTAAGGTGCACGTTTCATACCTTTTTGATATGGCTAAGGGCCTTGAGGCCTTCTCTGTTGATGAAACAGTGTTTCTCTGGCATTATTTCCCCACCTTCATATATAGCTTTAAGTCAAGGTAAGGAGGGACACTTTTCTGTGGCATGATTCTCTTCACAGACTAAGCAAACCTCTATGACCTTCAGTGGATATTCATTTCTTCGGTTCTTCCTGGTACATCTAGGAAAAAATATGGCCAGGACTCTCTATGCTTCCTCTTGCTTCCTTTCGACCTGCATTGTGTCAATTTGCAAAGAAAAGGTGTGCAACATGTCACTCTTAAAGTCCTCTAGCATGTTTCCAATCTCATGTTTTATGAAGGTGGAAGAGGAAGGGGTATTGGATGTACTTTGGCTAGCTCTCCCTTTCTTCCTAAATACCCTAGAATGGTCCTAGAAGAAAATTTTGATTATTTCATAGGGTTGTTGGTAGATATCCCCTCCTGATAACATATTCAAGGTTTCTATCATCTCTTCACTAATCTCTTGAAAATGTACAAGTTTAAGTGAGTCAGGATCAAGAGTACAATTGGCTGTCTTATAGTTCAATTGAAACCTCTATTCATAATCCTCTAGGGATTCATCAGGCCCTAGAGTCATCCTAAATATCTCGTCCTTAGTTTCCTTGGACCTATAGTCGTCTTTGTACTTGCTGCTAAAGGTATCTTCTATCTGTGCCTAGGTAGTGATGCTACCCCAGGAATACCCATGAACCAGCACAAGGATGCATCCTTAATGGTGAATGGGAATATATTCAACTTTTGATCATTTGAGTTGTAGTCATAAGTCCTACAAAAAACATAAAATTCAAGCATGAATGTATTAGGGTCCTCAGAGGTAATTCCATGGAAGTGTGGAAGAGCTAAGGGGCTAATGTTTTTCATCTTAGTTTCCCCATCTGCCTCTCTTATGGGAAAGGCTCTATGGGTCCCAGCCACGGTTAAGATAGGTGAAGTAGGTCCCTTAGTTGAAACAAGGTATTCTTCTTCTTCCCAAATAGGATCCTCCAAATATTCAAAAGGCTCTCTTATAGGGTGTTCAATCTCAGAGCCACTGAAGAAGAGTGAAGGGTGGCTAGGAGGTGATGTGGGGGTTTTAGGTAAGATTTGTCTTTAGGTATTTCTAGTCCTACGAGGCATGAAAATCAGATATTTTTGTATTTTTTTTCAATATTTATGAAATGACATGAAAATAAAGGAAAGCATAAAATAATTCTAAAAACAAAATCAAAACATCTACTAGACACCTCCCTAGCAATGGCACCAAAAAGTAGTGAGCCCTGGTATTGCACCAAGAGTGATGCCACTCCCAGGAGCTACCATACCTTACTTTATCAACCCGGGGTTCATACAAACATGGAGGTGAAAATGATATATACACAACATATGCATTCTTCTCATGTCATCCTATTCTGCTTTACGAAAGGGTGATATTTCTTAAACTACGAGAATAACCAGAAATTAAATTGCTAGAAGGAAATGACAGAAATAAAATTAATCTGAATTTCTAAAAGGAAATGACAAGAAAGGGAACTAAACTAAATTGCTGAAAGGAAATGACAAGAATGAAACTAATTTAATTCACAGAAAATAAATAGTAGAAAGGAAACTAATCCTAAACAACACACAACTTGGCCAAACTGCTAAATGCACTCTACTTACCCTATGATCTATCTACCATGCTTCTATCCATGCAACTAGGCTATCCATGACTTAATTCTAATTAAAAAGAGTTAATTTGTAGATTGGAGGGAAGAAAATGGGCTCAATGAGTATAATGGGGGGTTTAACACATGAAACGAGGTTTCGAAGTAGAAAGAGGGGGTTAAACCCTTAAAAAACCTTATTATAGTGTGAGAAATGACTTTGGAGTGGAAAGAATTCAGAAGTGCTTGGGCAGAGTGCGATGGAGGACAAAATTTGCGATGTGCGATATCGCAATCGCAACTTCGCAAGTTTAAAGGGATAGCGGTAAGGATTAACAAGAATGAACTAAAATGTGTGAAGTGTGATTTGCAATGCTGTAAAAGTTGTAGGCTACAATCTGTGATGTGGTAACTTCAGCGAAGTGCAAAGTGCGATGACTGACGTGGCGGAGTTATTGCATAAGTGGAATAAGCGGTAAGTATTATGTGAAAAGGTAAATGGTGCAATTTGTGATTTTGCAATATCGCAATCGTAAGAACAAGCGGTAAGTGTTTAATGTTAAAAGCTAAAATTTACAAAGTGCGATTTGTGATGGCGACATGGCAGTGGGACCGACGGCAGGGCGCAATTTCACAATATCCAATCAAAAGAACCAGTGGTAAGTGTTAAGGGAGAAAAGGTAAACAATGCGAAGTGCAATTTGTGATTTCACAATATCGCAATCACAAAGAATGACGGTAAGCGTTAAAGGTAAAAGGTAAACGGTCTGAAATTGTAATTTCGCAATATTGTAATCGCAAGGAGGGAGAGGTAAGTGTTAAAGGTAAAATCCAAATGTTGTGATTTCCAAATTTCGACATACGGTGGTGGGAGACTCGACGAACACAGGCAAAGGTTGGGTTTTCAGTGGTTTTGAATGGTTTTTCACGTTTTTTGTGTAAAAAGGTTAAGGCGGCTGTGAACGGAGAAAAACATAGAAATAAGGCTTTGAAGGGCTTAAGTGCGTTAGGCAAAGAAAAGGTAAGTACAACATTAAGATGAGAATAAAAGGAGGGGAATGGAGGCGTAAGAGCATTGCTCAGAAATGAGACACACCTATGGATTCATGCACGGGAAATAAATAGAAATGTGGGATGAAATAGTGAAATAAAGGCTTGGACTTGGTAATACAAATTCTTCCTGAAACTCAAATAGAAAGAAATTTTGGCTTGTGGGAAGGTCTGCCCTACTCGAACTCTATTGACACAGAATAGTGGGGGGAGAGTTGACCACATTTTTTGGGACTTTTCCTCTATTTTACTATGCATAAGAAATTAAAACTATAGCATCACAAAAATTAAACAGAAATTAAACGTAGAAGAAGAAGATCTAACTTAAATAGAAGAAGCAAAATTAGCTAAATGACGGAAAGGAAATGATAGGAATAACAAAGAATCTAAGGCACATGGATTGGGCCCTAACCCACGAGCCTAGCCCTCTAAAACTTAAATCAGTTGAATGAAATTAGTCTGCTCATTTCATAAAAGAATAACTGTATTTATCTTTGAAAGTTTGATCACCGAATAAAACAAAAATCTCAATAGCTCCTAACAATAGTTCTGAATGGAATTGAGACTAGAATAGACTAATTCTTCCTAGCTCTAGCTCTGCTCTATTTATTCTATAGAGCAGCTACCAATTTCTCCCTAGAAAATGTTGATTGAGTCTACTTGACTCCCAGTGAACAAGGATTGGATGCACTCCTCTTTGAGTTGCTTGGTTGCCTCTGGAATTTGAATCATTGGAGAGAATCCTTGGGGATGCTTTGCTTGCTTTTGGAATTTGAATTTTTGGAGAGAATATTTGAGATCCTTCAGCTACCTTTGAGGGTGGAAAATCCTGCTATAATTCATCTTTGTTGTCTCCTCTGAGTCTTTATGATAAAATCCTTATAAAAATGATTAATAATTCACGATTTTCTACACTCAACCTTATATTAGGCACTTAGAGTATGTTAGAATAAATCACCACCTATACTAGCATCATATAACCAAATAATAATAAAATTGCAAGAAAAAGAGATCTAAGAATGCAAAAAGGTGACTATTAACCACTCCAAATATGTCTAATGATGGAGCTCATCAATTTTTATGCAAAATAACAAAATCTACTACTGATAAGGAAGCGTGGAAGATCTTGGAAGTTGAATTTGGTGCAAGGGGGAGTGACATGGGACAACAATATGTGTCACAAATTTTTGATTCAGTCGCAGATCTGAGAGTAGATGAGGAAAACTCTCATAGGAAAAAAAGGTTGGAGAATCCCACTAAAAAATGGATGATGGTTTTAAATACTATAAAATTGAAACCCATTATGAAAACATGCATATGGATGAAGAAGAGATAGCAAATATTGCATAGATAGAAGAGTGGAGCAAAATAATATAAATGATCATGGATTCCACTGTAACGTTGAAGGTGCAGATGATAGTGGTTTCCACTGTGATGAAACACATGTGGATGATGAATTCAAATTTAGACGTGAATTGGTGAATCCAACCACAACTGATGGACTTGGTGAAGTTAATTTTTTTATTGAGAACATGTAAGCTCAGATATCCCACAATAGAGTAGATGAAAATTATGTTGATGTTAACTTCAATAAAGAAAATTGAACTAATGATGAGTGGTTCCAGATGATGCAATAGAAATATCTTATTGGTATGTGGTTATTTGGTGTGATAATCCCACTTGTCTTTGGAAGCGAAGTGGAAGACAACAAGTTTGGAGTAGCAGAGGTTGGTAAAAGGGCAGAAAATGAAAATTATGATGCAATGGTAGAACAAAAGAAGGCAGAGAAGCTATAGGTGGAGTAGGAAGCTCTCACTAAAGAACACAACAAATATGTTTTCAACATTGTTTTTTAATATGCACGTGTTCACAATAGCATGGGTAAAAAAGTTGAAAATAAAGTTGTTAATAATTGTTATGCATACTTGAAGCTCACTGAAGAAGGGATTCAGAAACAAATTAAACAAGTTGTTTTGTGTCTTAAAGCATCAGCTAGAATAAAAGAATCAAATGAAATGGTGAACATTGATCTTGAATGTGCAAAGTACAGGTAAAAAACAACAATACCTGATGATGAAAGTGAAGAGAATGAAATGGAAGTTTCTGAAATCAAGGAAGAATGCACTAAAACCATTTTTTAGCAATAGAGTCAAGAAGAGATAAGATTTTTTTATTAAGAAATGTGGAAGAAAGAAATTCAGGGATATAAATCGCAAGAAGCAGCACAAAGAACACAATTTCAAGAAGAAGAGTTCTCGAAGCATTCCATGAGTGAAAGAATCCTTGAAGAGGAAGTTGTATAAGACAGACTATGATCAAATTCAAGACAAGCCAAAGAAACATTACAATAGCAACAAGTTAAGAAATATGGAGACTACAGTAAGAACGAAAACAAAGAATGAAACAATTTCGAGGATATATAATCTGGAAGAAACGAAAAAGAAAATGCAAAATTGTAAAAAAAATTAGTCATTATAAGCCTAGCTAAGACATAGACGAGTGGGCATGTTTGAGTGATGATTGAGTTAATTTTCGTTATAATTCTAGCAGGCATAGTTAAGTCATGTTGAGCCGTGCTTGAGTTATGTTGAGTCATAGGATCATAATTAAGGGGGAGTGTTGGAAATTCTAATTAACCCTCCATGCAAGAGCTAGCTAAATTTGGAGAGTCACGTAATTGAGTCAAGTCGAGTGAGTTCGAGTTAAGTCATATTTTGGGCAAAGTCGAATTTAGTGTGTGTGCATGTTGAAGTTATTTTGAGTGTGTCATTAGCTTAAAAACATGAATACCCCAAGTTGGGTTCATTGTAATCATCAAGTTTGTATGATCAACTGAAGAGCCGCAACTTATGTTAGTGTGTGTGTGAAATATCGTGTTAAGCTTTGTGCCTTTCCTCCTCTGCCTTTCCTCCTCTGCCTTTCCTACACAATTTAGTTCCATAACTGAAACATTGACAAATATAAAACAATAGAATGGAAACCTACACTATTGAAAACAAGGTAAGGGAGTATTATTATCTTCTTCTTATGTGGTTGTCCCATGACTTCTTATGGCCACAAATCACAACTACTCCAATGCTCTTGGTAGGATTGATTCCCATTCTAGTGATCGAAATAGTTGCCAAGTGTCCCATGCATACAACAAATAAATTTGAAATCAGAGCCAAATCCTACGCCACTTAGTATCTTAACATCTATTAATTAATAAAATATCCAATCTGTATAGAAAATAAAATGGGTTACTACGATCTTAGGGGCATGGCTCAACTAGCGATGGTTGTTTAAATTAATTATTTGTGTGAGGAGGTCCAATCTTCAAATCCACCAACTTTCCCCCAACTTACCCTTTAAAATTTCTACCAAATGCAAATAAAATGAATAAAATAAACAATCTACATGTTGGAGAAAATATTTCCAAACATCATGTACTTGCCTTTTGAGTTTTTTCTTGTTTATATCTTCAGCCTCTACAATCTTTGTCAGTTATTTCTAGTTTATGTCTTCTACCTCTACAATCTTTGTCATGGTAAGAAAGTGTGAGCTTGCATAACAATCTTATAACTTTGTCAAGATATCACAGGGCAAGGTTGCATAAGACTCCTTAAAAGAAACGTTTGAAAACATAGAGAAGAAGAATTTGAGGAGGAGAATGAATAAGTTAGTTGTTTCCAAGCCAGTGAAAGCCAACAAGCCAAAATACATCAACCAAAAATACCCCAAGTGTGGACCCACTACGAAGGTTGCCAAATCGAAGTGATAACCTAGAAAATTTCATGAGTAGCAACAATACGCAACTAACTCACCCTAGCAATAGTAGCAATCACGTTATATGGTAGACACTTCAGCACCAACAATTTTCAGAACACTAATGCAACCTCATGAACACTAACGTAGGCTCCCTATATCAGAAGCTGTGTTAACCATCATTAAAAAAAATCTTCACAACAAAGGTATTTATGCATGTATTAAGCCACAAATTCATTTTAAATGGTCCACAACAAAGGTATTTAAGCATATGTTAAGCCACGAATTCATTTGATAAATGATGCACAAAGGTTTTTATGCATGTGTTAATTTTTTGAATGAGTTAATTTTTTAATTCGTTGGATGAATAGAGGGTGATGGAATTGTTTTAAAAGGGCTCTTGTAATTTTTAAAAGGGCTTCGTTGATAGTTCTTTCAAAAACGACAAAGATTTCTTAAAAAATAAAATACATTCAAATTTGTTTTTTTAAAGACTATTTAAAAAAAGGGGGCTTTGTTCAGTGGAAATTTTATTTAAAAGAATCTTTTTTAAAGATGTTTTCCTTACATGGACAAAAAAAACCTTCGTTTATTGGAATCTACATGGGCATGTTGTTTGGAAAGTAATAGTGAGTTTGTTTTCAGTGCCAAAGTTGATAATGGAGTTTGTAATCTGAATTCACTGAGAGAATTTGTAGACCTATCTATTAATAAAGAAGAGGTTTTTGACAGGGTGATCCCCTATCATCCTTTCTTTTCATCTTAGCAGCGGAGGGTCTAGGTAGACTTATTAAACAGAAAGTTTTGGCTGGTGAGGTTAAAGGGCTTAATTTATGGGGCCCTCATTTGACTTTGTCGCATCAAAAATTTGTTGACGATATTATGTTATTTTTCCAAGCCACTCTTCGAGAATGCAAAGCGATTTTGGATATTTTAAACACCTTTATGCATGCTTCACGAATGATGGTTAACAAAGGAAAATCCAATGTTTTATTTTTTAATACAGCACCTCAATCTCAGCGCTTTCTCTCCCGAACCCTTGGATTTAGTTTGGGAGTTTTCCCTTTCAAATATCTTGGAATGCCTTTGTCTGAAAATGTGGTCAGAACCAGTTGTTGGAAAGCTCTTTTGACCAAAATTCAGAAACGTATGCTCAATTGGTCCTTTCGAGACTTAAACTTGCCAAGTAAGGTTATTCTTCTTTGCGTTGTTCTCCAAGCCCTACCTATTTACCAGTTGTCAGGAATGGCTTCCCCTAAAAAAGCCTGTGATTATCTAGTTAGTCTGTATAAGAAATTTTTATGGCAAGTTGCCTAGGAAAAGAGGAAATGGGCCTTGTTATCTTGGGATAATTTTACTTTACCTAAATCAAAAGGGGGGCTTGGTCTGTGGGACCCTTATATTCTTAATCAGGTCATGGATGCTAAGTTATGGTGGAGGTGGCTATAAGGCGGAGTGGCGTTATGGCATACTATTTGGGCTAGAAAGTATCATATGGCCCCAATGGTTAAAGAGCGGCTAAATTGCCTTACTATTGAAAAAGGCTCAGGGATATGCAACCTTGCCTCTGCCAATAGACAACTAATCAAGCAGCATAGTTTCTGGGAGGTTCAGGATGGTACTCATGCAGGCTTTTGGGAGGACTCGTGGCAGCAACAGGAGAAGTTGTTCACCCAACAGGATTTGGTGGAAATATTTTTGTTTACTCAAAACCCTCACTGTTTGGCAGTTCACCATTATTGGGACGACCAACCTGACTCCTTCTGGAGGATATGGAAACACAAGGGTCATTGGCAACAGGCTCTAGACACACAACAAAGGGAAAATTTTTCCAATGAACTCTAGACAGGGAAGATCCCTATACAAGAAGGTTTTGATATTTTTCATTGGGGTTATTAGCCACGGGGCATGTTTTGGATTCAAGAAGCCTATCAACTGCAAGCATAGCAATTGGAAATCCCAGCTGATCGATTGTGGACCAATATTTGGGCTACTAATCATTGGCCGAAAATAGAGCATTTTGTATGGTTGGTGGGACATGGGCGGATTCTAACATGGGAACAACTCCAGAATAGGGGACTGCATGGCCCATCTAAGTGTGTTATGTGTGAAGCCTCTACAGAAACAATGGAGCATCTGTTGAATACTTGTCCTGATATGGAAAGGTTATGGCTTAACCTTCATAACTTATTCCAACAAATTGACCGACATGATACTATTTTGCCCCAAACCATTGCAAACTGGAGGAAAAGGGGATACAAAAGCCCTGCAGTGAACAGAGCATGGGTGCTGGTAGTTCTTTTTCTCCTCTGGTCAGAATGGAAAGAATGGAATCGCAGGATCTTTCAAGACTGCAAACTTAATTTTGAGGATATATGGACCCTTACTAAGCAAGGAATCCGTGAAACCATTCTGGTGGAAAAATGGGATCATGACGATTGGGAGGTTTCCACTCATGAACGTCACATCCTTCAACAGTTAAATTTGGTAGAAGAGATGGTTGCACCCTCTTTCTGGAAACAAGTGTCGTTACCCTATCATGTTCTAACTACTTTTGTTCGACCACAGTCAGGATTTCTTAAATTGAATTATGATGGTGCGTCCAAGGGGAATCCTAGATAGGCAGGCACTGGTGGACTGTTTCAAGATTGTTCAGGAACAACTCTTCGGATTTTTGCAATTGACCTAGGGAATTCTACAAATAATGAAGCGAAACTTGCTGCTGTGAAATTAGGACTTGCTATTGCTCAGCGTGAACATTATAACAGGCTAGAAATTGAAGGTGATTCTGCCATTGTTACTGGCATTCTTAACAAACTACTTCATGGAATGAATTGGGAGTCGATTTCCAAGAGCTGGCGAACAGCCAGATTGATACAAGAAATTCAAAAGCAAATCAGGCAAGTCGAGTATGTCATACCTTGCATGTGCGACGCCAAGGCAACTAGGCGGCTGATTATCTTGCGAATTGGGCTTGCCAAAATGTTGATGGTCATTTGGATCGGCCATGACACCGGGAGTTGCTGCAGACAATGCCTGATCTTCATGCCATTCTTACAAAGGATTTGGGCTATAATACTCCAGATCTGAGTACTTCCCGCTTGGGATGTGTGTTGAGATTGCAACAAGATGAAGAGCTTAGTGGAAAGAAGTTGCCTTCACTAAGTGGGCCCATAAGCTATTTTTGGCGCAAAGTCTATTTTTAGACTATGTCTATTTTTAGACATATGGATCATGTTCTATGAGTTGCAGGATGCTATTTGTGGATGGTTGGTCAAATCAGAAAAAATATATGGACTTCTATTTTTAGACATATTGGGCGGAATCTATTTTTAGATTGCCATTCTAAAAATAGATATGTCGAATATTATTAGCTCTTAATAATATTTAGACTCTAAACAATATCTTATTCTCTTAGAGCACTTCAGTTAAGTGCACAGATGTGGCACGGGAGCTGACAGAAGGAATTACGCTATTCCTAAGGGTTAAGTGGAGCTATTGCATGGATACTTCAGTTAGAACTCATGTGACAGAGTTTGGTGGAGTTGATTGAGGAAGTTAATGGAGTTGTGTTTAGTTTAACTAATCTAAACATAGTTGAGCTATTTGTATTTAGTTTAACTAATTGATACAATTAGTGAGAGTGGTGTGAATTAATTATTAATTAATTCACTAATTATAAACTCATTAATCAACTAAAGAATGCATCAGTTAACTTCAGTGCATGGAAAATTTCAGTGGAGACCAGTGCAGAAATAGGTGAAAGATCAGGTTAACTATTAGTTGTGACTATACAGTTGCTATTTGCAGCACACAGATAGCTGGAGAAGCCCATGAGGATTGCACAGTACAAGCCAGGTGGTTTATGTTATTTAATGAGCCATCCCATAGCATTGATTATGCAATAGAGGCTGGCTATCAAGTGGAAAATATTGGAGCATGTGTTTTGCTAGATCTAGCTTGATAGTGTGTAGCAATTGGAGGTGGTGCTGAGAGCTTGTGAGGAGCTTTGTACTATGATTGTTACATGCTCTCCATGACATATAATATACAGATAGTTGGGGGTTTTCAGCTTTAAGCTTTCCCATTAAAGATTGTGTTCATATGTGTGATTGTTTATGGTTTTAATGTGTGCATGCAATTGATTTTATTTCCGCATGTAATGATCAATGGTAGAAGAGATTCTATATTATGCATGAAGCTAAAACAGTGTGTGATCAGGAGAATATCGGTGAATAATATATTAGTTATTCAAATTTCTACAATGTGATGTACCTCGAACAGAGCACGCCTTACAATGCACAATGCCTCACACGGGAGCCTCGTCCGATCGTGTTAACATGGCCATTATACGCCGACGTGGTGGAGGGTATGCGAAATATGTATGCCTACCACGTGGTGGGTGCATGCAACTGATGCGAGGAGTTAACCGAAGGGACATCCGGCACCCCCACTCTTAAATGATTGGCGTTTCTCGAAGCCTCTATATGGATTGACCAGCTTGGTTGTAAGTCGTGTTTTGGAAACTGTGTTGTGGGTGTGGGGTTAAGGTTTGCAAGGATATTTTCCTTTTCATTGTTGCTTGTTCAGTTTGTCTTTTCGTTCCTAAGGTTGCTCTTGCATGCAGCAGTGTTGATTGCGAAGGTTTCAGGGTGACGGAGCTGTCTCAGCTGTGGTATGTATCTCCACTTCTAACCTTTTAGTTCTCGTATCTGCTCTCCTCTCGTCTGCAGATTTATCTCATGGTTTTTTTACAATATTTGTGGGAATGGAGGTTTGGTCACTTCTAGTTTGAATTCATGCAGCAAGGTTATGAAGTTCGTCGATGCATCTAGTTTATTCACTTCGTATCTGCTCTGTCTTGTATGTTACAGTTTGTTAGTCTTAGTTTGTTCCTGTTTTTCTCCCCTGACCTGGGTATCTCTTGTATTTTGCGATACGCTCTATACCTTTGGGCAGGTTGGTTACACTACTCTTCTGGGTTTCTTCTTTGCCGCTCTCTCGTTGCAGGGGTGTTTCGTATTTCTCATGGTTCAGCTCTTATGAACCTTGTCTACTTTTGGGGATTCTTGTTCAGTTGCATGCATAGTGTTCGCAATTCGGGTTATGGTAATTTCTCTGCTACTCGTCAGGCCAACCATGCCTTGGTTTCGTATTCAGGTTTTTGGGAGAATGGTCATCTTTTTCACCCTTCCTTCTCTTGGCTTTTCACTTGGGATTTGTTTTTTTACCTCTCTCCCTTCCAGATTACCTTTGGTACTTGCATGCATCTTGGTCTGGGTTGTCTCAGCCCCTGTTATTGGCCTACCTTTGGTGTTGGGTTTCTGATATTTCTGCTTATCTTCCCCTGTCTCCTGCTGCATTCTGCTGGCCATTCTTCTCTGCAGCCTATTTCTCAGCTTTGTTTGGTTCCATTTTGATGTTCTTCTATCCGTGCGGGGCATTTATCTCTGTTCTTTTTTTCGGTAGCGAACCTGGAAGATGGTGACATTCATTCTCGTGTTCTCTATATGGTATCTGTGCAGCTGACTCATCTTGTTCTATGGGTGGAAGTCTTAACAGATTTCTCAGTATCTCCTATAATGGTAAAGCACGGCCGAAAGCCTAATGGGGGAAAAGGAAAACAGTCCTCTTCTAAAACGCATAGGAAATGTGGCCAAAAGACGATTCAGTAGCACCTTGAACCACTGGTTCAAACTTTTATGAATGACATTCCTAATTCTATTTGTGGTCACATCTATGGTTGGGAATCCGAGATTCTGGATAATATTGACTTGGAGGATGGCATGGCTTTTGAGGATATGTAGACTGTGATTCCAGATCCTAGGCATACCCAAGGACGCACATCTTTGTTTTAGCAATCTTTTTGCACTTATTGGATAATTAAATGTCTTCTTGCCAAAGCAATAATGTCTATAGCGGAGACAAAGGTGGCGATAAAGTTGGTGTCGACCCTAGCGGATATTAACAGGAATGTCCAGGAAATCAATTTACACCAGTTGCATTAGTATACGAGACTTGGCATATTGGAGAAGGAGCTTAAAGCACTGCAACAGGTCCCTATTGAACTACCTAGAGCTTCTGCCAAAGCTCCAGCACCTGTTGACTCTGAGGAAGACTAAAATTCTCTAGTTTCTTATTGCATTTTGTGTTGTGAGTTCTAATGTTGCTTTCTTTTTGTACATGATATGGTTTCTGCACGATATCTAGTATAGACAGATCTAGTTTCTGTTATTAAGACTTTTTATGTTCTGGTTGACTTATTTTGAACTCAGATGGCCAAAATACCTGGTTTCTTACGTGCAGGTTGAGGTCTAGTTTTGTATCTTTTGCCCGAAATTATTAATAGAAAATCGAAGGTACCACCTAAGCATACCAAAAAAAAAAAAAATCCTATTAGCATAGAAGTCGTTATGTTTACAAGTCTATTTATTTGTTGAGTGAACATTAGTAACCACTAAAAAAATAGGAAAAGCCAAGAGGCAAATAAAGTAAAACCATCAAAAAGAGCTATTTGAGATCTACTTGAAAGATTTAGAATCCAAAAAACAAAAAAAATGTCTTCCCATTAAAATGCATAGATAACAACATTCTTCCCCTCATTGTGCAAAGTCAACAAAGGAGACTCGGGATATTTTTGAGAGGATTTTTGGTGTAAGGGGGGGTTAATCAAGTTGGAGATGAAAACGAAGGTCGATCTATAGTAGAAAATCTAATAAAAAATGAAGAAATTGGTGAATCTCACTTAAAAGTGGATGAAAATGAGATGGTGTGTTATCAACAATATAGAAATATCACATAGATGTTCATAAATGTCAGTGTGCTAAGCCGCAAGTGGATGATGATTTAATGAATCCAACAACACATCAAGCTGAAGACAATGAAACTACCATTGAAGCAATAAATGATATGGTGGATCCAACAATTAAAATTGTTGAAGTTAACTTTGATGGAGAACAATTAAATAGTGATGAGTGGTTGCACATGATATAAATGAAACTTGTGTTTGGAAGCAACGCAAGAGGCAAAGAAGGAAGAGGAAAAAGAGAAAGTTGAGTGCAGAGCACGAAAAACATAATCAATATGGTTCTGCATATGTTTTTTCATATAAAATTAACATTGATTTTGAGTGTGTAGATATTAAGAGCAAGGAGGAAGAAGGAACAAAATTTGAAAAAAAATTAATTTTTCTTGACGCATAGATCGAAACACCATGTTTTGATGAAGTGTGCATGATAGAAATAGCTAAAATCACACAATTACAGAAACACAATCATATATTATGCACAAATGGTGTATGTGTAAACACTCACACACACACAGATTTACATCCAGATCACTCTATTAAATAGAGTTTCTGAGATCCAACTTATTCCTAATTTAGATAGAGAGATTGAGAGAATTTCTCTACCATCACAAACCAATTTCTAAAATATGGAATGTAAGCATTCACTCCAACATCCCCCCTTAATGATTACATTACATGAAAATAACAAAATAATCAAGCTTATCAGTAGATGCTCCATCAATTTGCCTCATAACCCTCGGAAAGGTGTAGTTGGTAAGTTGAATTCCCGAGTTCGCTTCCTCAACTCCCGAATCAAGGACCTCCCAAAGTCAATTACTGTATAGCATCCCAATCTGTTGCATAACCTCATTAGGAGACCACTTCCATGTCTACCACTAATGAGGGATCCTTCCCTAGATCCGCAACTGCCATACTATCTAGACAACCATCCATGTTGAGCCTTACTGCCACTTGATCTCTTCAAAAACAATCGTTTGCAATCACTGAACTCCTAGTTATTCTATGAACAAGCTCCTATCCACCGAAAGACATAGGTGCTAACCGCTTTTCTCGCCAGTTATCTAAAAAATCCGTCTAGATACAAAATGTGTCTAGAATCAATGTTACAAAATGACCTTTTTATCTAGTTTGAAATTCATCCTCACTTAATTTACAAACAATACTACTAAACCATAAGGATTTCAACATGCCAGATAACACAAAATAGAGA
The DNA here is from genome assembly GCA_034641835.2 of Pinus albicaulis. Lineage (NCBI taxonomy): Eukaryota > Viridiplantae > Streptophyta > Pinopsida > Pinales > Pinaceae > Pinus > Pinus albicaulis. The sequence goes on along the minus strand of CM076583.1, from coordinate 1,031,371,717 downwards.
CTCTCATTCGGAGACACCATTCCAAGGAATTTAAGGCTGCAAGTGTCCACAGCGTCCATGGAAACACTTTTTTACCCATATCGACCTTCACTTTCTAATTGCATTAGTTTCACATTTGGGTTTTCAGTACAGCTGGAGAGTTTTAGCACAACCCCATTGTTCGCAATGTTGTCTCTTCCGTCCAATTGAAAGGTAATGTAGCACACGAAGTGTGTAGAAAAAACATGAGGGCATTGTTCACATACATAGCTCTGCCGCGTAGGAATACATTCTTCATGAAAAAATAACACAATTCATGCATAAATTCTATGGAGTTTCCGGCAGCCGAAGGATGTGCTCACATTTTGGAAAGGGTAAATGTAGTTCTGGTTCTCTTCTGATGATTAGCATATGTTGCTGATGAAAATGATTATCATGAAACGATTTGGGAGCTCGAGCATAGGACTGATGGAGATTGAAGCCACAGGGTTCGCATCGATACAAGAAACCATAACCATATCCTCTGCAACCGTTACATCTGTATTTAAATAATCGCAGTTTGCAACGGGGTTTCTGCAGTCTGTAAAGGTATTTTCCAAGGATTGCTCGGCTCCACGTCGTTTGACCCCTTGACGCAATGGCCAGTGACAGATCCACAGCCAATTTCACAAGAAAAAATTCGAGCCGAGGCGTTAATCAAGGTTTGAATTCTCCTCCAGCCCACCAGGCGGCCCTGTAGGTAAACAATAAACACACAGCACTCTCACAAACCCATCCTCATCTAGTTATGTTGCAAACTGTCAAAATTCAATATAGGAAATCAATTTGCACTCTTATTCTCCAAGGACTTAGAGTTACAATGCAGAGACCTCTGATCCTGTGCTCTAATACCATGATAGAAATAGCTAAATTCACATAATTACAGAAACAAAATCATATATTATGCACAAATGGTGTATGTGCAAACACACTCCAACATAGAGATTTACATTTCGATCACTCTATTAAATAGAGTTGCTCGGATCCAACTTATCCCTAATTTAGATAGAGAGGTTGAGAGAATTTCTCAACCAATACAAACCAATTTCTAAAATATGGAATGCAAGCATTAACTCCAATAGTGCATTGAAGTTGCACCAATAAATATAGAAGAAAACATGAACAATATATAAAAACTTAATCATAATATGAAACTTAAATTCCCACCAAATTTCAACCAAAATTAACCAGAAAAAAAATTCTAACATTTAGACTACAGCAACTCGATAGGGCGAAATCATCATAAACACGATAGGGTGAAATCTTACGAGAAATCTTAGGAGGGGTAGAGCACATAACCAATTAGCCCATATTGTATTCAATTCACTAGTGATTATACAAAGAGTGGAAACTAGGCTTCTTCGGTTTTTACATGGTTGAGATATTTTTGGAATTTGTAAGAGGGATAAAATCTTGAATTTATGTGGGTTTTTTTTTTTTTTTACATTTTTGAGATATTTTTGGAATTTGTAAGAGTTATTAAGTGTTGAATTGATGTGGGTTTTAGATATTACTTTTTTTTAATTAAATAAACAGATAAATTGTTTGAACTCACTTTTATTTCTAGAATTTTGAAATATTTTCTAAATTTATAATTAAAATAAAAATAAAAATACTTTAATAAAATAAATTTTATATTTTTAGTTTTCTCTATTTTTAAATAAAATAATATAAAAATTTAGAATCAGATTTTTTCCTGCACATTCTTCGGATGAAAAAAATGTCAAAATGATAATTCAAATTGCTGTAAATAAAGTTTTTATATCTTTTTCGTATCACCCAACTTTCAATGAAACTAAAGATATAGTAAATGGATATTTTCCTCAATATTTTCTTCATATTCCACATAAAAAATCATATTGGGATGATGCAAAACTCCACTTAAAAGAAAATCAAATTTCCCTGATTCAAAATGAACTATGGAGTTACTCAAATGCAGATGTAATCTAAAAAAAGCATAGACAACTAATTGTAACTATCCAAATTGTAACTTTTCAAGGTATTGTTTAGTAGGGCTATCCTTATCTTGAATATTGATTTTTAAAAATTTTTGAATATTGTTGATAATAGCGCGGTCAATGAAACTATTGATATTAGTTTTATTCATCAAATTTCAAAATATTTTTGCATTCCTGAATGAAATTAATTTCAAACCGTTAACTACACATTTAGTTATTTAGTGACCGCTTTTCGATCTGATGGTACGAGGTATACAAATATAATAGCTCTTTTTTTCAGATGTGAAGAATCGCATCGAAGACGACATACACGCAGACGAAAGTGCCAAGTTGTCAACTATCCAGGCCTGATAATTCTTGAATATAAAATATGTACATGAGTTCAATATTAGTTGCACCTCTGGCAGTCTTGTCTTCTCCAGAGACATTTATGGTCTGTTCTTGAAGATATTTATCGTTCTATGGCCCACATAAAGTGTTTTCTACATACTAGATTCACGTGATCAGTGGTGCCCGGAATGGAATTTGACGGGTAAGTCACATGGTCATTTGCCAGTCAAATATGGCAAGCAATACCTAACAGGCTATAGATCTATTAATGTTGTCTGGCTGTATAAGCTTACTTTTAGATAATTAAGTTCATTTTTAGATAATTAAAGTGGGTATATACAGCTTGACAGCATTAATAGGTTTATAGATTCGAAAATATGTAAGCTGTTAAATATAGTTAAAAATTTGTAAAATAGGTAAAAAAAAAAAATTAACAGTGAAGATGGATTAGATTATTTGGAAAACTATAAAATTTTATGAGTGTGTTTGTTAATTTGAAATTCCAAACTTGAGTAGCTCTTACAAAGAATGGCTATAACTGTATGAAACAGTGGCTCGAAAAAAGGAAAAGTGGTCTTCAATGATGCAAGTCATTACATGTAAGTCATTATATATAGAGAGAGAATTTGTTGATAAATTGTTTTTTTTGTTGATTAAGTTGTAAATTTCAATGATCTAAATATGTGTAAATAAATTTTATATTTGAAAAAGAAAATTCCAATTATATAATTAAAATTTATAATGTTAATTGGAAAAAAATACAACATAACCAAATTCATATTAATATATTTTATAAGTTTGTATACCTAGGTTTGATTTTACTAATAACGTAGTGCATTTCATTTCATACTAGAGAAAAAAAAAACTATATATCAAGCAGTTGATTCCATACATTTTGTAAGTTTTTATACCTTGATTTGATTTTAAGGTTTGAATTTACAAATGATATATTGCATTACATTTCATAGGAGATGACAACAAAATTATATATCAAGCAGTTACGAGACGACAAAAAAATTATATATCAAGCACTTCATTCCATGCCAGATAATTTTCATCGTTTATTTTGTCAAATTTGTATGGTCCATGTAAAGATTGCTATTATTCAAGCAAAAAAATCAATAAAGTTGCAGATTCATGGCTCTGAATCTATTCAGACATAGACCTATCCAGAGTTAGAATTTCAAAATAGATCCACTCTTAAATTTTGATACTCTTCACACTTTCTCAACTGGTCTTCATAACTTCAAGAAAAGATTTTGACAATTTTGTAAAAACAATTTTGTAAATTTTAAATTGTATTTGAAAACCAAAGTTTGCTTTAATTCAAATAAAAGATCAATAAAGCCAGAGTCAAGACGGGATTGATGAGAATGCAATCAGACATAGACATATGGACTCACGATTTCAAGAAAATATAATGACAATTTCATAGAATTTTAAACTGTATTTCACGTTATTCAAGTAAACGATCAATAAAGCCACAGATTCACGTCAAGACGTGATTGATGAAAATGCGTTCAGATATTTAAAGGACAGCGAAAAACTACAAGCGTGACACTAATTATTGATTCCGAGTTATTGTGCAATTTCGTAGCATGGCATGCATTACCGTGAGAAAAAACAAATATTTAGAGGACATTCTGACATAATAGTGTTACCCTGGTCAAGCAAACGGCGTACTGTGCATCCAGCAAAGCGAATGCCGTACACTGATCGGAGAGAAAGATCAAATCGTTATATTGATGGAGAAAATTAAGTCTAATAATAATATAAGTTTAACCTAATTTCCTTGTTTAAGTAGGTTTAACGGGAGGCTAGCTTATTTACTGAATGCAAGGATGGATAGATATAGGATCGTGCAAGGCAGCTCAGAATAGATTTTTCAAAAGGTGGTTTCCAATTTAGATGTTCAAGATCATGAAAATTGAACTAATGATTGGTGGTAATTATATTTTATTATTGGTTAAATTAGATAATAAGTTTTTGTAAATAGTTAAGTTAATTTACATTTTATAATTTCTTTAAAGAAAAATACATGTGGTGTAAGATCAATTATATATATATATATATACACACACACTGGTATTGTTATTTTTACTAGTTGGAAAAAGTAATGGTTATTTTCTGAAATTTGAAAATAAATTTTATATTTTTATTTTTAGTTGTTACTAAAATTAATAATTTTTATTTTAATACTAGACTTAATAAATTATTTAAATATTTATGTTAATTAATTTAATCTAATATCATATATATATATATATATATAATTGAAATTAAAATAATTCATTTAGATCAATAAGAGTAATAAGAAAAAGAATGGTAATTTATTAAATTTTTAATAAAAAATTAACATATAGCATTTAAATAATAATAATAATAATATAAAAAAATAATAAGAAGAAGAAGTGTAATTTATTAATTTTTTAATAATAATATATAATATAAAAAACTGTAATGTGGTGTGAGAAGTGTAATTTATTAATTTTTTAATAATAATATATAATATAAAAAATTGTTACTTCTAAGTTCAAAGAAAAAATGTGGTGTGAGAAAGATCTAGCAGCTAAAAGAAATTAAGATACTATAAGGAGATCATCAACCCCACCGTAGAAGATCAAAAGTATCTATCTGTTTTAACTAACTCAAAGAAAATTAATATAGCCAAGATTAGAACGAACTCTCATGAGCTCCATAGTGAAACAGGTCGTTGGACAGTTCCTAAAACACCATGGATGGAAAGGATCTACCATCTCTGTGAGAATATGCCCCGCCTTGGGTACAACCACATTAGAGCTCAATTTCATAATCTTTGTTGCAATACTGACCTTCCTAGCTTGTTAAGATGTCAAAATTATAGTGAGCTCGGGAGGCTTCTCTCCAAGTTTTTTGAGCATAGGAATAAAATCTTAAATCAAACTAAAAAACTCTTTTCTCTAGGTCAGATAGACCAAAGATTGGTCTCATTGGACGTTAACCACCATCATCGTTATCATCAATAATAATAATAATAAAAAGAAATTATTTATATAATAAAATATTTCAATATATAAAATTAAATAATATTGATATGGGAGATTTGCTCTTCAGCCCTTATATTTATATTAGAATTATATTGAAATTAATATTAATTATATAAATTATTATTAAAATTTGTAACATACATCATTAACTTCACAGGGAAATGTAAGGAGTTAAATTTTTTTTATAAGTTAATCATCATTACATAGAATGTTTATAAATAAGAGTAGTAACTCCTTAACCCTTAACAACCTCCATTACAGTATATTAACTTAATACTAAATGATGCAAACATCCATTCATCTCATTACTCAAATAGTCATCACATAATTGCCATTCTGAACATCATAACAAGAAAGAACTGAATCTCATCATCTAGACACAATAACCAATCACACCATTGAACACCATTATACCCTGGAAACCCCGTAGGGTGAAAACCAGCAAACGTTTAATTTTATTATTAAACGCTCGTGAGAGTGTTCAGCCCATCATGGCTGATAAGGGAGACCATCCCTTAACCATCGTTTATATAATTTACAAGGAAATATGCAAATATCTAGCTTACAGCCATTACAATATATATAATACCATTTACCCTCTGGTCTTCATATCTTCAGATCTTCTCATCTTGGTGGCATGGATGTACCTACAATGGACCATCGTGCATTGGACCTTCCTGCAACTCGCACTCATCTGCATGAGCATTAATCATTTTTCCTCATATGTGCTGGTTATAAATCATCACAATAACTCATGCTTCCGTTGCATAAGCACACATTCACAACGAAGCACATAACCTCCTTCACGAGTCTTTCCAAAGAAAGTCTCTACACTAGTGAGCATGTAAACATATGTAAAAATACGCAATGAAGAGTATAAATACATGTCTCATTTTCAAGATTTTACTAACAATCATATTCAATGTAGTTTCAATACTACAAGCTTTCTTTTTACATACAGATATGTATATTATTCTTCAATAAAAGTTAATACATAGGTTGCATGCCTATGCATGACCTTGTTCCAAAATAACTAACATAACTAACATATTAGTTTTGATATCATAAATGTACTCACATATTTTCCTAAATGGTGAGATAGCTCAATATTTCTTTATACATGCAAAGAGTATGCTTCTATAACATAATGGCTATTCTTTGTGCATGCAAGAGAGATAACCCTCCCTCTTTGTGCATGCAAGAGAGATAGCTCTTCCTTTACTATAGGAGACACTTATTCCCTTCTTAGATTTCTATCATCATGAAATTACTATTTTCATGTAAAATAAAGATTATCATAATAGCAATCTTTAAAACAACATGGATTCTTTTCACAAAAACTTCTTAGTATACTACCACTCTTAACTATTATGTAAAATATTGGCATAATAGCAAGGAATAACATAATAGAAATATTCTCAAGAAAGATAACATGGATTCTTTTCCAAAAACCTACCAATAAGTTTCCCTTTCACCCTTCTATCTCTCTAATAACATTATCTGTCTAAGATATTAAAGTAAGAGTCTTTTCAAGAAAATACAACAAGGATTCTTGTTAGGAAATAACCACAAGATCACGTGGTTAATCATCTTTTAATTAAAAATTCCTATCTATATGCATTAAATACATTGTATAGGAAACATGCATACTGATCCAAGAAATTATATTTTTAAAATATAGAGCATGCATATATACATACGTCCTTCTAAAGTGGTAATATAATGCCAATCTTTATCTATTGGCAGTGACATATGTTACTAAGAGAACTAACATAGTCCTTCATATACATAAAATTTCAAGAGTTATTTTGGTGAAACTCCTTATCTTATCCTTGAACTCATTAAATATTTCCAAGGATTAAACTACTTAACTCTTTCCAAAATATCGTAATAGTAATTACCCACTATCTAGATAGTCTAAAATCTTTAAGTAGATTAATGTTATAACTTATCTTCCAAAAATAAAAATATATTAATCTTTCTTTCAATACACAAGAATCTAGTAAATGTTTCCAAAAGACAATCTAGATTCTTATAGTTTTCACATACCACTGATTTTTTTGGAAAGATAATTCTGCATGAATAAACTCTGAAATTATTTTAAATGAAAAAAAAAATAAGAAAGTCGACCATACCTTTCACAATTCTCATGCAGTAATATTTACGCAGAAATATAGTGCCAGGCAGAAATATAGTGCAGGCAAATCGATGGGGCTCGGCAGGGCAGTTTTCCTACTTTAAGTTCCCCTCGTTAAGTGTTTTAATCACCTTACCATTCTCCGAATTGAGCCATAGCATGATAATAAGTGTTTAACCGCAACGCAAACTCTGCATCTCCAAAGTAATATTTAATTATTATAAAGGAATAGTATAAGGTAGATCATACTTGGCGTTTTCTTTTCACGTGGGCTAGCAAAAGAAGCAACACCAGCTACGGCCCCCACGGGAAGAGCGACACAAAGATCGTTCATGGTTTCAGTCATGGTGGAGATATGATTTCCCCTTCCCTGCAACTTCATATGACAACCTACATTTCGCCTCTTCCAGAGGTAATTACCTCGCAACAATGCTTTCTTGGATCCAAGATTCAATTAGGCTGCATTTTCTTGGAATAACTGTGATTTTCTGTAGCGAATTTGGGATGATCTGCATTGTGGCGCTGGGTGCAATTGCCATTCCTCCAATCAAGAGCCTCCGGATTCATATACCTAGTCACAACCTCTTCCCAAGAATAGCCATTTACCGCATTTTCCAAGAACAAGACTGTTACCCAGAATTTAGTTTCCACTGTTTCTTGATACAACTGTTTTGTAAATCATGGTAAAAAAAATGTAGTTTACGTGGGCGTTACAAAACTAATTGATATATATATATCAAGTCTAAATGTCATGCATAGCTAAGTGGGATTGTATTAGAATTATATTGAAATTAATATTAATTATATAAATTATTATTAAAATTAATTGATATATATATATATATATTAAGTCTAAAAGTCATGCATAGCTAAGTTGGATTGTACTTGAGAAATTTTTTATAATTTCATTCCAAGTATACAAAATCTAGAGTACTTCTCCACTTAGCTATGCATCGCTTTTACAGCTAACAAGTGTGTAAGTATGAACATCATACTCTTAGCAACGTCAACATCATGGTACATCATACTCTTACCAACGTCAAACATCATGTTACAGGAAGGCCAACATTCACACTCGGAGAACAGATCACATTTGATACCTTTATAAAACATTTCATTTGGCAGCATAATTGATAGACGTAACCTTGACTTTCGAATTGTTGGGCAGAGAAAATAAGATAAAAATGAATATGCAAAACAACGACGAGAATAACACAGTTTACAAGACATAATCCTGACATTAGAATTTTTTGGCAGACAAAATATGAGAGCAATCAACCTGCCAAATAAGGACAAGAATATCAATAGGATGATTTGCATCTCACAAAATTTGGATAATGTATATCATTGGACATCATAACCTTTTACAATGACAATTAGTCAGATGGAAAATGGTGCACTGGAAATTGACTTTATACGCATGTAATTGTTTTCTGAAAATGGCTTCAGTTAGAACGCGTATGTATGAATTACCAATGAATCAGAAAAAAAAAAATTGGCGGTTTTGCAATTTTGATTTGAACTATGCACTTAGTAACTATTAAAATAAATTCTTAAAAACTCTGTTTAGTTATATTTTTGTCATTACATCGATTCATGGAGCTTTGGCTTGTAGATTTACTTACTGTCAAGACACTCTTTACCATCATCACTGATTTATATTCCAGTTGTTATCCCACCAAAAAATATTCTTGCCATCGTATCAAATATATTTTAGCATCTATTGATGCGTAATTTGAGATTAATATTCAGCGTACGGGAAATCTTGACCCCTCAAAACTTACAACATCTAAAAGCAAATACAATATTAACGACACAAATGCATGACCATGAACAAAGTCCGGTTTCTGCATGAAACCTGGTTGGGTCCAATTAGAGGACCAACCCAGAAGATCCACTGCAATGTAAAATTCAAAATTTAATTCCATAAAAACTGCAATACCGACAAATAGGGAAAAAAAAAAACAAAAACGAAACCTGCACCATTGTAAAAAAAACTAGGAGACTATTATCTTCTTAGATGGTCATCCCACGACTTCTTATGGCCACAAATCACGGCTGCTCCAAAGCTTCTGGCAGGATTGATGCCCGTCCCAGTGATCGATATGGTTGCCCAAGTGTACGATGAATACCGCAAATCCAATTGAAAGTGGAGCCAAAGCCTCAGCCATTCAGTGAATTAACATCTATTAATGAAGATGAAAACCTGACATGTGTAAGCTGACATGTTCTGATTTATGTGGGGCCAAGCTCTATTGATATGTTCGAGAGGTACATGCTACCATCTTACTTTATTTATGTAAGATAGCGTTACGATACATTTTATGTAGAATTGTCATTATATTATTGTAAGGTCAACTTTATTTTTTATTAAGATACTATTCATCGATGTTTTGTACCCTTAAACTACGATATTTGGTAATGATGTTATACTCTTCAACTAGTATATTTTAGTAATGTCACATCACTCACTCTTTCTTTCTTTCTTTTAGGTAAAGATGCAAAAGTGTATACTCTAAGCTTTTTAGGTGGGCTTAAGCTCTTTTATGTATATGCTTTAGTGGTATATGTTACCATGTAATTTTATTATATCGGTCGGTCTCATTGGGTATAATGCATCAGTTTTTTCTTTGATTGTATATTAATTTAAATTTGACAAGAAAATGGTATACTTTTGCAATATTTTAAATTTAACCAATATATATATATATATATATATATATTTTTTGTATGTTTAGTTCACATTGTTTAAATATTATTTTTAAGTGATGATGGTTTTTTTTTATCGTATCCTGTAATGATGTCCAATTTGTTATTTCTTTCGAGAGACTTCTTTCAATATAAGGTATCGTTCTCGTTTTCTTGGAGATTTCATTTTATTAGAGCAGAGTATTGTGTTGTTTTTGGAGACTTCATTTTATTAGAGCAAAGTATTGTGTTGGCTTCAGCTCCGCTAAAATTTTATTATGCAATATCCTTGGCGTATGTCACTGTAAAAACTTTTGTAAAATGGAAGTCGTTAAATAATTAAATATTAATAATTCTTATATTGATATTATATGTAGAATATTTTTGTAATTTTTAATTATAAGAATATTGGAAGAAATATTTCTTAATTATTTTATTTTGAATAATTTATATTTATTTATAGTAATAAATTATATTTCCGAGTTGGTATATTTTATGAGTTTTAGAAATAATGAGTAATAGTTTTGGAAAACTATGGATAAGTGATATTTATTTCATAAGGAAAATGAAAATCTATCCTCAAAACAAAAGCATGAGAGATTTATTGAATGCTTTTGTGATTTAGGAAAAATCAGATTTATGAGTGCTTTATGGAATGCTTTTATGATTTAGAAAAGCTATTCAATTTTCTTAATTCTGTTTATTGTAAGCCTGTGAGAAAAGTAGAGGAAGGAATGAGAGAATATATGGAGAATGGAGCCAAGAAAGAGGAAGAAAGAGTTCCAAGCATGCATCAAAATATAAGTAACCATGTTCTTTGAAATTTATTTTGTTTTCATATGGGGCATGATGATATAATAATTGAATTTATTTGCAAGGAAAAGTTCATATGATAAAGAATCAATTTTTTTCTTGAGAAAACATCTATATAAGTTTTTGGATAGAGGAATAAGTGTTTTATTCATTGAATTCTTAGAAGATTTCATGTGTTTTGAATTCATAAAAAATTTTCATGGCTAAATAATTATGTGAATTGCATGAGTTATTGGAGAATAGGGTCCAAATATGACTTTATATCTCCCAAACTGGGATAGATATGTAAAAATTGAATGAGGTTTAGGTAAAATAGGATGTTATGACCAAAGGCCTTTTTCAGAATTTAAAAATTAGTTTCCCATGTCTGAAAAATTGTGTCCAATATTGATAACAAAAACGAGGGATTATTTATTCGAATATTCCAAACCGTAACACCTCTGTAAAAACTAACCAATATTGATGACAAAAACACGGATTATTTAATATTTAAATCTGAAAAATCGAGATTCATTGGAATATTCCAAAACGTAACACCTATGTAGAAACTAAGAGGTTATTTTTAATGAACCCGTTGAAAACAAAAAACTCTTTGGGTTTTTCAAAAATCATTTCCATTTGTTTGGAAACTGTGTCCAAATTTGATAACAAAAAGCCAAAATTATTTAATATTTAAATATGAAAAAATGGGCTTCAAATATTCGTTTGAATATTCAAATCTGTGACACCTATGAAAAAAATGAGAGGGTTATTTTTAATAAGCCTGTCCTAAACGAAAAACTCTTTTGGTTTTCCTAAATTCATTTCCATATGTTCGTAAGTCGCGTCCAAAGTGGATGACTAAAACTTGACATGCATGACGAGCTTGAGTCATGCAAAAATATATAATTAACGATTGTGAGAAGTAGCTCACGTAAAACCTTTGAGTAAAAGGAAATTGGTTGTGTTATTTTAGAAGGATTTGTTATTCATGTTATTTTTTGAGGAAATATTACAAATCTCTCTAATGTGTGAAATGATAAGAAAATATTTTGTATTTCAGGCATAATAGCTATTGAGTTAACTATCTTTTGAAAAAAATAATTAGACGGTTAAATTCCTTGGAATATATATATATGCAAGGAAACATTTATTATTTGTGTTAAAACTCTTCAAAAAAAATAGAAGAGAAAAATATATTCTTGTATGCATTATTGGATTAGATTCTTGGAGAGGAAAACTGGTAATCACATGCTTTATTATGTAATATTATTTAGAGAAACATATACGCTTGCACGCATGGAAAAAAGTATATTTTTGGGTATTAGATTTTTAGGGAAAAGGAAGATGCAATAACATAATATTGATTGTGTTAGCCGTCTTTTGGGAAAAATAATATGTATTTTGGAAACTTAAATGGATTAGTTATGATATTAGATTTATTTTGGGAGAATAATATGCATAGTTATTGGGTAAGATCTTTTGGATGAGAGGGAAGTGTCCCTTTTCATGCATGAAAGAATAAATGGTATGCGTTTGATCCCTTGGAAAAGAAATGTGTTTATTTTCCCATGAAATATTTATTTGTTTCCTTTGGAAAGAAATATATGTTTTACATGAAAGAAGAACAAGCTATGTTTTTGCATACACAAAATTATAACTAGTATGTTAACTTTGTGTGAAATAGAGCTGGCATGTTGTGAAACTAGCTCCAAAAATAGAAAATAAGAGAGATCAACGCCTTAGAAACAGCCACTTCAAAGGGGAAACCTCCAATACATTACATAAATGAACAATTCTTGGATGATACAAATGAAAAAACCACCTATCTCTATATAGGATTCTATGGGGCCACAATGTAATCCTAGTGGGGCCTAATGTAATCCTAGCAGACCTAAAAATAATAATGTAAGGGCACAATAATACTAATATGGGGGTTACAGGGGTACAACAATAACAATAAGGGGGTTAGAGTAACAACAATAAGGGACTATACTAGTAATATAAGTACCTAACATGCTCCTCTCCTTCAAAAAAGTGTTGTCCTCAACGCTTTAGTAGCTCCGGGTGCTTTTGTATAAAATTCTCATTCTCCCATGTAGAATCTTCAGTGGGTAAGTTCTTCCATTGATGAGATACTCTGAAATTGATTGATTTCATACCTATCGAGTTCTTGTTTCCATGACTGCTTCAGGTTCCAATATAGTTTTTCCTTCCTCATCAAGTTCTGGCAATGCTGTTTGAACTGGAAGTTTGTCCCCTATAACCTTTTTTAAGCATGAAACATGGAAAATTGGATGCACTCGCGAAGAAGCAGGAAGCTCCAATTTGTATGCCATAGTACCAATATTTTGCAACACCTTGTAAGGACCACAGTACTTTGGCGATAATTTATTATCTTTCTTCGCTTGCTTGAGGGACATTTGTTTGTATGGTCGCAACCATAAAAATACCCAGTCTCCCACATCCAAACTTCTCTCACTGCGATGTTGATCTACCTGTTGTTTCATTTTATTTTGTGCCAAATTTAGGTTATCCTTTAAGAGTTGGAGAACTTCTTTTTGATGCTCGATGTGGTCCTCCACTGCTTGAACCCTATAATTTTCCCTTAAAGAATATGTGATGGAGGGTGGATGATATCCATAAAGTGTCATAAATGGGTTCATTTTTGCTGCAGTATGGAAGGAAGTGTTATACCACCATTCAGCGAGAGGTGACCACTTGACCCATTGTGCTTTCTTATCAGATACAAAACAACGAAGATATCCTTCCAAAAATTTATTCACTATTTCTGTTTGACCATCGGATTGAGGATGATAATATGAGCTATGAGCCAGTTGAGTACCCAAACAAGAAAATAATTACGTCCAAAAATTTCCTGTAAAAATGGGATCTCTGTCACTTACAATAATCTTTGGGTTTCCATGTAGCTTTTGAATTGTTTTCATAAATGTAGTGGTAGTTGTAATTTCTTTAAATGGATGAGATAATGCACAAAAGTGTGCATACTTGGTAAGTCTATCAACTACCACGATGATGACACTCCTTCCTTCGAACTTAGGTAACCCTATGATAAAATCCATTGAAATCTCCTCCCAACGTTGACTTGGAATGGATAAAGGTTGTAGAAGACCCGGGGTCTTAATTGTCTCAAATTTATTTTGCTGGCAAACCAAACATTCCATCACAAAATTTTGAATATCAGATTTAAGGCCATCCCAAAAAAAATCGTCCATCACCCTGTGGTAAGTTTTTAAAAATCCTGAGTGTCCTCCTAAAGGAGAAGTGTGAAATTCCAAAATAATATTTTGTTTTAGTTGGGAATTCTTGTAAATATACAAGCAATATTTGTACCAAAATGAATCATTTTTCCAAATAAGTGTATCAAATGTAATAGGATCTTGATGCAACTTTTGAATGAGTGTCTACACTTCTTCGTGCTTCTTCCATTCATCCCTTGCTTTGGTTATCCAATCTGGTTAGATAATAGAAATGGCACAAAGAAATGCTTCCACCTCTTCATCCTTTTTTGAGAGTGCATCTACAACAACATTTAGCTTCCTTTTTTTGTAGATGATTTCAAAGTCATAACCCAACATCTTTGTGACGCATTTTTTTTGCTCTTCTGAAGATAGTCTTTGTTCCAAAAAGTGTTTAATACTATCATGATCAGTTTTTACCTTGAAGTGTCTTCCCATTAGGTAAGGTCTCCATTTATTTAGTGCATGTAGTATTGCCAACATTTCCTTCTCATAAATAGCCTTTTGTAAATACTTTCCTTTGATTGAACAACTTTCAAAAGAAATGGGTCTTCCTTCTTGCATTAAAACAACACCAATTCCATTTCTCGAGGCATCAGATTCCACAATAAAGGTTTTTGTGAAGTCTACATAGCTAAGACTGGTGCTAGGCACATTGCCTCTTTAAGATGTTCAAAGGCCTTAGTTGCTTCAGGAGTTCATGAAAATGCATCTTTCTTCAATAATGTTGTTAGAGGTGTTGTTATTCTCCCATAATTCTTAACAAACTTGCGATAATACCCTGTTAACCCGAGAAATCCTCGCAACTGCTTTATGGTTGTGGGGACTTTCCATTCCTTAATGGCTTTATTTTTGTTAGGGTCTACTTTAACACCCTCGTGAGATACAATATGACCCAGATATTCCACCTCTTGTACTCCAAAGAAACATTTGGATGTTTTTTCATATAATTGTTTCTCCTGCAATAGTTTGAGCACCCTGTCAACATGTTCAACATGATCCTTCCAAGACCTTCTATAGATTAGTATATCATCAAAAATTACTAGCACAAATTTTCTAAGGAAGGGTTTGAAAATGGAATTCATCAACCCTTGAAATGTAGAAGGTGCATTGGTAAGGCCAAAAGGCATGACCAAAAATTCATAATGACCCTCATGAGTTCGAAATGCTGTTTTTGGAATATCTTCAGTCTTCATTCTAATTTGATGATATCCTGAACGAAGATCCAACTTGGTAAAATAAATTTCTCCATGTAATTCATCCAATAATTCATCAATCACAGGAATGGGGAATTTATCTTTAATAGTGAGCTTATTGAGCTCCCTATAATCTGAACACATGCGCCATGATCCATCCTTCTTGTGCACCAATACTACTAGAGCAGAAAAAGAACTTTGACTAGGTTGAAATACCAGCCGCTAACCTTTCTGCAATCATACGTTCAGTTTCACTCTTTTGGACATAAGGATATCTGTAAGGATGAATGTTTGGAGGAACACTTCCTGCAATCAAATGAATACCATGATCATGATAACGAATAGGTTGGAGTCCTTTGGGAGTATCAAACACCTTGGAATGATTGTCCAATACTTTTTGGAGATCTGGAGACATAGATAATTTTGATGTTGGAACTTCTAGTGAGCATAATTGTGAAATTACGCCTTGTTGTTCTTTATTTAGAAGATTTTTCATGACATTAGAGCTTATTATATTTCCTGGATTCCTTGTGATACCCTGTAATTGGATTTCCTTTCCTTCCAAAAAAAAATTCAAGAAAAGTTCTTGAAAATTAAAAGCTATCGTCCCCAAATATTGTAACCATAGTACTCCTAGTACAACATCAGCACCTCCCATTGGGATGGAAAGCATTGGACTATTCAAAACATATTCCCCCATGGATAGTTTGATATTATGGCATTTTCTGGAGCAATTTATAGTTGCTCCATTTGCAACCATCACTTGACATTCTGGTGCTGGGTATAGGAAACAATTCAATTCCTTGGCTACCTTACAATGAATAAAATTATGGGTACTACCCGAATCAATCAACACTATTACCTTTTCCTTCTTGATATGTCCTTCTATCTTGAGAGTTTGAGGAGTGGTAATTCCTTCCAATGCATTACATGATATGGTCGGACTCATTTCTTCTTCTTCTAGGGTTTCTTCCCAGTGTATATCCTCTTCTTTTGAAGTTTCTTGTTCATTTTCTTCCTCCTCTTCATAATCTATGTAAAATAATTTCTTCTCAGCACACTTATGACATTTAATGTATTTTCTATCACAACTATAAAAAAACCATTTCTCTCTTTTTTCTTCCAATTGTTGTGGTGTCTACCTTGTAGGTTGTGGAAGTATAGGAGTAGCAACATTTCCATCTTTATAGATGTGAGTGGTATGCTTCCTTGTCGCCATAATTTTACATTCAATTTTTCTTGCCAACCTGAATGGCTTCTCTAATGTATCCGGTTCCCAAACACGAACTTCATGTTGGATGTTATCCTCTAAATTCCCGATGAAGACATCAATCCTGTGTTCGTCTGGAATATCATTTACCCTTATATTCAATTTTTGGAAGTCCTCAATGTGCTCCACCACTGAACCCTTTTTTTTGAGATTTATCAATTGGCTAAAGGTGTTGCTCTTTGTATCCTCATAATGTGCTATCATTTCCTCCATAAAAATTGACCAAGTGAATTTTTTTACGGGATCAAAGCCATCGATACCATACAAATGTATTTTGTTCTAAATGTGAAGTTTCAATGCATACCTTTTATGTGTTTTGCACATTATTGAAATCAAAATATTGCTCCATATGTAGTATCCATGTTACGGGATCCTTGCCATCAAACATCCTCATATCCATCTTTGAAATATGGTGGTTCTTTAATCCAACATTATAGTTTATGAAATGAAAATTAACATTTATTTTGTTCTCATCATGAGTTTCCTCTACTATCTCATCGCCATTAGGAACCATTTCTTGTATCAACTTTGACAAACCTTCCTTCAAACCTTTCATTTTTTCTTCCATATAATTCTTCAAACCATCCATCGTAGCTTCCATGCCTATATTCAAACAATCCATTAGCTTCCACGCTTTTCTTCAAAACATTCATTTCATTTTTTGTTTCTCTTTGCGAGAGTGAATTTTGGTGCACTTGCTCTTGTAATTTTAATAGATCATGTTGCAATTCTTCATCTTCATGACTCATAGGAGAGTACTTTGAGGGCGTAATGGGTTTTGAATTATTTTCAGGAGGCATTTTATAACCCACTACTGATATCTATACTTAATAGGCCTTTCGAATCACTTAAAACTAATTTTTCAAACAAGGCTTATGCAATTTGAAAAAATACACACCTTTTTCTTGATTTTGAGGAGCTTGATATTGAAACTTAATTATATCTGTGATTTTGTAACATCAATATCTTAAATTCGGCCCTAAAGTAGCCCTCTGAATCTTTTTTTGAATGGCGCAAGTTTTAACTGATTTGGATTCTTGAAGACAAAGTTATGCCCAATCTCCTACGTTGACCTAATTATGGACTGGTTCAGTAGAGTGAACTTGTATGACTTGTCACGTGTCACTGTTTCCTCTTTCAGCTCTAAAAATGATTTTCAAGAAACTACAATCTATTTACTTGTGGCCACTTTTGACAGAATTCCAATCCAATGCTCAGAGAGAGAGTTATGACGATTTTCCCATAGTCACCTCTTTGAGATGAAATTCGGGAGCCTGACGAATCCCTAACTTCCAGAGACCATATCTCCAAAAGTATTGTGAATATAGCTCTGAACATTTTGCACAGAGTTCCTTTGGATTGTAGCTTTTCTCTGTGCAAATTTTAGCTTCTGAACCCTTGTAGAAAAAACTCTATAGCGAAAATGCCACAATGACCTGGTTAGGTTAAATTCAGGAGCCTACACAAATCCCTAACTTGCATAGATTATATCTCTGAAAATATTGCAAACCAAGATCTGAAATTTTGCGATGATGTTCCTCAGGATTTTGGATTCGCCCTCTAAAAATTTCAGCTTCTGAGACTTTGTAGAAAAAGCGTTATAGCGAAAATGCCACGATGACCTATTTGGAGCAGCGAAACCCTAGAATCCAAAGCTCTGATACCAAATGTTGTGAAACCACCTCCAAAAATACAAGAAAAGAGAGATCAACGCCTTAGAAATAGCCACTTTGAGGGGGAAACCTCCAATACATTACATAAATGAATAATTCTTGGATGAAACAAATGACAAAACCTATTTTCTATATATAGGATTCCATGGGGCCACAATGTAATCCTAGTGGGGCCACGATGTAATCCTAGCCGACCTAACAATAATAATGCAAGGGCACAATTATAATAATATGAGGGTTACAGGGGTACAACAATAAAAATAAGAGGGTTACAGTAACAACAATAAGGGACTATACTAGTAATATAAGGACCTAACATGGCATTTTTATACATAATAGGTATTGTTAATAGCTCTTTTGTGGAAAATATGTTTTTGTAAAAGAACATGCATTCACATGCATAAGTATAGAATTTATTGCGTTAATACCTTTGAAAAAGAAAACATAAGTGTAGGTACAAAGGAAATTGCTTGTTGGGATAATTATCTTTAAAGCTTGTTATGCATTTGCATGCACAATATTATGATATAGTATGTTAGCTTCAGTTTGGAAATAATATGAAAGTGCGTGCAAGATTTTTGTTAGTGTCTTTTGGAAAGATGAGGCTTCATAGTGATTTAATTTTTGCTAATCTATGGGAAATGATGTTAAAGAAGGAATTTCATGTAAATGAATCTCATGTAAATTTGTTTTGTTAAACACACACATGGTGTATGAAGAAAGATAAACACACACATAGAAAGATATGCATTTGTTGCATATTTATTACACATAGATGTACCTTTATAATACAATGGTGTGAATCTTGGATTAATCTTCCAAGGTCACTTGGACTCCTTTGTGACTCTTCGCCTTCCACACCTACCCATAGAGGATTAGGTGTTCAACATTCCCCCCTTTATCCGAAGGGGTATGTGTGAGTCCAATAAGAGATTTTTCATACAAATATGCAAAGTATCCATGGCAGCACTTAGGCTGAATCAACTCCCTAAAATGTTTTCATAAAGAGGTTATTTAAGGATGACCACCAACACTGGAACGCAACGCTTAATGTAGTTCCCGGAACTCTTCCAAAACTGGCAAGAAGCTAAGGACTTCTGCTAGAGGAATTGTCCCTCATAATTGAAAAGGGAGACCTTCAACCTAAAAGAAGGGAAGTCTACAACCTATGATGGTTTAAGGATGACCACCAACATTGGAATGCTTGATGCAATTCCTGGAACTCAACCAAAAATACCAAGAAGATGAAGTCTTCTGCTAGAGGAAGTGTTCTGAAAGAGGAAGAATATCAACCTCACATGGATGGTTTAAGGCTATCCATCAACCAAAGGAATGCTCATGGGCATCCGTGTCTCTGGATACAACTCTGAATCTAGAATGATGAATCATGGCTCAGGCTCACTTGAACTGCTATGTCTCTGGCTACAACTCTGAATATGGAATGAGAGATTGTTGCTCGGGCTCACTTGATTTAATGTTGAAGCTTGTAGATGACCACCATTCTCCCCCTTGTCAGGTACATGGTGAGATGATGGAAAAAACTCAACTAAAAGATTGTTCAATATTCTAGAACAAGTTCTGACATGTGACTTAAACATCTTCTTGGATGTTGATGCCCATTGCCAAGAAGCGATCCATCCAAGATGAATATTTTTTTTTGCAGGAAGCTTGTTTCTGAAACATTTGTGTGAAGAATGGGTGTGCCAACCACAGTACTTGCATGGATGAAGATCAAAACAATGATCTTTCATATGGCCAACTCGATCATAGTGTTGGAATTTTACAATCTGTTGTTGCTGTTGTGGAAGTGGAGCAGGATCTAGAAGAGTTGAAGATGAACTGTCATAAAGAAATCTAGCACTTTGAAATTTGATGGGCTTGGAGTAGTTCGGAATATGAAAGGACACATCCTTGTCATATCCAATACCAGTTTTGTGCTTGTTGTGGACAAGCTCTTCCCAAGTTCTGATGATGGTCTTGGGAAGTGCAGACTGAATTGCTGCATCTGCATGTAAAGTTGCTCTTGTACAAGGAACTGAATGTGAATCATCTGCAACTTTATATTCTTACTGCTAGTGAGAGTCCTTCTCTATTTTCTGAGCAGAAACAGGTTCAGAATGATGACTCTTTTGCTGAAGTTCATCTTGTTGAAGCTGAGACTCCAACTGCAAAAACTCAATCTTGTCTTATACATCTTGCAAACAAGTTTGAATATTAAAAAGAGCATTCTTGCTCATTTTTACCATATCATGAACAGTGTAATGAATGAGGTTATTCAACAACTCTAATGCATCATTGATTTTAGCCATTTTTCTCAACAATTCAAGCTTCAAGAAATAAATGGTGTTGGCTTCAACCGATAATGCACCTGTTTACAATGTGATTCAACTTACTTTCAAAATAATACAAATGACTTCAAAGACCCTTTTCTTTCATGAAATTCCAATTATGGAATTCCCAAAGAACAAACTCTGCTACTCAAATAATGGAGGACCTCAAGGTGTAAATTTGGACGTCTGATCAGCAAGCAACAACGACTCATATCATAGAAGTGTTTCAACAGTTTATCAACACTCAAAGTTAAACTTCAAACACTGATTGCAACTATGATCTAAGAAGCAATATTTACTCTCAATGTTAGTACAATACAATGTCACTGCAAATATTTTGTAAATTTGCAGCAAAAAACACTGTGTAATGACCCTTTAAGGCAGATGATTTCTCTCTTCTTCAAAGAACTGTTTTACACCAACAACTCTAATTCCACAAAAATATATTCACAAGCTTGGATGCTTCACTATCAATGAGGAGATGGTCTTGAGCTTTTTGTATTACTTCGCAATAAAGAGGAAGGGAAATTCCAAAAACTATGAGCAAGTTTTATGATGCCACCAATTTTCAACATTTGCCTTCACATTGTCAATCTCTTTGAGAGAGTCACCCTTCTATACATGCCACAAGTCTTGGTCATACAACACAAACTTCAATTTTCACTATATAAAATCCATATATTCATTTATTCATATACCATCTATACCATCTCCTCTCTCTTTGCTGTTTTTTAATTTTTATGAAAAAAAAAATAGGGAAAAACAGATGTATTAACTGGGGGAGGTGAAATATGGGGGAGGTGTTTATTAGGGAAGGTGACTACGGGGGGAGGTTTTAACTAGGGAAGGTGTTAACTAAGGAAGTTTTTAACTAAGAAAAAAAAGAGGCCGAATTAAAAATCAAAAGAGGGAAGGCCAAGCATGAGGGGGAAGGGTGGTTTGTTGTGCGATGAGCGAGGGAGATGGGGGAGTGTTTGTAGAGGGCCGAGTGGGGAGATGTGAGGGGGTGGTTGGGTAGAGGAGAGGGTGGAAGTGAGGGGGAGCGATTTGGGGAGGGAGTGATGGGTTGAGCGGCGGGTGGGAGTATTGAGCGGAGAGTGAGGGCAGGGCTGAAGGCCGAGGGAGGGGAGCATGGTTGGGGGAGGGGAGGGGGTAAGCCATGAGGGGGAGCAGCTTAAGGAGTAAGGGGAGAGCGTAGGGAGAGCGTAGGGTGGGGCGGGAACCGTGAGGGGGAGAGCGGTGTGAGGGGTCGAGTGAGGGGTGAGGGGAGGGTGTGGAGAGCCGAGATGGGGTCGGGGGGACAAGGGGTAAGGGGGTATGGGTTGAGGGGACAGCCGAGGGTGATGGCCAAGGGTCAAGGTGAGGGTAGGTGGGTAGGTGGGTAGTGGTGAGAAACGGGGTAAGGGAAACAGCCGAGGGGATGGCCGAGGGCTGATGGCAGAATGGGGGTGGGGGTAAGTGCGGGGGGGGGTGTGTGAGGGCCGGATGGAGAGGGGGTTGGTGAGGGGGTCGTGTGAGAAGATAGAGATGGGGAGAGGGGGCCGACGCAGCGTGTGAGGAAGGTCGAGGGGGATAAACAGTAATTTTTATTTATTTATTTATTTTATTATTATTATTATTATTATTATTAGAAGGAAGGAGTAGGTGTATAAACAGTAGAATATTTTTTACAGCAGAGAACTAGAGAAGTTGCAAAAATTTTCAAAAATTGCAAAAATTTCACATTAATAAAAATTTCCAGAAATTTGTACAATTGTTAGTAAAACTCAGAATTTTTTCAGAGACCCACTTTAGACAGTAACAGACAATATTTTTCCAATAGCTCTCCAACTCAATCCTCTTCCAAAATTCAGAGATTGCACAATAAAAAGTAGGTAGAAAGTGCAGAAAACTTGCAGAATTTGTAGTAAAAGCTGAATGTAGCAGGGAGCAGTGAGAAAACCTACAGAATTCTGAATGAACCCAATAGAATAATTTCTAAATGCTGCAAAAATTGATTCCTGAATGCTGCAAAAAAATTCTGAATGCTACAAAAATGACAAGAATTTTGCAGATTTACACAGGCCACAAAAACAAATGGCTCACACAAGGTTGAGCTGGTTATGAATGTATCAACTCTGATACCATGTTAAACAAACACACATGGTGTATGAAGAAAGATAAACACACACATAGAAAGATAGGCATTGGTTGCATCTTTATTATACATAGATGTACATTTATAATACAATGGTGTGACTCTTGGATTCATCTTCCAAGGTCACTTGGACTCCTTTGTGACTCTTCACCTTCCACACATACCCATAGAGTATTAGGTGTTCAACATGTTTATATTTTATACATGCATAAAAATATTTGTGGAAGTTTTACAAATAAAGATTGATTATTGGTTTATTAATATTTTATCTAATCATGATATCAAGTGTGCTGAAGACAGCGATGGTAGGAAAGGACAGTGACTTGAGAAATTCATTGTTCAAGTTTAACATTGTGGAATATAAAGAGTTGTTAGTCTATGCAGGTTTATGAGTTCCAACTCCAGGATGACCCACTGAAGGAAACAGTCTGACCTCAAAGACAGAGATTGAGGATCCGTCAGTAAAAGGTATCATGATGATTGTAATAGCTTATAGCTATTTATGTTGCACTTAATTTTATTTTTCTATGTAATTTTTATGACAATGGTCAAGGGATGGAATCCCTTACAACCATTGAGTGAGCGGTGAAAACCCTCACGAGCATTTAATAATAAAATTAAACGTTTGTTGGTTTTCACCTTACGGGATTTCCAGGGTATATCAGTGTCTAATGATGTGATTATTCATTGTGTCATTTTCATGATGTTAATTTATTTCATGATGCAATGTTTATAAATTATAAATTATGTGGTTTATTAAATGAGTTAAAATGATCATGGATTTGATGCTTGCATAGTTATAGCAGGAAATTTAAGTTAATATGTTACAATAAGGAAAGTTAATGGTTGTGTAACTCACTATGCTTTTTACTTAAAATTTAACTAGGTGATGATGATGGTTATTCTAATGGTTAATGATGGAATATAGAAATTAATTTATAAAGTTACACATTGGTAAATGTTGACAAATTTTCCTAACTCCATGTATTTCCTGTGAAGTAAACGGTGTATGTTACATATTAGCACTGACTCGAGAGTCATTCAATTAGATGGAGGGTGACTTTTTTTGTCACGAATAACTACAGAAATTTCAAGTTACATGATTGTCTTTCTGCAATTATTGCAATTTTTATTGTACAAATAAAAAAATATATATAATTTATTAGAGTTGTTTATGAGATTGGTGCAAATCACATTTACTTTCACATCTTTTGTCAACCTATCTTCATATTATTTTTGCTTTAATTTCAGTCTCTATCAACATATAAATTCCTTATCCCACAACTTGATTATAATATTAAAAATACATTCTAATATATTATAAAAATTCATTCAACAATATGTCATTGTACATTCCTTTAAATTAATAAATTTTCAGATCATAAATCAAAACTTTTATATATATATATATATATATATTCTTTATAAAAAAATAAATATAAAATTAAATCAAAATAATTATTTATACAAAATTAAATTTATAATCATGTTAACTTAACTGATAAATTTACACAAACATTTCAAGGTCTATACTCTATTTGAGTGGTTGCTTTGGATTTGGAATAACTCTATTCACTATTCAAGGTCGTATACTCTATTTGACTGGTTGCTTTGGATTTGGAATAACTCTTTTCACTATTATAGTGGATCAATTTTACTTACTCTACCATTAACAAGTCATTGTATTATTAAAAAAAAATAAAAAATAGGTGGCCATGCACTTCTCATTAGCTTAGCACAGGTTAAAAAGTCACCTCTCAAATATTTAAATGGTATATTTTTACTTAGTTATAATGGATTTACTCATAATTGTATATTATTTTTATTTTTTTAAATTTTATTATAAATAATTAATTTTATAATATTACTTCATTCATAATAGAAAATTATGTAATTATGATTGTGTTATTTTTTAATTTATTTTATAATTAGTGAACTTTATAATAATATTATTTATGCACAATTTATTATCTACTTGTAAATTTAATAATTGTAAATTGTTCTTTTAAACCAAATCTTATGCTCTATATTTATTTAATTGGTTAATGCTACAAACTATTAATAACATTTACAAGCTTTCCAAATTGTCAACTATCTATTCTAAACTTTAAAACTAACTTGAATTCAATATTTTTATTTTTATTTAGTTATATTTAGATTAAGCTACAGCTACTATGTAGGAATTGTTTAAGATATTGTTATTATACATTTTATGTAGGATTATCTTTATATTATTGTAAGGTATTTCATGTTATTTAATTTATATTAGACAAGTTATAGTAAATTTTAATATAATAATAGATTATATGTTAAATAATTTTTTGAGAGATATATTTTAAATATAATCAGATATTTTAAATGTAAATATAATAATATATATTAACAAATATAACTAGCACAATTACAATAGTAAATGCGGTTGATATAAGGCATCATTTTCAATTTATTGCATACATACAAACTCTATTTAAATATTTGATGAATATAAAACATATCAAGGATAATTAATTCAAACCCTTACATGCTTAAGTAGCTTAAGTAAATTGTTAACTTCTTTCATTTTCATTAAACTTCTAAATTTTTTCAAAATCTACCATTTTTAAATATTCTAAAATCCACAATTCTAATAAAAATAAGAATGATCCTTTGACATTAAACTTTGATTGTGATTTAATCATAATTAAAATTCTTATATAAGAAAAGATGTGACAAAATAACTGTATTCCTAGTTTCCTTATTTCAATATCAAACTTGGATCCTTTTAAAATTCAATATAAAAAAAACAAACAAACATCAACCAAATAAAATAAAATTTTTGATGGAAAAACTAATTTTATAATTTTCAATTATCTTTTATTTATTGTTAATTTAAATAAATTATTAAAATATATTATTATTGTTTATATTTTTTTCATAATTACCTTTAAATTCATATTAAATATATAATAGCACAACCGGATGTACCAATGTGGTTTATATAGGAAGATAGGCATATATGAAACACATCTACAAGCACATTTATCAATATGGTTGATACAATCCAATAGACATATATCCTCCACCCAACACATTAATAAGCATTAGGTGTATTTTGTTAAAACTAATTATTTCTCACTATTAATAACTATATAAATAATACTAATCATGTTATTTTTATTTATATATTTGTACTTATTATATTAACATTATTTTGTATATTAATATAATATTAGTTATTACATAAAATTTGTTAATATATTAATAGTTATATTTAAAACTATTATATAATTCCCATTTAACATAATAATAGCATTTAGTTATTATTAATAATATGTATTTATCCTTACTATTATATTATCATCAATCATTATTATATATAATTGTAAATATAATTTCTATATTTACTTGGTATATATTAATAATATTAATTATATATAGACTTACATTAAACTAAAATCTATTATAATATTACTTTGAAATTATATATATATATATATATATATATATATATAGCACATTTTATAATATAATATGTAATAATAATATATCATAAAATTTAAACCCTTGGGTTTAGTATAAAAAACCCTAATGTTTAAAACCCTCATATATTAAACTTTAGATTCTATTAATTCTAGGGGTTTATTAATCCCTTGTGTTTTAAATATTGTTCCCAAGATATTAATAACTTTTAGAAATTTATATTTTAAACCCAAAGGATTAATAAACCAAAGGGATTAAATTGTAAACCGAAAGAATTATTAATATTATAAATTGAAGCAACTAATAAACTCAAGGGTTTAATATTATAAACCTAATGAATTATTAACTCAAGGGATAAATATTATAAACCTAAATAATCAACAAATGCAAGGAATCTATATTAAAAACACATGAGATTAATAAACCTTAACAATTAATATTTTAAAACGAAGGAATTATAAACCATAGGAATTAATATGTTAAACTCAAGGGATTAATAAACCAAAGGTATTATTAATTATGTCGATAGGCATTATATTATGAGGGTTCTTGTTTGTGACGTTGTTGAGAGATTCGTTGTCCTCAAGAAAATCTCAACAATGTCACCAGTTACTTTTCCCAATTAATAAAGTCAAACGGCGACTTCAGAGCAATCCTACAATTCAATCCGGGATGGCTATGAGCAATGACAGTTTTGTAATGCTTGATTTGAACATCATTACATCGTCTTCAATGAATCTCGGTAGCTTGAACCCATCGTTATCTTCAAATTTTGATTTGAACCCCATTCCATTGTCTTTGATGGATCTCAGTAGGTTGAACCCATCGTTATCTTCGAATTTAACTTCTAATTGCTGGTTTCTTCTTGAATCCACTTAATAGAATTCAGTGAATTTGGGCATGGCCTCGAGTGTCATGATGCCTCCTCAATCATAGGTTGTTCAGCATAATTATATTCCAATGTGTGCCTCTTCGAACCCCATTCCATTGTCTTCGCTGGAGCTCGGTAGCTTGAACCCATGTTTATATTTGAATGTAACTTTCAAGTTCTCATTTCTTCTTGAATCCACTTCACAGAATTCAGTGAATGTGGGCATGGTGTCGAGTGCCACAATGCCTCTTCAGCCATAGGTTGTTCATCATAATTGGTTATTCAGCATAATAATTTTCTAATTCCTGCCGATGAGTGGTCTAGAAATACCATGCCAAGTGCTCAAAGTTCTCCACATGCATTCCAGAGTTCTTCCCCTATTCAATGCCAAAGTTGTGTTAGCCATGTACAACTCTCACAGGCCAGTAAAATAGAGAATAGTAGAATCCAACAATATGATAAGCACCTCTGGGGAAGTTCCCAAAATACTCATGAAATATTTGGTATGAAACAACAGACTAATCGAGATGTGATGTCTCAAGGAAGGGAATTATCAGTTGACACAATGTGGGCAACAATAAGGCTTCTAACCAGAATTGAGGAAGCCAAATGTTTTTAGCAAGCAATCTGGTGAGGTACTACAAGGTGTTTCTCAACGAGTTAGGTTTCAAAATTAGGCTCAGTGTACTAATGGAAAAACAAATTACTTACAACAACAATGACTTTCTCATGGAGGTAATACCTCAAATATATCTTCACATGAAGCAGCTTCCCAGAAAGTACCAACGAAGCTATTGTTTTGGGGATTAGCTCAAAATTGGGTATCGATAATATTGAAGGTTTTTTGAAGAAATATGAGGATTGTGTTGAAAGATGATCTTTATGTCAGCCAGAGAAATATTTCGAATCACTTCTAGGTGCTTGTCACTTCCCTCTATTGCGCATTGGCCTTGCTCACTTGGGATCTGTCGGACAAGATAGAATTCACATATTAATCCGCTCAAGTGTTGTTACAGCCTTCAGTTTTGCATGGAGATTTGGGCTTCAAAATATGAGACGAGAGGGAGGATTTTTTTGCAGAGCCTATTTCTCTTATGAATCCTTTTGGTGAAGAAGATGGGAAATGGACATTACAAAATGACACATTTTTTATTTGATGCTAATGCCGAAGGCGGAGCAGAAAATGTCACGAATTCAACGCAAAAAATCTCATGAATCAACGATGTGCATTCAGGGTCATAGTCCCGTGGGAGCCAAAAGGTGTGGCAGTCAGAGTCGGGCTATGACTAGTGCCCCAAAAGTTCTTGCCATTGCTGCCTTCCATAGCGAGAAATGGGCAGCCATGTGTTTTCCTTAAGCCCCTGTGAAAGAATGGCAGGTTTCTTGGTAGGAATTTTTGCATGCATCACATCAAGATGGTTGTTTGAGGCTCCAACTTGTTCGAAACTATGACGACCATACTTTGTTACGCAAGATTTTTCAAGCGACAAGCCAACAAAAATGCAACTCTATCTGTTAATCTGGGTGCATCACCAGTGAAATGCATATATGTGATGGAGTGTGTATAGGGTTTTGGGGTTCCATGTTGATTTAATAAAACTATTTGTATGTTTTACAATATTTCTTTGGAAGAAATTAAAAAAAGAAGAAGATAGTTTTACTTAACGTCTCTTCTTAATGGTATTTATTAACAATATCATAATTTTTTTATCGGTGTCGAAATAAATGATTTATTTTTTATTTTCTAACCATTCGTTATAATTTGTGTGAAATGCTGATTATATAAACATTACTGAATTTAAGTAAATTGGAATTTAACATGTCATGGATATACAAAGAACCATCAAACATAACATATATTGCATTATGAATCATAATCATAGGTATTATCTCTTAGATTTGCGATCAAAGGGTTAGCAGAGTTCTACAGAGATTAGACTCGATATGTGTACATATAGGTTGTTATATGATCTAAAGTAATGAATAAAAAAAATCTGAAGGTAAAATAAATTCTTCTACGAAAATTCAACCAAATTCTTGATTTAAAATAACAAAATGATTTTGATAAAAGTGTGAAACTTTTGTTTTGGAACTAAATTCCAAATTTATAAGCATGGTGTCATGGAGTTGTTAATTTCCTTGAAAAACGGGTATGTTGCCTTCACCAAATAGAAAAGTTCCAACTTGCAATTTCATTGACAATTGTATTCATTGCTTTTTTATTGAAAAAAACTTCTTACATAAAATACAAAATTTTCTATTATTTTGTTTATGAAATATAGAGAAATTAGTTTATATAGGATTTTATTTTCCGTTTATTGGGGTTACTGGTATGGTTGAGAGGAAGGATGGGTTATGATGCTGATGATATATTTATATTCCTCAAGTGAAATATATTTTATTATATTTTTGTGAAAAAAAAAATCTCCATTAAAATTTAAATTTTATGAAAGAAAATAAAAACTAAAAAAAAAATCATTTAAATATTTTAAAATAGTATTCATTTCTTACCAATAATAAATATTCAAAAACAAATATTAAAGTAAATTATGTTTTTAAGATAGGCTTCTAAAGCTAAAGTTTAACTATGTAAGTACGCTCAAATGTCTAATTTTTGGGTAGACACATTTTGACTTTTTTTGGCTAGAGACTTGTCTTTGACTTGCAAGTCTCACAACAATATGGACTTGGGAAATTATTCCAGTAAATAGCTAGCAAAACAGTAAATTATTCCAACAAAAAAAAACTTCAAATCAAGGTAGTGCTTCACAATTTTCCTCATAAAATTTAAACTAAGAATAAGGCTAAAACATTCTACCAACACTCGTACAAATTGAGTGGTAGAAAAAATATTCTTCCTTATGGATTGTGGTTGAAAATCATTAGGTTCTAGTTTAAAATTTCTTCAAAAATCATCTAATGAAAATGTTTGAATACGAGAGAGATGTCGCATGATGAGGAAAAATATTCTCGATACATTTTCAGAAACTTCAAAGACAAGTTGAGTTAGAATAAAAAATTTTCCAAATTAATTTGGGGCTTAAGATCTTTAAAAAGTGAATTTTGGATCTAGGATTTTTACCAAACATGCAGTACATCATTAAGAAAGTCCCTCCTTCCCTATTGACCTCAAATGACTTCTCAGAAAACACATTAACTAGACGACCAAGGCTTATAAGTGTAGGGTGGGTGTGGTAGGGAGTGCTAGGGAGTAATTTAACTTTATAACTCACCGTAATCTCTTACAAAATATGAATATAAAAGTCTATTTTTCAATAAACTCGATATGTTTTTCGTAAACACTTTTCAATGACTAAATGAATATTTTAAAATTTGACCCAACTTAACGTGGATGTTTTGAAGTTGTACCTTTTTGCATTTCTCATACTTAAACTCTAAAATCTATTTTTCAATACATTTGACTTAGGTTTTTCTATATACCTTTTTCAGTGATCAAATGTATATTCCAAAATTTGTGTTACCTTTAGTACAAATATTTGGAAGTTGCTCGTGACATCTCTAGCTTCATTTCCAAATCTTACCATCTCACTCACTCATTCCTTTTTAGTAGGGAATTATTATTCTGTATCATGCCATGGACTATTTATTTTGTTTTTATTATACCATGGTCTGTTATGTATTTGTCATGATAACACTAGCACTGGTTTCTTTCTCTCTATGTGTTATTTTAAGGGAACATTTTCAATATATATAGTCGTTGTCAAATGATAACATTGTGTGGTGTAAGCATTTGTGTGTGGATCAAACTTATCAGAGATGGTGTAGTGATGAAAGGTCAAGAGAAAATTTTCAATATGCATATGTATGTTCAAGTGATAACATTGCGTGGTGTAAGTTACAACTATTAGGAGTCATGCTCTCCTGTGTGTGGACCAAGATTATCATAGATGGAGTGTTGTACTTTGTATTCTAAATATTGAAAACTTGATGAAGCATTTAATAACATAGAGATGAAAATAATTTCTTTGTTGTGGTTGGAAGTTTACAATTTTCTATATGTATGTATGGTTTAGTGTAGAGCTCGTTTGTGAAGTGCTATGTATCTATGGTTTAGTGTAGAGCTCGTTTGTGAAGTGCTATGTATCTATGGTTTAGTGTAGAGCTGGTTTCTAAAGCGTCTTTTGGAAGAGATTGATGTTGGAACATAGAACAAGAGTTGGTATTAATGTGGCTAGATTGGCCAAGTAGCCAGGGAAATAATATGTATATTTGGTGTTGATTGTCCCAATAAAGGGTTTCAAGGGTAGATATTGGATTTCCTATGTTTGTTATTTTTATATATTAGGCCTTTATTTCCCCAATAAAGGGTATAAAGAGTAAATATTGGATTTCCTATATTTTTTGTTTGTTTAGAGAGTAAATATTTATTTATTTAAACTAGTCAATGTAATGTGTTTCTAATTTTTAGTTCGCGATAAAAATATTATATATTGTAGATTCTATAATGCACTTTTACCCACTTGGAAAGCTCTACTATACCAATACTTTAAATTCTTGATTCCTCATGCCTTCCATGTCTACATCTTCGTTTCCTTCAATGCTACCTCTGTTTCACTCTACATTCATCTACACTTCACTTCTATTGGCATGTATTTGCACCCTTTTGGTGCAAATGCTAGTATTATAAACCAAAGGGACTAATAAACCAAAAATGTTATTATTATAAACCCCAAGAATTAGTAAACCCAAGGGATAAATATTATAAACCTCAACAAACAACAAACCCAAAGGATCAATATAAAAACACAATGGATTTCTAAACCTATGAATTAATATTTGAAACCTAAGGGATTGATATTTTAAACCCAATGGATTGATAAACCCACATGCTTATAGATATTATAAACCCAAAGGATTAATAAACCTTAGAGATTGTTAATATTATAAATTGAACCACATTAATAAATGTGGTTGTAATGATATAAATCTAATATTAATCATAAAATTAATATTTTAATTCGAAAATATATAATAATAATAATATTACAAAATAATTATTATATTAAAAATATTATTATATAAATTATTATAAATCTTAATTATTAATCTGAAAAAGATCTCATTTGATAATTATTGTCATTGGTACTTATTTTTATTGTTTATTATTTATATTATTATTAATATTTTTTTTTTTTTTTGAGTAATTCTAAATATATTGACATGCAACATAATAATACAAAACTACCATTGCCTCAGCTAAGAAAGCCTGAGAGCAGGGCCTGATAGTCATGAAAACCAAGAGTTTGGACTTCCCATAGAGGGGAAACCAGTCCCTAAGAGTTAATTCTTGCCACCCTCATAGGGGAAACCGACATTTGAGACAAATTGTTTAACAAAAAAACAAGTAAAAAGATAGTCCACTCTACCAGCAGAGGGAAATTAAGCATAAAAACAAAAACCAGCCTAGGAAACCTGGGTTGTAGGATTGAAATCTGCTGAAGATTGTCCCGGCTACTGGTCATTGGATGGAGATGGAGGCTCCTCCATGATTCTGCATCTATACTCATCGTTGCTTCCGCCATCGTCTATAGAGGGATCCGCGGTGTCTTTGCCTTTATTTTCCTTCACCTGAACCTGCAATATATCATCACGGGTGATTTTCAGCTGTGCCAAGGATTCCTTGGCTTTTTTTGCAGGCGTGGGAGTGGGAGCAACAGAGGGGCCAGGGATAACGACAGAGGGACCAGGGACATCGACTAAGGGGGGTGCAGGGTAGGCTGTCTCCTCCCGGATAGTGACCGTGATATAGGCAGTAATGATCAATTTATCCAACGAGCAATCGAAATGGAACTCTGCATGTTGGGAGGATTGACGAAGGGGAATGGAGGCTGACGAAGAGGGGGCAAGAGAGGCAACAGAGTGGAGAGTCGAAGGCATAGGAGGGTGCACAAGGGGAGGCACGGGAGAAGGCACATGGGGAGGTGGAGAGCTCAAGAAGGGGTAAGAATGTTCATTGAAATGAAGTCTGCCCATGTGGCTCCACATTTCAGGAATATGGTCATAGGAGAAGTCCTCGGAGGAGGAATCCGAGCTGGGGGAGGACCGAGAACGAATGGCGTGACCAAAATTGCTCCCGCATTGACTTCAGATCCTATGGCGCAGCCTGGGCATGGTGACAGGGAAGAGCTCCCAACGTCGCTTGTGGGAAGGATGGAGGAGATGCGGCACAAAGTAGCTAGTGGAGACAGGCAGGGAATTCAAGCAACAGAAGCTGCTTTATGAAAAATGGCACTTCGAGATAGTTTCCAAACAACAGAGAAGCACGCAATGCCTACCAGTCTGCATTCGAGCGCTTGGCTTGGCACAGGCGGGCAGGCAAGAACTTCCTCGCAGAACAATGGATCTGCAGACAGAGCGCTCACCATAAAGTATATCAAACTCAAAATCAAAATCCATAATGAACCAAGGGAGGTGCGCAGGGCGACGATGGTTCGAGAGAATGGACTTAATGGATCGCAGGGTGGTGGGATTAATGACAACATTAATGCCCCTGTGGGAGGCCACATGGCCACCCCACACCATCACCCTTGGGATGTGGCTTGGGATGGGCATCCCATCATGCTCGGGTGTCATCCGCATCCAGAGAATATTATTTATTAATATTACTATTATTAGTTAATATTATTAAAATTATTTTTAATAAAATTTAATATCATTATTGGTTAATAAATATTAATAATGATTAATTAATTATTATTATTATATTTATTATATATTAAAAAAATATAAATATATATATATTTTTAAATGATATTATTTATTTTTGATAATAATAATAACAACAACAACAATATTGCTAATTTAATAATAATTTATTAATCATAAGTAATTAATTAATAATTATTAAATAATAATAATAAATAATAAAAACTAATTAAATAATAATAATAATTAATACATTTATTTTTTATTAATAAAAAATAATTAACTATTATTATTTATTAAGAAAATATAGGATATTGTTTTTATTTTAAATTTATCTTAATTATTGTTAATTAATTTCACCCAAAGGATTGATGTTATAAGTCCACAGGAATAATAAACACAAGGGATTAATACTGAAAACCCAAGGGAATAATATTGCACCCAAGGGACTAATATCATAAACCCAAGTTATATAAACCGTAAGATAAATATTGCAAACCCTAGAATTATCATGGTTGATTATGGTTGACAATTGTTGATTTTCATATTGAGACAATCTTTGTGAAAATGTGATGTTATACTATGATTGACCACGATTTATTTTCATATGCATAAAATATTTTTTAGAATGCAATGTTGGACCATGGCTAGTTTTCCGATTGGGAAAATCTGTCACAATGTGGTGTTGGACTATGGTTGACCATGATTATAAACCAAGGGGATTTATATTAGACCGAAGGATTAATATTAAAATCCGTATTAATAATATTAAACCTTAGGAATAAGAAAAATTAGTTTAATAAACGAAAGGGATTGATATTATAAACCCGAAGAAGTAATAAACAAAAGGGATTAATACTAAACACCCAAGGGATTATAAACATAAGGGAATAATATCAAACCCAGGGGATAAATATTATAAACCTAATGTATATAAACCCTAAGATGAATATTATAAACAATTAAATAAGCATTGTTGACCATGGTTTATTTTTGTATTGAGACAATGTTTGTCACAATGTGATATTGGACCATGGTTGAACAAGTAGATTTATATTAGACCCAAGGATTAATATTATAAACCATATGAATAATATTATACCCTACTTATAAGAACCCTTAGACTAATAAACCCAAGGGATTGACATTATCAGCCCAAGCGAATAATAAACCAAAAGGTTTGATAGTAAAAACCCAAGGAATAATATTAAATCCAAGGGATAAATATTTTACACCAAAGGTATATAAAACCTAAGAGAAATATTTATATAGGAAATTAAATGGATTATAAATGCATGAGAAAAATATTTAACCCAAGGGAATAAAATTAAACCCTGTTGAATAATATAAACTGAACATATAAAAAGTGAATGTATAAACTCATGGGATTAGTAAACCCAATGGATTATTAATATTATAAACCCAAGGGATTAAACTATAAACCCAAGGAATTATTAATATTGTAAATCCAAGGGACTAATAAACCCCAAAGCTTAATATCATAAACTCAAGGAATTAGCAAAACCTAGGGGATAGATATTATAAACCTAAAGAATCAACAAACCCAAGGGATGAACATATTAAAAACCCAAGGTATATAAACCCTAAGATAAATATTATAAACCCAAGATATATAAACCCTAAGATAAATATTATAAACCTTTAAATAAACATGCTTTACCATGGTTGATTTTCACATTGAGACAATATTTGTCACAATGTGACATTGAAACATGCTTGACAATGCTTTATTTTCACATTGAGACAGTCTTTGTCACAATGTGACATTGGAACATGGTTGACCATGATTATAAACCCACGGGACTTATATTAAACCATGGGATTAATATTATAAACCCTATGAACAATTTTTCGTATTGAGATAATCTTTGTCTTAATGTAACATATTTATAAACACAGGAGAATAATAAACCCAAGGGAATAATATTACACCCAACGTGTTAATATTACAAAGTGAAGTTATATATAAACCCTAAGATAAATATTGTAAACCCTATAATTATTATTATTGTTGACCATGGTTGATTTTCAGATTGACATTGTGACAATGCGACATTGCACCATGGTTGACCATGATTGATTTTCATATGCAGAACGGTCTTTGTCAAAATGAATCGTTGGCCAACGGTTTATTTTCATATTGAGAAAATATTTTTCATAATGTGACGTTGGGCCATGGTTGACCATGATTATAAACCAAGGGGATTTATATTAGACCAAAGTATTCATATTATAAACCCTATGAATAATATTAAACCCTAGGAATAAGAACCGTTAGATTAATAAATACAAAGGATTGATATTATAAACCCAAGGGAATTTTAAACCAAACAGATTAATACTAAAAACCAAAGGGATTATAAACCCAAGGGAATGATATCAAACCCAAGCAATAAATATTATAAACCCAAGGCATATAAACCCTACGATAAATATTATAAAACCTTAAATAAACATGGTTGACCATGGTTTACCATGGATTATTTTCATATTGAGACAATCTTTCTCACAATATGACGTTGAGCCATGCTTGACCATGGTTTACCATGGTTTATTTACAAATTGAAACAATATTTGTCACAATGTGATGTTGGATAATGGTTGGCCATGGTTCACAATGCTTTATTTTTATATTGAGACAATTTTTATCGCAATGTGAAAATGGAACATGGTTGACCATGTTTGGCCATTATTATAAACCCAAGGAATTTATATTAAACCATGGGGTTAATATTATAAACCATATAAATAATATTTCATAGTCCGATAATCTTTTTTCAGAATGTGACGTTGGACCATGGTTGATTTTCATATTGAGACAATATTTTTCATAATGCGACATTGCACCGTGGTTGACCATGATTGTTTTCATATGGAGACAATATTTGTCACAATGCGATGGTTGAACATGATTTATTTTTATATGGAGGCAATCTTTGCAACAATGCGATGATGGTTTATTTTCATATGGAAAAAAATCTTTATCACAGTGTTACATTGGACCATGGTGGATGATGACTATAAACCAAGGGGATTTATATTAGACCTAATAATTGATATTATAAACTCTATGAATAATATTATACCCTAGGAACAAGAACCCTTAATTTAAAAACCCAAGGGATTGACATTATAAACCCAAGAGAATTTAAAAAAAAAATTATTCATACTAAAAACCAAAGTGATTATAAACCCAAGGGATAAATATTATAAATCCATGGTATATAAACCCCACGATAAATATTAATACAGGAAATCGAATGGATGATAAACACATGGGAAAAATATTTAACCCAAGGGATCAATATTAAACCCTATCGAATAATATAAATTGAATGTATATAAACTGGACGTATAAACTGAAGGGTTTAATAAACCCAACGGATGAAATTATTAACCCAAGGGACTAATTTATAAACCTAAGGAATTATTAATATTATAAACCCAAGGGAAAAATAAACCTAGAATTTTAATATTATAAACCCAAGGAATTAGTAAACCCAATGGATAAATATTATAAACCTAAGCAATTAACAAACCCAAGGGATCAATATTAAAAACACAAGAGATTAATATTACCAACATAAATAATTAGAAAACCCAAGGGATTAGTCTTATAAACCCAAGGGATTCTGAATATTACAAACACAAGGGATTAATAAACCAAAGGGATTATTAATATTATAAACCCAATGGATCAATGTTATAAACCCAAAGGATTAATAAACCTAATGGATTGTTCATATAATAAACCAAAGTCATTAATATTATAAACCCTAAGTATTAATCTTATTATAACCAAATGGATTAATCCTATAAAACCAAGATATTAATAACCCCAAGGGATTAGTTTTATAAACCAAAGTGATTATTAATATTATAAACCCAAGGGATCAATAAATCCAACGAACGAACACTAAAAACCTAAGGAATTAATAAATTCTAGGAATTAATATTTTAAACTCAAGGGATTAATTAATCCATGGAATTATTAATATTATAAATCAAAGCGATTATTAATATTATGAGTCCAAGGGATTAAATTGTAAACCTAATGGATTAATTTTATAAACCCAATGAATTAATAAACCAAAGAGGTAGCTATTATAAACCAAAGGGATCAACAAGCCCAAGGGATCAATATTAGAAACACAAGCAATTAAAAAACCCCTAGAACTAATATTTTAAAACCAAGGGATTAATAAAACCATCAGATTATCAATATTATAAATCCAAGAGATTAATAAATCGTAAGGATTCCTAATATTATAAGCCCAACACATTAATAAACCCAAGGGATAAACATTATAAACCTAAGGGTTCAATAGTAAACCCTAAGAATAATATTAATCAATTGGATTAAACCAAATATTATAAATCAAAATATTAAATCCCTAATTTTTTCATTGTCACAATGCAAGATTAAATAAATTACAATGCAATGTATCATTGTGACAATGATATATATTCAACAAAACCAAGGGGTCAATATTAAAAGTATAAGGGATTAATAAACCCCACGAATTAATGTTTTAGACCTAGGGGATTAATAAACCCATGATATTATTACTATCATAAACCCAAGGGATAAATATTACAAATCTGTGTGATCAATATTAAACCCTAACATTAATATTAAACGTTTTAATTAAACAGAATAATATAAATCTTATTATTAAACCCGAATTGTTTCATTTTCATAATGCAACATTAAATACATTACAATGTAACATATTATTGTGACAATGATTGTAACACTTATTGCCAAATTGCAACACTGCTTCTCAAAGTGCAATGTTGGACAATATGATTGTCCGATGATAATTGTGACACTAAAATGTTGGACAATGTGACAATGTTTTTAACATGTTTAATATTTCTTAAACCCTATATTGCTTTCATTAATACTTCTTGGGTGATTTAATAGTTTTTATTGTTACAAATTTTAATAATTTCAATAGATTTCAACAACATAGTAACTCCACTTCTCAATAATTTCAATAGATTTGTGATCAATCTTATTGCATTTTGGAATAATTTGTTTAATGTTTTTCATATGGTTATACATTTCATCTTTACTTTTGAAAATTGATTTATATGATGTAAAGACATAACTTTTTTTCAAAATAAGGTTCTCATTTTATTTTTATAACCAAAAACAAATATCCTAAACCCAACTAATTAATAAACCTTAGGGATTATTAATATTATAAACACAATGTGTTAGTAATGTTATTAACTCAACTCACTAATAAACCCAAGGGATCAATATTATAACCCAAGGGATTAATAAACTGATGGGGTTATCAATATTATAAACCCGAGTGATTAATAAACCAAAGGAATAAACATTATAAACTCAAGAGATTAAAATTACAAACCCTTAGGATATATATTATAAAACTAAAAGATTAACCCAAGTTATTAATATTAATATTATAAAACCAAATTATTAATATTATAAAATCAAAGGATTAATAAATGCAACATATAGTTAGTATTATAAACCCAAGATATTAATAATATTATAAACCTAAGGGATTAATATACTCGTGTGATTATTAATATTCATAAACCCAAGTGATTAATAAACTCAAGGTATTATTAATATTATAATTTTAGGTTTCCCACGGGGTGTAGTTCAATTGGTGATCACCTTGTTCGGAAGTCATGTGTAAAGCAAGAGATTCAATGTTCAAATCCCCGTAAATTAAAAAATATATATACCACCACCACCACCACCATCACCTCATCACATTTTTTGTTCTATTATAACTTTATAATATTAAGTTTTAAATTTATAATAATAGGATTATTTTTGAAGTATGGGTTTATAATAATAAGTCATATAATGTGTTATGTTTTAAGAAGTAATTAATAATATTAATTTATAGATTTATAATATTCTTAAATATATGGGTGTTGACATTTTAAACAATTGCATTAAAATTATTTAACCATTTCCATAACATTGAGTTTATTAAACTAATGCTATAAACTCAATATTATTAATATCAATAAACCTAGTATTATTATTTTTAACATGATAATATTGGGTTGATAACAATGGCTTTTATAGTTTTATAAGTTCTTTAGAATATCACATTTTAGAATTACACCAATAAATTTATAATATTGAGTTTTAAGTTCATAATAACAAGTTTATTTATTAAGGTTTAGGTTTATAATAATGCACCATCTAGTGTTTTAGGTTTGAACATAATCTTAATTTATACACTATTAAACTTGTGATTAGACTTAATTGAGATACTATTTTAAACTTGCAAGTGTGTTCTTTTTATATTAGATAAAATTGATGTAATATTTTAAAATTGTAAAATAACATTTTTTTATATATTTTAAAAGTAAATAATAGATTGTGAAATTGAATTAATCATTAAATAACTATTAATATATACAAGAGTGAAAGTGAAGATTTTAATTGATAATTTATTGTTTTATATATATATATATATATATATATATATATATATATATATATATATATATATATAATTTTTTTATTATTATTTGAAAACAAAAATGACAAAATTGAAAATATTTGAATTCATAATGGTATAGATGAAATTTTAAAAAATAATATTAAACTATAAAAATGTTTTTTTTGATTAATTAATTAAAATATAAATTTAATATATGATATTGATGAGACGGGGGTAAAGTATTTTAATCTTATTGAAACATAAATCGAAATAATATATTAAGTTTACAGAAAATAAAAAAAACTTAATGGAAATAATATTTTAAAGTACTAATAAATAAGAAAAATGCAAAAATTTCATAAAAATGAATTTATATAAATTATATTTAATCAATAATAAAATCAGATATAATATTATAAATTTGTAAAATAATATATTTTTATATATTTTAAAAAAGAAAAATAAATTATCAAATTGAATTCTTTATTAAATAATTATTACTCTATAAAAAATGTGAAACTGATATATATCTATATATATATATATATATCTATATATATATATATATATATATAGATATAGATATAATTCTAGCGTTAGAGTATCACATCATACAATTACAACAATAATTTTATAATATTGAGTTTTGGTTAATAACAAGAGGTTTATTTCTTAAGTTTTAGATTTATAACAATACTTTATCTAATATTTTAGGTTTGAACATGAACGTAATTGATTCATTACTAAACTTGCATCTAAAACTAATGGATATTGTTTCGCTTTTTAATTGAGCATTTTTATTAGATAAAATTGATGTAATATTTTAAATTTCTAAAATAATAATTGTTTTTATATTTTAAAAGTGAACAATAAATAATCAAATTGAATTTTTTATTAAAAAATTATTATTATATAAAAGAGTAAAAGTGAGGATTTTAATTGATAATTCATTGTTTTAATATATATATATATATATATATATATATATATATATATTAAAAACAATTTTAATTATTATTTCAAAATAAAAATGATAAAATTGAAAATATTTTAACTCGTAATTGTCTCAATGAAAATTTTAAAATACAATCTTAAACTATAAAAATATTAATTTTGATTAATTGATTGAAATATAAATTTGATATTTATGAGATAAACGTAAAACATTTTAATGCTATTAAAATATAAATTTAAATAATACATTAAAGTTACACAATATAAAAAATGATATAAATTTAATGTAATCTTTTAAAATACATAATCTATATAATGTTTTAAAGTATTAATAAATTTTAAAAATTGCAAAATTCTCATTGGAAATACAATACATATAAATTATATTTCATCAATATATGTCCTAATATGTATTTCTCCCCATCAATACAGGTAGAGGAGGAGAGTGTTGGTGATAAAACTCCACGGAGACTAGTTAAAGCATGAAGTGTTTATGGAAAGAAACAAAAACCATAAATTCATAAATTCTTGACGAAATTCATGCTTCCTAGCAATGCTAATTGCAAAGGCATATTTTCTTCGTGAGTGGAGAGAGTTTTGGTTATTATTATAGCACATTATGTCTACTATGAATTTTATATGTAAAAAAATTATTTGAAATAAATAACATATAAATTTTATTTCATCAATAATAAGATTAAAATGTTTACTAATAATAATTTAATATATTTCGTAGCTGAGTCATTCAAACCTTACTTAAAAAAAATTTGTCGATCAATTTCTTTTCCCCATTGGGTACATTTGGAGGAGGAGAATGCATTAGTTAAAAAAATAGAAACTTTCAATTCTAGAGGAATTGCATGCTTCCAAGCAATGCTAATTGTAAAGGAACATTTGATTCATGTGTGAAGAGATTTTTGAGTGTTTTTTGTGGCATATTTTTCCTGTTATGAAGTCTAAGATAATTGAGGGTTATGTCAACTAACTACAGAAGGATGCATTAGCTCTTCCTCTTGTTTGTGGTTCCCTTTAAATAATAAACATAATATAAACACAAATACTAAAATTAATTGAGGTACTTCTTTACACTTTCAATTATTGTCCTCCCCTTTCAATCCACCATTTTTATCACATAGAATTGAAGTAATATTTTAAATTTGTAAAATAATACATGTTTATATATTTTAAAAATGAATAATAAATTCTCAAATTGTATTATTTATTAAACAATTATTACTAAAGAAAAGAGTGAAACTCGGATTCTGATTATTATATATATATTCTAAATAATAATTTTCTGCATGAAATTTTTAAAAATCGTTTTTAAACTATGAAAATATTTATTTTGATTCATTAATTGAAATATAAATTCAATACGT
The DNA here is from genome assembly GCA_034641835.2 of Pinus albicaulis. Classification (NCBI taxonomy): domain Eukaryota; kingdom Viridiplantae; phylum Streptophyta; class Pinopsida; order Pinales; family Pinaceae; genus Pinus; species Pinus albicaulis. The sequence continues at coordinate 1,031,329,109 of CM076583.1, read as the reverse complement.
GATGCAGGAGCATCATGGTTCCCAAAATTTGTACATTTAGTAAAATCTAGGGGGTCTTGTGTTTTTCAAAAGAGTGGGTTTCATAAGTATTTAATTAATGTAATTTTCAATATTTTGAGTGATTTATGTGAGACATTTAAAAAAGTATTTAATTAAATATTGATAGGTATATTTGTAAATTTTCTCGAATGTAGGAGAACATGAGTGATTGATGAGTGATTGGTATGGATTGAGATATTCTGAAATATTGTAAATCTTATATTAGAATGTAGTTCATGATTTATGGAGGATCCTTAGGATTTAGTTGAGTGTTGACATCCTGAAGGGATAAAGAATAGATTTCAGGAATTAATTGACAATTTAGAGGATTTAGTGATTTTGGTTATTAACCTATGGATCTGAACCAGAATTAGTTACAGAATCATTTGTATATATTTGTAAAGTCCCAAAAGCACAAATACGATAGTGAAAAAAAGAGATATAGATTTTAGAGAGGAAGCTTAATTGTAAGCCTACGAGCATGGAGAGAGAGGAAGAGAAAAGGGACATGGAAAAGGCGATTAGGCCAAAGCTAGATTGTAAAACAGGTTTTTATTTGTATCTATATATTTATTTAATGAATGAGGAAACTGAATTCATTATAAATTTGTGTGTCATTCCTTTTACGTGCTGAGTGATCCGTAACTGTGATTTTATGTTTATATGTGATAAACTATGGTGAATGAATTCAAATTGAATGTATAAGTATTTCTAAGTGATAAAGGACTTATAGCTGGGTAGAATATTTGTGATTCCAGTCTAGAACTAATAGATGTGTGTATAGGTCAAGTAAAGAATAAATCACGAATTCTGGAGGAAGAGTGATCCAGGTGGATATTGGTGGTCACCCGCCTATTCCACTTGGGGCCCCACCATTGTCTCTTTTAGTTTTTCAGTTTCTACACAACTCACTATTTTTAGCAGTTTTTCGGGTCCTGAACTTTCGGAGCCGTTTTGAGGCCCTAAACGACGTTTTTTGGGAAAATTGAGAGCAACATGGGTCCATGGACCGATGTTGCTTGTTCAAAATTTGTAGTCCTCAGATAGATCTTTCTAACGAGGTATGGTACGCGTCAAACGGAGATTGTATGCCAAAGTTACGCCCCTGGGAAGTTGAAACACCAATTTACCCAAACGGGGCCCATAGTTTTGGCGCTTCATCTCCTAGGGTTAGGGTTTTGGCTGTTTAGGATTTACCATTGTTTCTAAATAATAAATAGGCCCTCGAGCCTCATTGTAAATCAGTTCAGAGGCCTGTAGCCGCCACATCTCTTCTCAGAGATAGCTACCAGTGCCCTAGCTAGTTTTATTTCCATTCTGTCTGTAAGCAAATTTCAGTTCTTTGATGTTAATGAAATGAAGTGTTATTTCCGCTGCATCTCTGTATTTATGGTTATATGTTTATTCTGTTGCGTTCCTGCATAAATCCGGATCAGTGGTATCAGAGCGGTCTGCTTTTTCTCGATCCTTCTTTGCATGTCCCCAACGAGGTCGGGGTATATGAAGCTAGGGTTTGATCTGGTGGAACCTTTGGAAGATGAGCCTTGCAAACCTCGACGGACACCCATGGGGGACGAAAAGAAAGATGAGGGAGCAGGAGATCCTATCAAAATATTGCTCAAGGAGGCCCTCGAAAAACAAAGGAATTCGATGATGGATAACTTTGCTCAGATCCTTCAACGGCTGCCCACAGGTGGCGCATCTGCATCCAACAGCCACTCTGGAGGCACGACTCCTTTTAAGGTACAAGTAAATTTTGACATTCCCATATTTGACGGTCAAATAGACGCAGATGCCGTAGATAGATGGTTGAATCTATTAGAAGGATATTTCTCTGTTCATGACTTTTCAGACCGAGAGAAGATTATTTTTTCACTCCTCAAAGCTACCCCCCATGTTAAGGACTGGTGGGAAACCTACTGTGAGAACAAGGACTAGACAGAAACCTCTTTGTTCTCGGCTGTACCAACTTGGAATTCTTTCTGAGACGCCGTCAAGGAACAATACTATCCAGTGGGGAGCTATGAGGACAAGTACATACAATGGACCATGCTACGACAACAAAGGGATCAAGATGTGCATGAGTTGATGAATCTGTTCCATACCCTGCGCACAAAGTTGGGTATCAAAGATTCAGAGAAACATCTGGTGCTAAAGTATCGCAGCTGTCTGCACAGATACATTCAGGAGGAAATGGAGTTCCTTGACATCTCCTCGCTTGGTACGGAATACCGATATGCTGCCAAGATTGAGCAGAAATTCAAACAGAAGAAGCGATACTTTGGATCTGCGAATCAAAAGCAAGGGAAAGGTGCTTCCAAACTGCAGAACAAAGGATAGAGCCAAGACATGGCGGCTAAAGACAACCCATCAAAGCCACAAGAAAAGAACAGCACCACTAAGCCAAAGAAGGATAGGGGAAAGTGTTGTGAGCTCGATAAGAGATTCACTCACAACACAAGTGAGTGTCAGGCCAAGCACTCGCTAGTGGCCGAGATGAGGTCTTCTGAATCAGATGCATGCTCTGACTCTGAATCAGAACCTGAAAAGGGGAATGAATAAAGGAAACAGATTATTGATGCAGAGCCCAACGCCGCTGTTGCCACTACAAAGATCCAGAAGGAGGAACCGGCAGATCCAGAGGAGGAGGAACGTCTCTTCCACTCCCAGATGTGGGTAAAGGGCTCCCCTGTACAGTTCATTATCGACAATGGGAGCCAAAAGACCCTCATTTCAGCAGACGCCATGAAGCAGTTGGCCTTGCCAACCATAGCTCACCCACATCCATACACCATCGGGTGGCTTCACCAAGGACGAGATCTTTGTGTTAGCCAGTAGTGTCGCCTTCCCTATAGCATCAAGCCCTTCACAGATGAGGTATTATGTGACGTTGCTCCTATTGATGTTTCTGATGTATTATTAGGACAACCATACTTGTGGAAGCGTCATGCTGTGTATGAGTCTCGATCTCGTGCTGTTATTGTTACTTTGGGAAATAAGTTGTACAGGATACCAGAGGTACCACCTCCTGCCGCTATCTCTTTGGTTACTACAAAACAATGCAGTAAGCTCATTTCCCAAACCAGGAAATTCATTTTCCTGATGATCCACCCCCAGGGCAAGAAGAAGACTGTGGCCATGACCTCCAGACAGGGCTCCTCTGCACAACAACAACAGATGGATAAGGTTGTGGAGGAGTACGGGGACATCTTCACCTCACCCACAGGGGTTCCTCTGCACTGTTAGGTCAAGCACCCAATTGATCTGACCCCAGGTGCGCTGCTACCCAATGGACCGATCTATCGACATTCTGTTCTAGAGAATGATGAAATCAAGAGGCAGATTCAGGAGCTGTTGTAGAAAGGTCACATCAGACCAAGTTCATCGCCCTGTGGGAGCCCGATCGTGTTGGTACAGAAGCAGGATGGGACGTGGAGACTCTGTATTGACTATTGGGTGCTGAACAAGATCACTGTCCGGAATAGGTACCCAATCCCACAGATTGATGACCTTCTGGACCAACTCAAAGGTGCAAAATATTTCAACAAGATCGACCTGAAGTCTCGGTATTACCAGGTACCAATTGAACCCTCCGATGTGTGGAATACTGCCTTCAAAGCCAAGGAAGACCTTTTCGAATGGCTGGTCATGCCTTTCGGGTTTACGAATGCTCCTACAACCTTCATGAGGATGATGGACGACACCTTGCAGCCATTCACCAACTCATTTGTAGTGGTCTACTTCGATGACATTCTGATCTTTAGCCAGACTTGGGAAGAGCACCTTCCCCACATCCGACAAGTCCTCCAAACAATGGGGCAACAAAAGTTGTGTGCCAATTTGGAGAAGTGCACATTTGGCATGACCCAGGTTCAATATTTGGGATACATTATTGATGAAAGGGGGGTGCATGTGGATCCAGCCAAGATCCAATTCATTCAGGATTGGCCAGCCCCAACCACTATAACAGAGCTTCGTAGCTTTCTGGGTCCTGCTAATTTCTACCGTATATTCGTGTTGGGATTCTCTCATATCACTTGGCCCTTGAGTCAAGTCACCAAGGGAGGAGCGAGAGAAAAATTATTTTGGTCGGAACCTCAACAGAAGGCGTTCACAGAATTGAAAAATCGCCTCTGTTCTGCCCCAGTGCTCACATTACCACACTTGCAACAGCCATTTGAGATCGAGACAAATGCCTCTGACTATGCTATTGGGGAAGTTCTTACCCAACAGGGACATCCAATGGCATATCACAGTGAGACATTGTCTGACACAGTTCACAAGTATCCCACTTATGACAAAGAAATGTATTCCATTGTGCAAGCTTGTCGACAATGGAAGCATTACATTTTGGGGAAGGAAACAATCATCCACATAGACCATCGGCCCCTGCAGTTCATATAGACACAAGGGAAGTTGCAGAATGATCGCCATCAGAAGTGGTCCACATATCTGCAACAGTTTCATTTGAACATCAAGTACAAGAAGGGTAGCACCAATAATGTTGCAGACTGCCTCAGCCGACCACCGATCGTGGCGCTCACCATTGTGCTCAACTCTTGTGGGTACGAGACTTCTGATTGGCCGCTTCTCTATGAGAGTGACCCAGAATTCGGCCACACTTACAAGGCACTCTTGGGGGGCACGCAAGTTCCGAATTTTCACCTCCAAGATGCACTTTTATGTCACCTGGGACACCTTTGTGTTCCTTCAAGCGAGCGTGCCAAGATGATATGGGAAGCACACTACAGTCGTGTCGCTGGGCATTTCGGGGTCGAGAAAACAGTAGCAATACTACAGAAGTATTTCTATTGGCCGAACCTTCGAAAGGATGTCGAGAAGCACATCAGATCCTGCACTGCTTGTGCCATTGCCAAACTAACCATCAAGAAGCAAGGCCTATATACTCCACTACCTACCCCTAGTCGACCTTGGGAATCCATCTCCATGGATTACATGTCGGGCCTGCCTTCTACTAAGAATGGAAATGACTATGTTTTCGTGGTCGTTGACAGATTCTCGAAGATGGCCATTATGGCGACCTATAAGAAGAATATCACAGCAGAAGCCACTGCTAAACTCTTCTTTGAACGAGTGTGGGTGCACTTTGGGATCCCACAGTCTATCATATCAGATCGAGATAGCAGGTTCCTCAGCACATTTTGGTCCAGCCTCTGGTCAATGTTGGACACAAAACTCACCAAGTCCACAGCTTTCCATCCCCAAACAGATGGCCAGACAGAGGTCGTCAACAGAATGATTGTACACATTCTGCGCATGTACAATTCAAATCATCCATGCACATGGGACGAGAGCCTCCCCTATGTACAACATAGTTATAATCGGGCTCTCCACAGTTCAATCGGCCATAGCCCCTTTCAGGTGGGCTTGGGATTCCAGCCACTATGTCCCATTGACGTAGCCATGCCATTTGCAGCTGCTCAGGCCAATTCAGCTCATGTCCAGTCTGAAGTTGACAAAGCGAGTAGCTTCATCGAGCGCATTCAACACATCCGCCAACAGGTTCATGATATATTGGACAGAGCCAATGCCAAGTACAAGCAACGCCATGATCAACACGGGGTGCCACACAACTTCCAGGTGGGTGACAAAGTATGGCTACATTTGCAGAAGGAGCGCCTCACTGGACCCCACCGCAAGCTTCGCCCGCTCCGATACGGGCCGTACACCATCACCAAGGCTGTAGGGAACAATTCCTTCGAGCTTAGTATTCCTCCATTCCTTGGTCTGCACCCAGTCTTCAATGTGGATCGCCTTCGTCCTTACTTCCCACCTCTACTGGACACCTCGGACATTGCAGAACAACTCACACCAACAGAGTTAAATCCAGACTGCATGGAACAGGCCACCACAAATTGTATCATGGACATGCAAATCAAGAACACTCGCCAGCAGAAGATCCAACTATATCGGGTTGTCAAAGCTGGCCAACTCCTGCACCAAGGAAAGTGGTTCACCGGGGACCAAGTTCAGCAGAAATTTCCTCATCTCATGGAGGAACTTAACGCAATGGGGACCATTGCTTCCTAAGGGGGGAGGAATGATCCAGGTGGATATTGGTGGTCACCTGCCTATTCCACTTGGGGCCCCACCATTGTCTCTTTTAGTTTTTCATTTTCTGCACAACTTACTATTTTTAGTAGTTTTTCAGGTCCTGAACTTCCGGAGCTATTTTGAGGCCCTAAACGACGTTTTTTGCGAAAAATAAGAGCAACATGGGTCCATGGATCAATGTTTCTCATTCAAAATTTGTAGTCCTCGGATATATCTTTCTAACGAGGTATGGTACGCGTCAAACGGAGATTGTATGCCAAAGTTACGCCCCTGGGAAGTTGAAACACCAATTTACCCAAACGGGGCCCATAGTTTTGGCGGTTCATCTCCTAGGGTTAGGGTTTTGGCTGTTTAGGATTTCCCATTGTTTCTAAATAATAAATAGGCCCTCGAGCCTCATTGTAACTCAGTTCAGAGGCCTGTAGCCTCCACATCTCTTCTCAGAGATAGCTACCAGTGCCCTAGCTAGTTTTATTTCCATTCTGTCTGTAAGCAAATTTCAGTTCTTTGACGTTAATGAAATAAAGTGTTATTTATACTGCATCTCTGTATTTATGGTTATATGTTTATTCTTTTGCATTCCTGCATAAATCCGAATCAAAGAGGAGTAATAAAAAGAGTGTTCTATGTTCAAGCTAGAGACAACGTTAAATAAAATAGTAATGAGCTCAAGCCAGATAGCGTTAAAGGAAACAAAATAAGCTCAGGAGGGGTCATCACCTTAAAGACAGAAGAAAAGCTTAGGAGAGATTCGCATTCAAGTATTCCAAGCAAGCTCAAGAGGAGTAGCATGGAGGAAAAAGTATTATAGAGCATCGACGATAGAAGCAGAGAAATCAACTAAATACAGACACACGAAGAAGTATGTCAAAGGAGGAATCAACTAGAAGGATCGAATTGCAGAATCGAGGTTTTAAGAATTGACAGTTGAGATCAAAGTAGGCGGAAGAGCTAAAATAAGGACAATCATGATAAGATCACAGATCGAAATGTGAGAGGTGAATGGTTAAGGTAAGTTGAGAAAGTGCGAAGTGGACATGTGTCAGCGTGACACTATTTCACATCGACGATTACTGAGTTTATAATTTAAGGATTTCACAAGGTAAATAAGATAACGTGCGATGTGGTAAAGTTTGAAAGTTGTGATGTGGTGAAAGCGAAGTGCCACATGTCGTCACTGCACAACATCGCACAACAACAGTTTTAAAGTTTAATGTTAAGAGTTAGCACGGTAAAGTGCTTTCATTGCGGTGCGAAGCGGGAGGGATAGAAGGATGCGATGCAACAAGGGAGAAGCCGTGTGTATGCACTGTGAAATAGTGCACTTCACATGATTTTATGGTTTAATTCTTATTGGTATAGCCTTAAACTTGTGGGCAAGCAATTTCGATGAGTTTTAATTGGTTATCGTGATGTGGGACCCTCCAACAGGGTGTTCCGCATGTGTACATGTATCTTGGGAAGGTTGCCTGTTGTTTCAATTGTATGAAACTTGAGATTAAAGTAGTGTTGTTGATTTCTAACATATGCATGGTTAATAAAAATGCAATTTTATAAATCCGCTGTGTGGATAAAGGAGTTATGTGGGCCATAACCCACATACCTGATTTAATTGTATGATTTTAAGGTGAGTATGAAATAAGGTAATGCAAAGGTGTGATGATGAAAAGGTAAGGGTTTATTATATTGAGTTATCAACCCAAAGATTCACTCATGATTAAAGCCTCCCATGCAATTGATTGACAAGGTGAACTGGAAAGTAGAAAAGGGTAATTGTGGGGTTAATTCCATTAACCTTTCATGTGTTTCATCTTTTGTTAATTGCGACCTTATGGTCGCATCATTTGGTATCAGAGCTAGTAAAATCTCTTTTGGGAGAAATCAGAACAAGAAGAGTTTTGATGATGCTGATGGAGTTAAACTATGCAAAAGACATTGATAACAGAGCTGAGTGAGATTCAGCGTGATTTTGGATCAATGGATAAGGAGTCATATTATAAATTTGAAAATGTGGAGACAAGTGCAGGAAGGAAATTCAGATAGTAAAATTTGACAAAGTGATGGTTGTTTTCTTGAGGAGAATGGAGATCCATTTGAACATGAAGAGTGGAAGAAGACTTCTTTTGAGATCATGGAGATATTGTTTTATCTAACTATGATTTGAGTTTTGCAGGTTGCAGACAAAGGAGAAATATCTCATCAAGGACAGCAGAGCAGTTGTAAATAAAATAAGAACCACTTGTGTTCTTGAAGGCATAGTAAATTGGATAATTTGAAAAAAGGTGGTAAACAACCTAGAATGTTCCAGTTGAAGGTTGGATAGAGAGGACAAGAGTGTTCTCAGAGGAAAGTAAAATTGCAGAAGCTAAGGAGCAAAGGAGCTTCTCAATAGGTGTTCCAGAAATAGAGAACCAATGTTACCAAAAGACCGAGAGAAGGCTTGGTGAGGTACTTGCAGTAGGTATGGATACTTGCAGAGAGAGAGAGGCTTAGTGCAGCTCACAAGTGAACAAATGCAATTCACAAGGGACAGAAGAATGACTATTGATAGTCATAGCAGAGGCTTAGAGAGAAGCCACAACAGAACAAGAGTGGAGAAATATGACAAGGTTAATAGCATAGAGAAGATAAGTCAAGAAGAGATTGACAGAGAGAAAGCTTAGATAAATTTCCAAATTGCATTGTTGATGGATATGTTGCAGAGAAATAAGGTGAAACAGAGGTATGGTTGGATTATGAGAAAGAGAGTGAAGTGGCATAGGCTACAAGAGAAGAGAATGTAGCAGGTGAATATGCAACTAATAGAGGAGCTCAGGAAGCTTGAGAAGATAATGAATGTTCAATTGAGGATAGAGAAGCTCGAAGGAGTTGAGTTACAACAAAAGAATGTTGTTGGAGATGAATAAGTTCCTTTAAAACTGGAAGATGGAGCAATAATGTCTGAAACATCAGTTGGGGATATTGTGCCTTATGATTTTGAAATTAACAATGTGTGTATGATTGTAGGTGAAATACATGATGATGGAAAATCTTTGGATATTCTCAAACAACAGGAAGCAGAGAGACAAAATCTGAATTATGTTTTACGGAAGAAGGATGAGAGATTCAAGTCTCATGAGGAAATGAACATACACAGTTCAAGGGAGATATTTCTTTTCAGCATACTGCTAGAGCTGTAAGTAGAGGGAGTTTGGATTATTTTTGTAGCCAAAAGCAAGTAAAATAATTTTACTTTTGTAAACCTGAGCAAGTTATTTTCTTTGATGAAGAAACTGAAGATATGAAGGAAGGACAAGTTGAAGATCTTGTGATATGTTTGACTGTCATGGGCAGCCAAAAGGAAGAACAATTGTTGGAGACTTTTATGAGAAAGGCCAGAGATGAATTTATACTTTTTAAGAGTAAAGAAGAGATTAGAGTACTAGAACAATTGTTGAGAGAACCTAAAAGTGAAGAGGAAATTACAGACAAAGAAGAAGAGATGTTTATAAAATCTAAGGAGACCGAGGTGAGTTTAAATTTTCAAGTATATGACGTATTTGCAAGTGATGAAGAAGATACAACAAAGTTTTAATAAAGGAGATGGAGGATATCTTATCTTTTGAAGGTAAGAGTGAAATTCAAAGGCAATATGAGGATGGACAAGTTTTTGTCTTCAAATACAATAAAGATGAAGGAGAATGGAATTGTAATCAGTAGCTGGAGGAAAATGTTGACATAGCAAAAGAATATCTCATGCAATGTAAGATTGTTGGGGTATGGGACAGTGCTAATTCTGTTATGGAAAAGCAAGGAATAAGACATTCAAATGTCTTATACATCTTTGAAAGACGTGGAGAAGAAAAGAAAGACAATAAGAGTTATGAAACTCTTACACAAAGGAAAATAAAATAACATCAAAGTAATTTGGATAAAGAAACAAAGAATTTGATGAACCTTATGAGAAATGAACATAAGGAAAGGAGCTAGAGACAGAGAAAAAAATAATCAGTAGGATGAAAGGTTGTACTGTAACAAACATTGAAGGAAAATTCAATGGAGTATTACAAACGAAGATCTCAAAACCAGGAGAAGTAGGGAAAGACAATAGAGTATGTGATCAACAGTTGAAAGAAGCAAGGAAATCACCGAAGAACAAAGTATGGGATCCAGGAGGAAAAAGATTGGAAGCGCATGTTCTGGAGATCATGCTTATTTTCTACCTTTTGATTCTGATGCAGGAGCATTGTAATATTCCTAATTAGCAACAGCTAATTGGAATATTCTATTTTGTTTAGTTTTCCATCTATAGTTTGTAAATAAATAAAAAGTGAGGGAAGAGGGTCTAACTCACTTAAGTGAAATAAGACATCCACCTAGTACCACAACGTTGTGACTTAAGTGGGAGTTAATGGGGGGACCCAACACCACGTGGAGGAGAGAGCCTATGTACACTCTAGAAGTTTCTGCAAGCTTATGCACAGATAAGGATGAGGATGTGGAGGAGAGAGAGAAACTACATTGGGTTTTGGAGGGAAACCAACTCTATAAAAGATGAAGGAGCCTCCTCATTTCATTCATGCTTGAGTTATTGATTGTTGAGTGAGACATTTGTCTTCTTTAGCACACTGGTTGTTTATCCTGTCTGCAGCACTGTTTAGTGCGACCGAGTGTCTCCGTGCGGAGATCTCACCCTTAGCTCCAGGGGACTTCGAGTGCCTGCTCGGGCAAGGTTAGTTTTTCAGCATCATCCTCCAGAACAATGTTATTGCTGCAACAACATAATACTGTGTTGTAGGGTGTTGTCGTGGTGACTTTATCACACCACTTCCTTCTCTTGTTTTTCAGAGGGAGAGTTCTTCTTTCCTTTGGAGGATCAGATTGGAGGACATTGGAGCTGATTTTCAGATCTTGGCACTTGGCCAAAGTGTTTTATTCCACTACTGCACAGTCCCTCTTAGTTACTGCGTTATTTTTATGGTGTATCTGTGGTGAGGAGTTTCGGATTGATTAGGGTAAGATCTCAAGTGTAAGGATCAACCTTCCACTTTGGAGATCTATTGGAGGAGGTCTACTTCAGTTTCTCATCATCTTTAGCCTTCTCTACTTAGTTCCAGTTTGGAGTTGTCGTAGCTGCCCAGTAACTCCGGCATTTTTGTCATATTGTGTATTTTAGCCAATCCCTTGGAGGATTGTGATATTTTTTCTTATAAGGGTTAGAGCCTTGCTCCCCTATTGTGTTTGTGGTATATATTGTCCTATCCATCTATTATCATCATTTTGGAGCAGCCTTCTGTCATAGAATACGTTTTTCATAGCCTGGGTTTATGCAGATATAGCAGTGTTCTTCATTTTCATGTACATGTGTTATTGAGGCTTGCTTTGCTTTTCTTGAGAGGTTGTTTCCTCAAGACTTGTACACTCTTTTCCTGCTATAAATTATTCTTGGCTATATATTCATCTTATTGTCTCACAGCTACTAGAGAAAATGCTGAAGGGTTTCTGAATTAATCTCTTGTCTTGCGGGACCTCATTCTTGAGGGGTTTTCTATATAAAACTGTTGTTTAACCTTGCTGAATTCCTATGCCATGTTACTCAAATCATTCTCTGGTTTTTCACATAGTTTTAAATCTTATTCCTTCAAAAAAAATTCTGCCCTTTCTTCAGCAAATTTCTGCATACTCAAAGTCTTGGGAAATCAAGGTTTTTCTTGACTAGTCGGGAAGGGGGAACTATTTAACATAGAAAAACGAATTTTTTTGAGCTAAAATTCTACATGGAAGTCCCTCTTGACCTAATATAACATATTCCAGAAACTTGACCCATAATTTTACGCAAATTTTCTTATACACTCATTTTAGGGCCAAAATCCTCACTTTTCCCCACCTTTTTGCCCCTAAAAGCTGAGTAAAGGTTGCTGCAGTATTTGGAGTGGGTTTTTTAGTGTTTATAAACACTATTTTTGATGTATTAAGCATAATTTCCTGAGAAATTAGTTTTTGAGTCATGATCTGCTGAGAATTCCATTTTTGGGATACTACAGTTTGCTGCACTATTATTGTTTGGATGTTCTAGTTCTATACCACTTGGTGTGTTTATCTCTCACTCTTATATAGATTCTGGATAGGTCCAGGTAGCCTCCAGATCTCGTTCTCTTCTAGAGGCGACATATCCGGTAAATGCCCTCCCAGTCAATCTCTGGTTGGAGTTTGCCGTACTTTTGAGATATCCCCGAAACAGGATATTACAAGCATCATGGTTCCAAAAATTTATACATTTAGTACAATCTATGGGACCTTGTTTTTTTCAAAAGAGTGGGTTTCCTAACTATTTAATTAATGTAATTTTCAATATTTTGAGTCATCTATGTGAGACATTTAGAATAGGATTTAATTAAATAAAGAGCGGTATATTTGTAAATGTTATTGAATGTAGGAGAACATGAGTGATTGATGAGTGATTGGTGTGGATTGCAATATTTTGAAATATTGTCAATCTTAGATTAGAAAGTAGTTCATGATTTATGGAGGATACTTACAATTTAGTTGAGTGTTGATATCCTCAAGGTATAAAGAAGAGATTTTAGGAATTAATTGAGGACTTAGAGGATTTAGGGCTTTTGTTGAGTAACCTATGGATCTGAACCAAAATTGGTTAGAAAACCTTTTGTATATATTTGTAAAGTCTCAAAATCACAAATAGGATAGTGAAAAAAAGAGATATATGTTTTAGAGGGGAAGCTTAATTGTAAGCCTACAGGCACAAAGAGAGAGGAAGAGAAAAGGGCCATGAAAAAGTCGTATCATGCCAAAGATAGATTGTAAAACATGCTTTTATTTGTATATGTACATTTATTTAATGAGTGGGGAAATTGAATTGATTTTTAATGTGTGTTTCATTCCTTTTGCATGTTGAGTGATCTATAATTGTGACTTGATGGTTTCTGTGTGATAAACCATGGTGAATGAATTCAAATTGAATGTATAAGTCTTTCTGAGTGATAAAGGACTTAATGGTTGGGTAGAATCTGTGTGATTCAAGTCTAGAGCTAATAGAAGTGTTTATAGGTCAAGTAAAGAATAAATCATGAATTTTGGATGAAGAGGAGTAATACAGAGAGTGATCTGTGTTCAAGCTAGAGACAACGTTAAAGAAAACAGTAATGATCTCAAGCGAGATAGTGTTAAAGGTAACGTAATAAACTTAGGAGGGAACATCACATTAAAATACAGAAGAAAAGCTCATAAGAGATTCACATTGAATCATTTCGAACAAGCTCAAGAGGAGTAGGGTGGAGGAAATGGTATTGTAGAGCATCGATAGTAGAAGCAGAGCAATCAACTAACGACAGAAACATGAAGAATAATGTCAAAGGAGGAATAGACGACAAGGACTGAATCGCAGAATCAAGGTTTCAAGAATCGAAAACTGAGATCAAAGTAGGTAGAAGAGCTTAAATAAGGACAGCCATGATTAGATCGCAGATCTGAAGGCGAGAAATGAACAGTGAAGGTAATTTGAGAAAGTTCGAAGTGGAAGCATGTCGGCATGACACTATTTCGCATCGACGATTACTGAGTTTATAAGTTAAGGAGTTCACAAGGTAAATAAGCTAACTTGTGATGCAGGAAAGTTCGAGAGTTGCAATCCAGTGGAAGGGAAGTGCCACGTGTCAACACTATGCAACATCACACATTGGTGGTTTTAAAGTTTAGTGTTAAGAGTGAGCATGGTAAAGTGTTTTGATTGTGATGTGAAGCGAGAAGGATGGAAGGATGTGATGCGACAAGGGAGAAGCTATGTGTCAGCACTGCGCAATAGCGCAATTCGCATGATTTTATGGTTTAATTATTATCGGTATAGACTTAAACTTGTAGGCAAACGATTACGATGAGTTCTGATTAGTTATCCTGATGTGGGACCCTCCAGCAGGGTGTTTTGCATGTGTGAATGTATATTGGGAAGGTTGCATGTTATTTCAATTCTGCGAAACTTGAGATTAAAGTAGTGTTTTTTATTGCAAAAGTATGTATGGTTAATAAAACTAAAATTTTATAAATCCATTGTGTGGATAAAGGACTTATGTGGGCCATAACCCACAAACCTGAGTTAATTGTATAATGTGAAGGCAAGTATGAAATAAGGTAATGCGACGGGGTGATGATGAAAATGTAAGGGTATATTGGGTTATCAACACAAAGGGTAACTTATAATTAAAGCTTCCGCGTGCAATTGATTGAAAAGGTGAACCGGAAAGTAGAAAAGGGTAATTGTGGGGTTAATTTCGCTAACATTACATGTGTTTCATCTTTTGTTAATTTCGACCTTATGGTTACATCAATATGTGATGTTGATAAGATGGAAGTAATTCTTTTTAACATTATTAAAACATAAATCTAACTAATACATTAAATTTACATAAAATATAAAATTATATAAACTCAATGTAATGTTTTAAATACATAATCTATATAATATTTTACAATAAGTAATAAATATTAAAAATATGCAAAAAATTATTGGGAACGAAAAATATATAAAATTTATTTGATCAATAATAAATTAGATAGTTCTCTAATAATTTAATATATGTCTAAGCTAAGTCACTCAAACTTTCATTCAATATTTTCTCCTCATTATGCACATGCGGAGGAGAAGAAAGGGTTGGTGATACAACCCTAGAGAGGCAAGCTATAGCATGAATAAAGAACAATATTGTAAGTAACTGCTGAAGAAACCATAAACTCCTGGGGAAATTTATGCTTCCTAGTGATGCTAATTGCAAAGGCATATTTTCTTCGTGTGTGGAGACATTTTTGACTTTTATTATGCCATGTTATGCCTACTATGAAGTCTAAGATAATTTAGGTTTCTATTAACTCACTACAAAAGGAGTCATTGTCTCTTCTTCTCGTTTCGTTTATTTTGAACTGTTACCAAATATACACTTTAAAAGAGTTTTTTTTTTTTTATGTATAGTTTAATTCATAATATGATAATGTTTGAAAAATAAAACTTGTGGAGCATGAAAACAAAATTTGAGAAAACATATCTAGCCTATAGTTTTTGCGAATACTCATTAAAATTACAATGATGTATTAATGCATTGAATATAAAAACCAAAAAATGATGATATATACTATTTGATTCATAATTCATAATATGATACTATTTTCAAAATAAAACTTACTCAACTTGAAAAAAAACATTGAGTTATTGCATTTGACAAATTATTAGAACAACCTTAATTGTAACAAATGTACTTACCCCCCAAAAAAAAAATCTATTTATATTACTAAGACTACTTTTTTGCCCTTTACTTCGTTCATTTTCATCACAATATAACCTCTTACAAATTGTCATTAAAGAATTTTATTTCTGTCCTCTGTATTTTTCTTATGCCATAGTTGTATTCATACTTATGAATACCTTTGAAGACATTTGTTCCCTTAATTTATCAAGGAATTCTCCTTACCTTTATGGCATAGTTACGTTTAGTTCGATGTATAGTAAGGTATGCATTTTTAATAGTTTCCCATACCAATATATAATATTCAAACTATGTAATTTATATCAAGAGTTTCCCCACCTCTCTCTACATATATAAACATATATTTTGATATGTTTAAACTTTAACTAGTATTAAATTTTCGCTCTTATGTTAGATATCTTTGATAACATGTAACCAAATCGCTCTATATATAAGTTTGAAAAGTCTTTCAACCTTATATAATACTTCAATTGAGGTCTCATTCCTCATTATATTTTCCACTAACCCTTTGTATCTACTTTTAATTTATAACATGTATTAATGGTTACGTCTTTGTATTAGGGAATTTTCATATCCCAATTTTTTTATTTAACTTACAACTAACCATATAAATACACTTACCCACTATACTACCTTTACAAAACCAAACGTGACAGGCATATTTATGTCAATCTTATCGTATGGGAAATCAGATACTCCACGATTTTTGTTTTATTGTTTGATTTAGACCTATCGTATATTTTATAATTTTAAAGGAATATTATCTCCCTGCTCTTAAATGGTGGAAAAAATTCACCGTAACCCATTTATTGTCCCTCATTTCGATTTGTTAACTCATTCAATGGCAATACATCTGGCCTTGGTTATCCACATGGGCATATTAAATTTTTAAGACAGTTGTAATGTCGATTTGGTTTTTGGTTGACGGTGAGGATTTCATTTGTATTCCCTCCAACCTTGGTGACTATGGTTAGGGTTATGTTTTTCTTTCCACCATTTTAATTTGGCGAAGTTCTTTGTGGAGGGTTCCATTATGGTTGTTTGTAATTCCTCTGATACCGAGAGTGGCTTTTAGCTAAATACCTTCATCAATGGTATAATTCCATCACCTAGTACAACTTGGTAAGATTATTTCTACAATTCTATTACTCTTGGAACTATGTGAGATCATTATGATTTATAGAATTCATTTAGAGATTTTCCTCTTTTATTTTGTTCCTTATTTCTTACTGTATGTTTTTGGAATTCACTAATTTGGTTTATTCGTCCTTTGTACAGGTTTCGTTACTGTACAAACCTCGCTCACGAAATTCCATCACAACCACACAGAAGTATTTTTTTTAATCTTCCATATGAAGGTAAGCTCTGCCATTACTTACACTTAATTTTTCTCAATATTTCTGTGTTTTCCTCCGTAGCTAAGACTTCATTCTTTTACATTATAACTATCATTTGATAATGATATCATGCTTGATATTTCTAGGTTCTGTATTTTTAATGGAATTAAAGGTTCAACGTTATCTAAAGGAATTCTCTGTTTAATTCGTTAAAAGATTTTTCCCAATCCAAGTTACCTCCAAGTTGAGATCTGGTTGTGTTATGGGTTTAAATGAATTGATAATTCCCTAATGCTTCGCATGACCACTTTGATTTTAATTCAAATCCTCTGGCTTCATTTTATCAATATTACACATTTGTTTCCCTTCTGAGATTTGGGTGCCTCATCTTCATTTTCGTTTTCTGAATACAAGTGGAGAGGAATTTTGCTACTAAATTCATAATTCAAGTTCCAGAAATTGATAGACTTATAGTCAACCTCCTTCTCTTTTCAGCCTATGGTTTATCTTTGCATTTCATGATTTCTACCTTCATGGTGTTTTAAAGCATGATAGTCTTGGTTGAGAACTTTTTGAGATAATTTGATTTTACATAATTATCTCAATATGATATGAATTTTTCATTTCCATTTTTTATTTCACTCATACATAGGTTCCATAATAAAATTTTATTTCCCCGTAGGAACTGTTATTTAATGTGCATGTCAAATTTCTATTTCACTGTTTAAATTTTGTTTCCATTTGAAACTGTTAATCTTAACTTTCTTAAGTTTTATTTATCTTAACAACAGTTTTGTTAAATGAATTGGAAATCGATTATAGCATTCCAATTTAATTGAATTTACTATATAGTTAATGTTTATGTTTATTTATACTCTCAGCTTTTGATATAACCTGTTCGAGGAATAAATACCTTTTGGTATTTGCGTAAAGCCTGAGATATAAAATGTATCTATTTACTTCCATTGTAAGTTCACTTTCTATTTTTTTTCATTCAAAGAGCCACTCTGTCTTTTTTTTGGTTTTAACATCTTATCGCTTGCATAATCTATCTTACATACAATTTAAAGCTTGAATGTCTTGCAATAACTTTCATTCTGAATTTAAAATTCATTTGATAATTTTTTCTCAGAATAATATGATCTTTTCTTATACATGAAAACCCCTATTTTCTAGATTTATTTGAATTCATAAATTCCCATCAGATACCTTGTATCTGGTTTCACCCCTCATCTTAGGTAAATAAATTTCTTATTTTGTATAGTAATTAATAAATCAGTTTCATAATTAAATTTTAGAATCCAATTTTCACCCTTTGGTTTAATTTTTTGAACTGACTGTTTTTACATTGTCAAGTATATGAGGAACTCCACTCCCTCATGTTTTGTTAAACATGTATAAATTGTATTATTAATTACTATAAAAGGGGTATCACTTTTTCTACTTATCATATATGAACTGCATCTAACACATATCTATATGGTTTTTTGTACAAGTACATTATATTTCACAACTTCTACAACAATCACTTCATATTTCTTTTCAAAATACTTGACTATAGTTTTTCTTTATCTATAGGTCGGTTGTCACAATCTACAGATCTCAGCCTTTTTTCTTTGATGATTTTATCATTTTAACTGTTCATACTATAGTTAAATCTAATAAAATATGACTTTCAGTCATATGACATGGACTATTGTAGCTGATATTTTACTTAATTTATGATATATTCTTTTATTCACCTCTATTAGAGGAGTTTTACATACTAGTGACAATTATATAATTCCTTTTCCATATGCATATTGCCTCCATATGTATAATCATTTCAAGCTTATTTTTAAACACACATGTTGTATCTAAATGTATGCATATTTCCTAATTTAGGAATTTCTACAGTTTCAATTTGAAGTATGTTACTTGTACAAATTTGTACATTTTTTATTTAATTGTAATAAATCATTCAGTGTATACATATCTGCTTCAATATTAATTTAGAGAAATAACTATGTATTTCTACTATCACTTTCTATGTTTTCCTTAGCACAGTTAGAATTATATTTAATCCTAATGATGTATTTTATATCTATAATAAAAGAATTAACATAGACCTAACAACCTATTTAAACCCTTCTCTTTGGGTTTAGAGATTCTGTATGTTGGTCAACTATTTGTTCTAGTTTGTGTAACTATACAGAGAAATTAACTATACCTGCTATATTTATATTTCTGTTAAATACATATGGCACTTTATTCCAAAGAATACAATAGCTTATCACATTGATTTGTAATTCAAGATACACAGTTTTCAGCTAATTCATAACTAAACCATATTTAATCTTAATCAATTATCATCATAATAACATAATCATAAGACAAAATTTAACAACTATGCATACCAATTCTGGTAAAGAATATTTTCCACCCATCCTTGAGCTTTCATCCACAGCTCCCCTCGAGCAGAGACCAATTCCTCCAAAGTGTAGATAGCCTCTTGTCTACATAGGAATGGCTTACTTAACCTTATTTTCCCTTATCATGTTTCCATAACTGCGTCTAGTTAATTTATGATGTCGTTTTCCTTTAACCTAGGCTTTACTTTTGTTTTTTCCACAAAAGCTCTTTAAAACTACCTTTTTCCTCTTTCTAGTTTTATTTCAACTTTTCTCAATAACTTTCCACTTTACTGAGGTATTTATTAGATTATTATCTCCCATCTAATGTTTTTATTTTATTTTATTTTTTCTCCAAGTATTTTGGGAAAGACTTTGGATTTGATTCCATCCTCATGGACTTGAAATCCCGGTCTCCAATTTACTCTAGTATTTGCAAAATAATTAAATTCCATATTAATTTAAATTTTTTTTTAAATTTGTCCACATATAGTTTTCCTTTAGGTCCACTTAACCTTTACGATTCTCAACTGTCTAAATAAAAGCTGAAAAATAGGGATATTACATATTCCCCCTCGAAAACAAAACACCGTCCTCGATGTTGAAAATATATCAGTTCACTTCTCAAATAATGATGGATATTTCTCTTTCATCTCATATTCTCACTCCCAAGTAGCTTCCTCGGGTGTAAAGTGCCTCCAGTGCACTGTCACCCTAGCTACAACTCTATTCCGGAGCTCGATTTCTTCCCGTGCCAGTATATGAAGGCGCTTTGGAAGAAATTCTCCTTCAGTTTCCACCTGTATCATAGTCTAATCAATTACATGAGTAGGGTCATGAACATAATTTTTCAATAACAAAAAATTAAAAACATTGTGAACCTTAATATGAATAGGTAGAGCCAATCTATAAGCTACTAGCCCCACTCTTTCTAAAACTTCAAACGGTACACAATGGCGTGGTGCTAACTTAGCACAACTACCAGCATATAATGTACCTTTATGAGGCTTAATCCTCAAATAAAAATGATCTCCCACTTTTAATTCTCTATTAATTCTTTTATTTTCTATGTATCTCTTTTGTCGATCTTGAGTTATTTTAATATTTTGTTGAATCTTCTTCACAATTCTTTCCATTTCCTGTAGTGCATCTGGTCCAAGAATCAACTTGTCCTCTGGTTGACTCCAACTGAGTGGACTGTGGAATTTTCTTCCATACAAGGCTTCAAAATGAGTCATTTTAATAGAATATTGATAACTATTATTATATGCAAATTCTACCAAATGCGGAAAACCTTCCCACCATATGGGTCTGTCCATCACATACATATGCAACATCTCTTCTAAAATCTTATTGGTTCTTTCATTCTTCCCATCTATTTTAGGGTGGTAAGTGGTACTAAAGTTAAATTTGGTACCCATTCCTCCAAACAGAATTTTCCAAAAGGCTGAAGTAAATTTTGCATCTCTGTCAGATATAATTATTTTTTGGATTCCATGTAATTTCACAATTTATTTCATGAACACATTGGCTACTTGAACTCTGCCAAAAGTAGATTGTATTGGTAAAAAGTGTGTTGCCTTTGCTAAAGTGTCTACAACCACCATTATAGAGTCATGTTGATACTTGGTTTTATGAAATCCAGGAATGAAAACTATGGAAACCACTTCCCACTTCCATTATGGAATAGGGAGAGGATTCAGTAGTCTTGCAGAATGATGATGTTCCACTTTTACCTCCTGGCATTCTAAACACCTTTCTAGATAATCAACTACATTTTTTTTCATACCTGGCCAAAACATGTTCTTCCTTAAACTGAAATCAGTTTTTGATAACCAGGATGACCTACATAAGATATTTTATGATACTCATCTAAAATTTCCTATTTTAAATATGTCACATTAGGATTATATAATCATTATTTATAATAAATCAGTCCTTTCTGGTTTTTTTGTATATCCCACACATTCATTTTTCTGCAATTTCTCTTGCAATTTTACATATTGCTGATAGTGCATCAACACTTCATGAATATGTTATTTTATCTCAAACTTCACACTACTTCCTGCATGTGTCAAAATTTGATGAGCATTCCTACTCGAAGCATCAACTATTTTATTTTCCTTTCCTTTAATGTGTTTGATTTCCATATCGAACTCGCTAAAGAAAGCTAACCATATAGTTTGTCTAGCATTTAGATCTGGTTGAGTAAAGAAGTATTTAAGGCTTATGTGATCTGTCATTAATATGAACTTCTTTCCCAACAGAGAAAGTCTCCACATATTTAATGCATGTATAAAAGCAACTAGTTCTAAATCATACACAACATAATTATGTTCATGCTTCTTCAATTTTCTTGACTCATATGCTATTACTGAATTTTCTTGTAGTAAAAATCCTCCTAACCCTTCTACACATGCATCTATACACACTACAAATTCCTTGTTTGGATCAGCAATTTTCAAGATGGCGCCAATAGTTAATTTTAGTTTTAATTGCTCAAAACTACTTTGACACTTTGTTGTCCATTCAAACTTTACTCGTTTTTTCTGCAATGAAGTAATAAGATGGGTTAATGCTGAAAATACTTCAACAAACCTTCGGTAATATCCATCAATACCCATAAAGGATCGTACGGCTGGTACATCTGTGGGTATAAGCCAGTTCATTCTTGATTGTATTTTTTCTCGATCTACAGATAATCCATCCTTTGAAATGACATGACCCACATAATGAATTTTATCCTTGTAAAATTCACATTTGTTGAGTTTTTCATATAATTGATGTTCTTTAAGTGTTTGTAGGACTATTCTGAGATTTTCTTTGTGTTCTTCTTCATTTTTGGAGTACACTAAAATGTCATCAATGAACACCAATACAAACTTGTCTAGATATTTATGAAGAACACTATTCATTAAACACAAGAATGTAGCAGGTGCATTTGAAAGTCCCAAGGGTAGGACTACAAATTCTTAATGTCCATATCTACTTCTAAATGTTGTTTTGTTGATGTCCTCATCTTTAATTCTTAGTTGGTGATATCCTGTTCTTAAAACAATTTTAGAGAATACAGTAGCTCCTATCACTTGGTAATAAGTCATCTATCCTTGGCATAGGATATTGATCCTTAACAGTTAACTTATTCAACTATCTGTAATCTATACACATTCTAAATATGACATCTTTATTTTTAACAAATAGTACTGGTGCTCCCCAAGGAGACACACTTCGTCTGATGTATCCTTTGTCTAACAATTCTTACAATTGTAGTTTTAGTTCTAGTAGTTCAAGAGTACTCATGCTATAGGCTACTCTAGAAACATGTGTAGCTCCTGGTACTAGTTCAATTGAAAAATCAATTTCTCTTTTAGGGGTCAGATACGGGATTTACTCTGGAAATACATCCTTAAACTCCTTGATCACTGGTAAGTTTTCTACAACCTCCTTTTCTGGTTGTTGTCCCAATTCTTCCACTTGTACAACATACACTTGACAACCTTTTCTTTCTTTCCTTTTTAACTGCAATGCAAAAAATTTTCTGATAGATATTGGTTTTGGTTTTCCTTTCACTATCAGATCTTTTCCTTCATCATCTATACAATGTATTATTTTGTCTAAGCAATTTACTATCACTTTCTGTTTCTCTAACAAGTCCTTTCCTACTAACAGATCATAAGATCCTAGAGGCAAAATATTTAAATGAATTTCAATTTCATGTCCATTTAAAATTACAACATTTTTTGGAAGTTTATGGGTCACTTTTCTTTTTGATCCTATAGCTAACTGCACTGACCATGCTTGCTGAAATTTTTCTAATTTTAGCTTACACTTATCCATTATCTGTGGACTGACATAACTTAAATTTTCTCTTGGATCTGTTAAAATGGAAACAAGCTGTTCAACAATCATACCTTTGATTTCTATCATGGTTGATTTGTGTTCATCCCATTGATATTATAATGCAACACTGATCCTAGGAATGTTTTGAGAAATGTCACTTACTGTACTTGCCTCTTGTACTTCTTGAATGTTCTGAATTGTTCTATGTGGGAAGTCACATAACAGGTGAGGTTCTCCACATCCCCAATACTTTAATGGTTCTTTCATTTTTACAGCATTTTCCATTTTTTTATTTGTATCCATCTGTTTCGACCCAATATGTGATTATGCTGGTTGGTTTTCCCCACCCTTATTAAATTTATTCCTTTGGTGGTTTTTTCCAAAAAAATTTAGATATGTTGTTTTACTCTTTTTATGTTTCAGTCACCCTTCCCTTTCTCTTTATTTTTGCAATTTTTTAGCTGATAATGTCTTCCTTTAAACTGTTGATAACAAATTATTGCTTTACGAACAGCTTCATCCATTGATTTTGGATTATCAAATTTGATTCTTTCTTTATAGATAGTAGGTAATCAGTTTAAAAATCGTTGTACTTTGGCCATCTCTGCTCTGATATAAGGCACATAGCAAAGCAAGTTCATGAATTTGGTAAAAAATTCATCAATTGTGAGTTGTCCCAATATCAGCTCATGAAATTCCTTCACTTTATCATCATAATACCTCTCATTTAGGTACCTAGACTTGAATTTGGCTTGAAAGTCTTCCTAGGTAACGGTTTTTTCATCCAACACATGTACCATTTTTGTTTCTTCCTGCCAAAGAGTGGCTTTACCCTGCAATTGGTAAATCTCCAATCTGGCTTTCAAATTACTTCCGTATTCATATAAATGGAAGTATTTAATCATGTTGAGAATCCAAGCTTCTGCATCCTCCTCCTTTTCACCATCAAAAGTTGGAGGTTTGATTTTTCGGAATTCCCCTTGAAATTCCTTTTCCTTTTTGGAATTATGTCTAGATGCTTCCCCACCCTCAGACCCTTCTAAGTTGGTTTCAGCTTCTTTCCTCTTTTTTCCATGGTCTTCACTTTCATGACTAGAAAGTGAGGTTAATTCCCTGATCAACCTGTCTTGCTCTTAACTGGCTTGTAACAATCGTTCATTGCTATTCCTTAGTTGAACCATTTCATGTTGCATATCTCTTATCATGTCCAACAATTGAGCATTTTGATCTGGTGGGTTTCCCACAGCCCTGAGATCCACATGCAACTCTCCTTCGTCATTCATAATAGTAGTTGTATTGTTTCTGCACTTCAATCACTGTACACAACATTTAATTAGTACATCAAATTATGTAAAGAAAAAAAAAGATTTTCTTATTTTTTCACAGCAACATAATTTTGGGTTTTTCTTTGTGGGGACACAAAGACCCAGTGTTTTCAACATGGGCTCTAATACCATTTGTAACAACTCTACTTACCAAAAAAAAAATCTATTTATATTACTAAGACTTCTTTTCTATTCTTTACTTAGTTCATTTTTGTCACAGTATAACCTCTTACAGATTGTCATTAAAGAATTTTATTTCTATCCTTTGTATTTTTCTTATGCCATAGCTGTATTCATACCTATGAATACCTTGGAAGACATTTTTTCCCTTAATTTATCAAGGAATTATCCTTACCTATATGGCATAATTACATTTAATCCATGTATATTAAGGTATGCATTTTTAATAGTTTCCCATACCAATATATAATATTCTAACTATGTAATTTATATCTAGAGTTTCCCCACCTCTCTCTCTCTCTCTCTCTCTCTCTCTCTCTCTCACTATATATATATATATATACCTTTCAACTTTAACTAGTATTAAAGTTTCACCCTTATGTTAGATATTTTTGATAAGATGTACCCAAATCGCTCTATATAAAAGTTTGAAAAGTCTTTCGACCTTATATAATACTTCAATTGAGGTCTCATTCCTCATTATATTTTTCACTAACCATTTGTATATACTTTTAATTCATAACATGTATTAATGGTTACGTCTTTGTATTAGGGAATTTTCATATCCCAAATTTTTTACTTAACTTACAACTAACCATATAAATACACTTAGCCACTATACGACCTTTACTTGACACCAAACGTGACATGTGTATTTATGTCAATATTATCGTATGGTAAATCAGATACTCCATGATTTTTGTTTTATTATTTAATTTAGACCTATAGTATATTTTATCATTTTAAAGGGATAATGTCTCCCTACACTTAAATGGCAGCAAAACTTCATCGTAACCCATTTATTGTCCCTCATTTCGATTTGTTAACTCATTCAATGGCAGTACGTCTCGCCTTGGTTATTCACATGGGAATATTAATTTTTTTAAATAGTTGTAATGTCGATTTGGTTTTTGGTTAACGGTGAGGATTTCATCTACATTCCCTCCAACCTTGGTGACTACAATTAGGGTCACATTCTTCTTTCCACCATTTCCATTTGGAGAAGTTCTTTGCGGAGGGTTACATTATGTTTTTTTCTCATTCCTCTAATACCGATAGTGGCTTTTAGATGAATACCTTCATCAATGGTATAATGCCATCACCCAGTATCAGTTTGGTAAGATTATTTCTGCATTTCTATTACTCTTGCAACTATATGATATCATTAAGATTTATAGAATTCATTTGGATATTTTCCTCTTTTAATTTGTTCCTTAGTTCTTACTGTATGTTTTCAGAATTCACTAATTTGGTTTATTCGTTCTTTGTACAGGTTTTTTCACTATACAAACGTCGCTCACGAGATTATGTCATAGCCACACAAAGGTATCTTTTTTACTCTTCCATACGAAGGTAAGCTCTGCCATTACTTACTTGTAATGTTTCTCACTATTTTGGTGTTTTCCTTTGTAGCTTTGATTTCATTCCTTTACACAATAACTGACATTTGATAATGATATCATACTTTATATTTATGGGTTTTTTGTTTTCAATATTATGTAAAGGAATTATTTGTTTAATTTGTTAAATGATTTTCCCCAATCCCATTTACATCTAAGTTGATATCTAGTTGTGTTTTGGGTTTAAATGAATTGATAATTTTGTAGTGCTTCGCATTGCCACTTCGATTTTAATTCAAACCCTCAGGCTTAATTTTATTAATCTTACACAGTTGTTTCCCTTTTTAGATTTGGGTGCCTCGTCTTAATTTTCATTTTCTGAATACAAGTGAAGAGGATTTTTTCTAGTAAATTTGTAATTCAAGTTCCAAAAATTGATAGACTTATAGTCAACCTCCTTCTCTCTTTCAGCCTATGGTTTATCTCTGTATTTCATAATTTCGACCTTCATGGTGTTTAAAGCATGATACTATTAGTTGAGAATTTTTTGATATAATTTGATTTTACATAATTATCTCAGTCTGAAATGAATTTCTCGATTTCGTTTTTTATTTAACTCATACAGAGGTTCCATAATATATTTTGATTTCCCCATAGGAAATATTATTTAATGTGCATGTAAAATCTCTATTTCACTACTAAAATTTTCTTTACACTTGAAACTATTAATGTTAAGCTTCTTAACTTTCATTTAACTTAACAACGATTTTGTTAAATGAATTGGAAATCTATTCCAGCATTCCAATTTAATGGAATTTACTATAGAGTTAATGTCTATATTTTATTTATACTCTCAAATTTTAATATAATCAATTAGAGGACTAAATACCTTTTGGTATTTGCGTAAAGCCTAAGATATAAAATGTATTTGTTTAATTCCATTGTAAGTTCACTTTCTATTTTTTCATTCAAAGAGCCACTCTGTATTTTCCTGGTTTTAACATCTTATCCTTTGTATAAAATATCCCACATAAATTTTAAATCTTGAAGGTATTGTAATAAATTCCATTCTTAAATTAAAATTCATTTGATAAAATTTTCTTAGAACCTATTTTCCAAATAAATTCGAATTCATCAATTCCCATCAGATACTCTATATTTGGTTTCACTCCACATCTCAGGTAAATATATTTCTTATTTTGTAAAATAATTAATAAATCAGTTTCGTAATTAAAGTTCAGAATTCAATTTTGACCCTTTCATTTACTTTGTTGAACTGATTGATTTTACATTTTCAAGTACAGGAGGAAATCCACTCCCTCGTGCTTTTTTAAATAGGTATAAATTGTATTTTTAATTACTATAAAAGGGGTATTACTTTTAATACTTATTATATTTGGTCTGCATCTAACACATATATCTATGTGGTTTTTTGTAGAGGTACTTCAGATTTCACAACTTCTAAAACAATCACTTCATATTTCTTTTCAAAAGACTTGACCACATTTTTCCTTTATCTACAGGTTAGTCGTCACAATGTACAAATCTCACCCTTTTTTCTCTTATATGTTTTATCATTCTAACTGTTCATACTGTAATTAAATTTAATAAAAGACGACATTCAGTCATATGACTTGAACTATTGTAACTGATATTTTACTTAATTTCTGATATATTCTTTTATTCACCTTTATCAGAGGAGTTTTAAATACTCAGGACAATCATATAATTTCTTTTCCATATACATATTTCCTCCATATGTATAATAATTTCAAGGTTCTTTTTCACCACACATGTTGTATCTAAATGCATGCATATTTCCTAATTTAAGAATTTGTACAGTTTGAATCTTAAGTATGTTACTTCTATGAAATTGTACTTTCTTGATTTAATTGTAATAATTCATTTACTATATATATATATATATGCTTCAATATTAATTTACAGAAATAACTATGTATTTCTACTATTAATTCCTATGTTTTTCTTAACATAGTCATAATTATATTTAATCCCAATGATGTATTTTATATCTATAATAAAAGAATTAACATAGACCTAACAGAATATTTAAACCCTTCTCTTTGGGTTTAGAGATTGTGTATGTTGGTCAACTATATCTTCTAGTTTGTGTAACTATATAGAGAAATTAACTATACATACTATAGTTATATTTATGTTAAATACATATGACACTTTATTCCAAAGAATATAATAGCTTATCACATAGATGTGTAATTCAATATACATAGTTTCAACTAACTCATAAATAAACCATAGTTAATCTTAATCAATTATCATAATAATAAGAGAATCATAAGACAAAATTTAACAAATGTGCATACCAATTCTAGTAAAGATTATTTTCCACCCAACGTTGAGCTTTCATCGACAGCTCCCTCGAGCAGAGACCAACTCCTCCCAAGTGTAGACAACCTCTTGTCTACCTAGGAATGGCTTATTTAAGCTTGCTTCCCTCAACATGTTTCCATAATTGTGTCCAGTTAATTTAGGATGTTGTTTTCCACTAGCCTAGGCTTTACTTTTGTTTTTTCCACAAAATCTCTTTAAAACTAGCTTTTTCCTCTTTCTAGTTTTATTTCACCTCTTCTCAGTAACTTTCCACTTTACTGAGGTATCTATTAGATTCTTCTCTCCATCTAATATTTCTATTTTATTTTATTTTTGTCTCCAAGGATTCTTAGATATTTTTGGAAAGCCTTTACATTTGATTCCATCCTCATGGACTTGAAATCCTGGTCTCCAATTTACTTTAGTCTTTGCACAATAATTAAATTCCATGTTTATTTAATTAAAAAAAAATATGTCCACATATAGTTTTCCTTTAGGTCCACTTAACCTTTAGGATTCTCAAATGTCTAAATAAATGTTGAAAAATAGGGGTATTACATTAACAAGCTTGAAACTTGTGACTTTCAAATATGACGTTTAAGCACTTGGAAATGAATCTCCAATTATTAAGGGAACAATTGATCTGAGTTGTGTCCCTATATTAATGCTAGCTGAAATTGCTCATATAAAATCACTATCAAATCAAAGTATCAAACTTGCATATTAAATCCAATCTATTCAACCCTCATAAAATAAAACCCTAATAAAATTTGTAAAATAAACAAACATTGAAAGTTGAACCTCTAACTTATTTTTCAAATAAAACTAACACTAGAAAATTTGTTTATCAAAAGAAACTTGCGGCAACCTTGACCTTTATATCTAGAACGTGTAGAATTATTTGTAGCACTGTGTTGATTTCCTTTTGTATCAAGTTCTTCTTGTATAATCCGAACAACCATTCGTTTCAATTTAACGCACTAAAATAAAACCTAAAAACATAGTAACCGAAATATCCATGACTACATGGTTCACATAAACATCAATGCTAAAATTCATTTATTATTTTAAGACAATTCCATTGAAATTATAATTATACATACAAAATATTAGCATTTTTATTAGGAAAACAACAACCATATTACAATTGTCATAATAATAATAATAATAATAACAGAAGACATGCTATGATCCAAAATGATCACTAATATAACATTTCTTCTATAAAACCTAACTATGGGATATTTTTCTTACATTTTTTGATGTCTTTTTCTTTGGATTTTATTGAGCTGGTATAGGCATTTAATAACCATGTGCCAACTTGTCGTGGTTCATTTTTTTTTATTTTTTTAATCCAAGAGGATATTATTTTTTTGGATTTTTTTAAAGCTAACAAGAGGGCATTCAGAAAGCGCAGGTACCACTTTGCTAATAACCGTAAGTGCATGTGCCACGTTGCTAATAGCTATAAATGTAGGTTCCACTATTCTAACAACAATAGAGGATGGAGGAAGTTTCATAACTATAACACCACCTTATTTATGATTAATTGTTATTTATGACAAGTGGTGGCATAGTAATTTTAATTGTTATTGTGTAAATGAACCATAGAGGATGGAGGAAGTTACATAATTGTAACACCACACTATTTCTGATTAATTGTTAATGATGACACTTGGTGGTGTAGTAATTTTAACTGTTATTGTGTAAATGTGAAATTGTTTTTTTTTTAGTTTATTTTATATTCCCATATACTTCCAATTCGTGGTAATGTTGATAGGTGGCAATCAACAAAAGTAATAGTAAATTTTTAATCATGCTTTCTAAAAAATTAAATTAAGTATGGTTTAAACATGTGATTTAGATATGCAAAGAAGTTAGTGGTTTGAATTTCATTCATTGATGTAGTGGGGACAATGAGAATATACTAGCATATTCCAATTTAAACCACATGATCGAAAAGATTAATTAGCAAAATGATTAAAGTGTCCAATTTCAATAGGTGGGGCACGCCTATGGGCGTAATAAAAAATAAACATCAAAATTATTATTGACTGTGGTCTGAAACATAAATCGTACAAAATTCCTTTAATACTAAACCAAAAAACCATTTCAAAATTTTAATAAATGTGTTTGAATTCAATTTTACTAGCACAACCACATTAATAAATGTAGTTTATTATATCAATCACATGCACAACCACATTAGTAAATGTTGTTAAAAAATGCCATAGGCATTAATTGCATAGATCTAATATTAATGATAATATTAATATTCATATATATATATATATATATATATTAAAAAATAATTTTTATAAATAAAATTATTATTATTATTATTATTATTTAAATTTAATATTAACAATAATTAATTAATCCATTTTTTATTTTTATTGTTAATTAATTATTTTTATTATTTATTAAAAAATATAGATATTGTTTTTAATAATTTAAATTAATTACAGTTAAGTAATTAAACCTGAGGGATTGGTATTAAACCAAGGATTAATATTATATCCTTATGAGTAATATTATATCATAGGAATGTCAAACCCTAGATTAATAAACCCAAGGGATTTATACTATAAATCCAAAGGAATAATAAATCTAAGGGATTAATAATAAAAACACAAGGCATTATAAACCCAAGGGAATAATATTAAACCGAAGGGATTAATGATGATGATTATGATTAATATCCACTTAGACCAATGCGGCTATCAAACCTTAAGAAGAAGAAGAATCTAATTGTAATTCTTTAGAATCTTATTTCTATGCTCAAAGGGAAGGGAAAGAAGCACACCATGATCACTATAGTTGGGTTGCCTTAACGAGTCAATAATATTTGAAGTGTGAAATATGTTAGGAAAACGAGAGCGGATGTGGGTAATGGGTGGAGAGTATAAAAGAAAGTGTTTTTCATCCTCCACTCTCTTAGTGTCGCAAATCTAGAAAATTCTATCATTCGAGGGAGTTTTGGGAGTAGAACACCACCCGGTCTCACTACGAAGATTTTGATAATTGGCTTTAATATTAGATATGTTCATATTTTTCTTCAAGCTCGTCAAAACAAAAAGATAATTCTTGCTCTCAATGGTTCGGTTGATCACCTCCTTATAATATATTGACTTCCATTTAGCCTCCAGTTCGCTATCATCCCATAGCTTATCCTTAAATTTAGAGGTGAATATCATTGACACTATCATTTCTTTCAAGGGTGATCTCATCATTTATCCCCCAATGGTTGAGCCAAGACTGGGCATCCTTATGCCACCCACTCTTGAGGGGAAGGTGGGGGTTTTGAATAAAGTTAGAAGAAATTTTAGGAAGCCTCTTGGATTCATAAAATAAATATTATAAACACAAGGTATATAAACCCTAATATAAATATTATAAACCATAAAATAATCATTCTTGACCATGGTTTACCATGGTTTATTTTCATATTGAGACATCCTTTGTCATAATGTGATGTTAAACCATGGTTGGCCATGATTGATTTTCATATGGAGACAATCTTTGTCACAATGCAATGTTGGATCATGGTTGATTTTCATATTGAGAGAATATTTGTCATAATGTGACATTGGACCATGGTTTACCATGATTATAAACTCAAGGAGTTTATTAAACCCAAGGATAGATATTAATAACCATATGAATAATATTATGGCCTAGTAATATGAACCCTTAGATTAATAAACCCAAGGGATTATAAACCCAAAGGAATAATATTAAACTCAAGGGATTAATATTATAAACCCAAGGTATATAAACCTTAAGTTAAATAATATAAGCCCTAAAATAAATATGGTTAAACATGGCTGATTTTAATATTGAGACATTTTTTTCACAATGGGACGTTGGACCATGGTAGACCATGGTTGACCATGGTTAATTTTCATATTGAGACAATATTTGTCACAATGTTACATTGGACCATGGTTGACCATGATTATAAACCCAAGGTATTTATATTAAACCATAGGATTAACTTATAAACCATATAAATAATATTACAACCTAGGAATATGAACCCTTAAGTTAATAAACCCAAGGGGTTAATATTATAAACCCAAGGAATTAATTCTCAAACCCCAAGGTATTATAAACCCAATGGAATATCATTAAATCCAAGGGATTAATTATAAGCCCAAGATATATAAACCTCGAGATAAATATTATAAACCATAAAATAAACATGGTTGACCATGGTTCATTTTCATATTAAGATAATATTTGTCAAAATGCAACATGGACCATGGTTGACCATGGTTGAGCATGATTGATTTTCATATCAAGACAATTTTTTTCACAGTGCAACACTAGACCATGATTCATTTTCATATTGAGAAAATATTTGTCATAGTGTGACATTGGACCATGGTTGATTCCCATATTGAGAGAATATTTGTCATAATTTTACATTGGACAATGGTTTAGCATGGTTGAGCATCATTATAATCCCAAGGGATTTATATTAAACACTAAGGTTAATATTACAAACCTTATGAATCATTTTATACCCTAGGAATATGAACCCTTGGATTAATAAACCCAAGGGAAGAATAAATCCAAGGGATTAATTCTAGAACCCAAAGGTATTATCAACCCAATGTATTAATATTATAAACCCATGGTATATAAACCCTAAGATAAATATTATAAATCTTAAAATAAAGATGGTTGACAATGGTTAACCATGGTTCATTTTCCTATTAAGACAATCTTTGTCACAATCACAACCTGATGTTGGACAATGGTTCACCATGGTTGAGCATGATTGATTTTGATATCGAGACAATATTTGTCACAATGTGACACATTGAACCATAACTAATTTTCATATTGATAAAAGCTTTGTCATAATGTGACATTGGACCATGGTTGACCATGATTACAAACCTAAGGGATTTATATTAAACCTACATATTAACATTATAAACCCTATGAATAATATTACACCCTAGGAATATGAACCCTTAGATCGATAAACCCAACATATTTTTGAGCCAAGAGGCTCTTTCTACAACCCAGTATGAGGGGATGTCTAACTATGTCCATCTGTCCATTTAAAATAATAATAATAATAAAGCCCTTCAGAGTTTTGGCTCGTGGCCTGTGGACTCTTGCTAAGGTGTTTGTGTCATTGTGCGGGTCACGAGTTGGAGTCTCGTATAGCCCGAGGGCCATTATGGTGGGCATGGCAGTTCCTCCTAGTTTTATAGAGGTAAACAACGGGATTCAACCCTGTGTCACCCGAGTACGATACTACTTCAGTTGTTGATTTTCCTAGTTACAAAATAATAATAATAATAATAAAATTAATATGTTGTAAATTAATTATAAGTAAAAATAATGTGTGAGTAAGATGTTTAAACCTTATACTTTTCAAAAATATTTCAACAAGAGATTTAAATAAACTATTCGAATATCTATGTTAAATTAATTTATGTTGATGTCGACTTCATATATATTTATCAATAGAAATAAATGTTCTAAAATAAAATATTTAAATTTTGTACGTAATAAAATATTCAATGTGGGTTATGAATAAAATATTTTAATACTAATTAATATTGACATATACTTAAAATACATTAATAATAAAAAAATTCATTTTAATTTGCTCTGAAAAAATGATCAATGTATTTTAATTTAGTGGTATA
Organism: Pinus albicaulis; assembly: GCA_034641835.2. Taxonomy (NCBI): domain Eukaryota; kingdom Viridiplantae; phylum Streptophyta; class Pinopsida; order Pinales; family Pinaceae; genus Pinus; species Pinus albicaulis. The sequence goes on along the minus strand of CM076583.1, from coordinate 1,031,295,308 downwards.
TATACTCTATATAGTATTCAAAATACATTGTTAAAACAATTAAAAATTACACATTTTGTTTTGCACATGAAGAAATTTCATCCCCCTCGGCTCATGTTGCATCTGTGCTTAAGATGGATCTATGTTGGTTATTATAAACCCAAGTGACTAATACTGAAAACCCAAGGGAATAATATTAAACCCAAGGGATTAATATTATAAACCCTAGGTATATAAACCCTAGGATAAATACTATAAACCATAAAATAAACATGGTTGACCATGGTTTGCCATGGTTGATTTTCATATTCAGACAATATTTGTCAGAATGTGTCATTAGACCATGGTTGACAATGGTTGATTTTAATATTGAGACAATCTTTGTCAAATGTGACATTAGACCATGGTTGACCATGATTGACCATGGTTTACGATAGTTGACAATGGCTAACCATGGTTGATTTTCATATTGATATAATATTTGTCACAATGTGAAGTTAGACCATTGTTGATTTTCATATTGAGACAATTTTTGTCACAATGCAACGTTGGACCATTGTTGACCATGGTTGAAAATGGTTGATTTTCATACTGAGACAATCTTTGTCACAATGTAACATTTGACCATGGTTTACCATGGATGACCATGATTATAAGCCCAAGGGATTTTTATTAAACCTTATGATTAATATTAGAAACCCTATGAATATTATTATACCCTAGGAATATGAAACTTTATATTAATAAAATCAAGGAATTTATATTATAAACCAAAGGGATTAATACTAAAAACTCAAAGTATTTAGACCCTAAAGTAAATACTATAAACCCTAAAATAAACATGGTTGACCATGGTTAATTTTCATATTGATACAATATTTGTCACAATGTGACGTTGGACCATGGTTAACCATGGTTGCCCATGCTTTATTTTCATAGTGAGACAATATTTGTCACAATGTGACATTGATCCATGGTTGACCATGATTATAAATCGAAGGGATTTATAGTAAACTCGAGGATTAATATTATAAACCTTATGAATAGTATTATACCTTAGGAATATGAATCCTTAGATTAATAAACCCAAGGGATTAATATTATAAACCAAAGAGACTAATAAACCCAAGGGATTAATAAAATAAACCCAAGGTATATAAACCCTAAGGTAAATATTATAAACCCTAAAATAAACATGGTTGACCATGGTTTATTTTCATATTGATACAATATTTGTTACAATGCGACGTTGGACCTTGGTTGACCATGATTGAGCATGATTGTTTTTCATATCAAGACAATATATGTCACAATGCGGCATTGGACCATGGTTGATTTTCATATTGAGAAAACATTTGTCATAATGTGATGTAGGACCACAGTTGACCATGATTATGAACCCAAGGGATTTATATTAGACCCAAGGATTAATATTATAAACCCTATGAATAATATTACACCCTAGGAATATGAACCCTTATATTAAGAAACCCAACGGATTGATATTATAAACCAAATGGAATAACAAACCCAAGGAATTAATACTAAAAACAAAATGGATTATAAACCCAAGGGAATAATATTTAACCCAAGGGATTAATATTATAAACCCTAGGTATATAAAATTTAAGATAAATACTATAAACCCTAGAATAAACATGGTTGACCATGGTTTACCATGGTTGATTATCATATTGGGAGAATCTTTGTCACAATAAAATGTTGGAACATGGTTTACCATGGTTGATTTTCATATTGAGGAAATATTTGTCACAATTTAACATTGGTACATGGTTGACCATGATTGATCATGGTTGACTATGTTTGACAATGGTTTCCCATGGTTGATTTTCATATTGAGACAATCTTTTTCACAATGTGACCTTAGACCATGGTTAATTTTCATATTGAGACAATATTTGTCTCAATGTGACATTGGAACATAGATGATACTAGTTGATTTTCATATTGAAACAATCTTTGTCACAATGTGGCATTGGATCATGGTTTGACCATGACTATAAACCCAAAGGATTTATATTAAACCATAGGATTAATATTATAAACCCTACGAATAATATTACACTCTAGGAATATGAGCCCTTAGATTAATAAGCACAAGGAGTTTATATTACAAACCCAAGGGATTAACTATAAAACCCAATAGAATATAAAACGAAGGGAATAATATTAAACCCAAGGGATTAATATTATAAACCAAAGGTATATAAACCATAATATAAATACTATGAACCTTAAAATAAACATGGTTGACCATGGGATTAATATTATTGATAAACCCAAGGGATTAATATTAAATACCAAAGATATTTTTATTAGAAACCATGGTTGATCATGGTTGACCATGATTGACCATTGTTTAGCATCGGCAACCATGATTGATAATGGTTGCCCATGGTTGATTTTAATATTGACACAATATTTGTCACAATCTGACATTGGGCCATGGTTGGCCATGGTTGACCATGATTGACCATAATATTAAAAATAATATTAACCTAATGTTACAAACCTATGATCAATATTATAAAATAAATCTAATATTAACATTAAAATTAAACACAAAATTATAAACTATAAACCCAATATTAATGTTTAATACTATAAACTCAATATTAAAAGTCCCTAATATTATAAATCTACTAAACCAAAGTCTTGTAATGTAACAAACCTTAAATGGTTGACCATGATTGACTATGGTTGGCCTTGGTGCTTTTTAGCGCCCAAATATGGTGTGAGCATCAAGTAAAATAGAATTATATCTATAAAGGAAACGTTCAATGATTCTCTACTAGCACCATTTGTGCATCCAACTTAATTTGAATAGTTATAGTACAAATGTGATTTAATTGAACACTACTTCTATTATAGAGGAAAAATGGAGGGATCTTGTGACTAGTTACTCATGGTTTAAGTATGAGTCAAGAATGAAGATGCACATGAGATATTTGATGGACCATAAGGAAACTCCAACCATCATCCTAAGGAAATTAATGATGTTAGCCTACTATTTTTCATCAAACGTTGTAGGGAATTATAGCATCTAACATCTCTTGTTGCTTGCTATGGGGATGTTGGGATGCATGTTATTGGTGACATTCATACTTTTTCTAAAGAAAAGGGACCTAAGGAGGAGATATATTTTTTCAATTATGTTTTCACACACTCTCCCAAGTTTTGGTTGGCCAGTGGAGTGCACGTATTATTCTCCATGGAAAATGAGTCTTTCACAAAATTTGGAACCCCATCTATTAGAAATTCTAGCAAGAAAGGCTCAATCTTAGTTGTGCCTTATTAAAATTGAGTAGTTCGATTTTCCACATTAGCAAGATTACTTGGATTGCAGTTAACTTGTGTGACATGGCCTGGTCTCCTATTTATATCAACTAATTCTAGTTTGGAAGTTTCGAGTAGAGTTGCGCATGTAGTGATTGCTAAATTTTAAAAATATAGTTCAATTATTTTCAGTTGAGCTCAGTTAACTGAACTGAAGTCATTAATTGAGTCATTTGAAGGAAATTTGAGTAGTAGAATTGGTGTTAACTCACTTATCTCTCAGTTAAACTAGTCAATGAACTAAAAATATCCCAGACATGCATGGAATTCAAATTTCCTAGCTGGAGTGGAGGAAAAGGCACATTGTAACTACCAATTGTATAATAGTTGAGTGTACTTGCTTGGTAATTAAGCAAGTGATCCATTACCTTGGAACTGTGCATGGAAATAGGGAATTCCCCTATTATTTAGGAGCTTAATTTCTCCTAAATTGCGTAAGTAAATAAGAGGAAGATGGGGGCTTGAATTAGCTAAGTGTTGGCCAGAGAAAGACAGCCAATAGGAGAATAGGTTTGCGGTGCAGGGTGTGCTTCATAGTTGAAGCAAAGCATTGTAATATTTTCTCATTCCCATCTGATTAAAGAAAATTAATAGAGGGTTTTTCCTAGTTGGTTTTCCTTGTAAAATCATTGTGTTCTTATGGTTTTTATGGTTGCATGTCATTGCATGTGTTTCTAAATTGTGATTTCCTTTCCATAAAATTATAGAGGCAATTTATAATCTCTTTTTTTTAGTTCGAATTCATTAGTAGTAGAAAATTTATATTAATTTCTACATGGTATCAAAACTTGAAAACACGAAAGAAACCAATCAATAGATATTCTCCTTCAAAATTTTATATTTGAAAATATAGTGAGACATTTTTTCTTTCATGCAAGAAAACATATTTCAACATATTGATATTGGAGTATGCCTTGGACTCAACATCCCAGCATTCAAATATTCTCTATAAACAGGGCATTTCTCTTTATAGTGACCCTCTTCTTTACACTTGATAAACCATACTTCCAACCTTATATCAGAGTGAACCTCCTTGCCCTTCTTTAGATCATGGAGCTCCATATGTAGGCTCACCAATTGAGCTTGTATCTATTGCACCCCTATTCTTGTATCAACTATGGGCGAAGTTTCCAACTTCATCATTGTCTCCAATGCTTCAGCCTAAGTAGCAACCTTCTGTTGTGACAATGGAAATCTGAGATGAGGAAACAATGCAGCAATCAACCATTCCCTATGGTGTTCATCGAGGATATTGAAACTAATTTAGCTCAAGGGCATCTTAAATTGATGATCTACCTCCCAGAAGGTCTCACTAGACAGCTGCTTAATCTCCTTGATCTCTGTGATACACTGAGACTATGAATTTGGTTTCTCGAATTCAGCGTTCAACGTGGTCTTTGTATTGGCCAAAGAAGCATTTTCATTAATCATAACATATTAAATTTACCAAGACAATGCTCTACGTGGTCTTTTCCTCAATCAAACAAGCATTTGCATTTGTCTTAACATATTTCATGTACCAAGACAATTCTCTATCTTTCATCACAGTAACCAACTGTGATATCTTCATTTTTTCATCACTAACATTCTACCAACACCATATTGCTTCTACCATAAACCAAAACTGTTCAGGGTCATCTGTTCCCTTGAATGAAGGAATATTTGGGGGTTAGGCATACAGCTGTAGAGTTCCTAAGGTATGTGTGCACACAGCTACAGGAGCTTTCTCTCTAAACAAAAACACAAACTCTGACTCAGAATAGTCTTACATCCAAATGCATTTCATGAACTTCTACTTGACTACCTATGACTTCTATCTAGACTCCTTATATAGATTTTTCATTTACAATACCATGGTCCAAAACCATGGGTGGAGACTAATGTCCAAAAAATATCACATCCCATTAAATAATAAGGGGATTTGACCCAACCCAAAGCCCCTATGATGCAAAATAGACTATGGATTGTGCTCCTTGATCTGCGGAGCCTTTCCTTGTTTATTTCTTCGATGGGATCCCATCTCCAACACAAAGAGCCAGGGGAGAGCAGATCAACAACATTCCATGATAGAGAAGAGAGAAATATTTTTTCTCTTGATTAAATCTATAACACACCATGCAAGTGATAATCAAGGCATTATAACATAGGAGAACGTTGAGGCAACTCACATTACAAGTTGCAGACTTCACACCGGTTGCATGCACGAGAGTAAGAGTTATAAGAAGGGGTGTTAAACCATTAACAGACCCTTCATTATCTTAGCAGGATTTAGTATGCAGGCTCTCCTTCATTTGAGCCTCGTTACTCATAAAATAAAATAATCAAAGGTAAAACATTCGTTAAAAGGTCAAGTATTATTGGTAGGCATAATTTTTAAAAGTCACGTAAAGGTTATATTAATATGTGACATCGCAGTCTAAATAAAATAAAAATAAAAAATAAATAAAAAATTATGGTTTGAGTTTTATAAAATTGAAAGGGGCTCTTCATAAGTGAATTCTTCTAATTTTATTTCAAACGTTTATAAAAAGTATTATAAAGGTGTATCAAAGGGAAAAGGTTTATTAAAAGGGGTGAATTTTGAAATGAAGTTGTATTTGACTGTTTTTTTTAATAAAACAAAAAAACCAAAGGTGCATGGTATTTAGAAAAAGGTGGGCAGGGGGGGGAGGGTATTGAACAAGAGTTTAGGGCTTTGCAAAGTTAGTCGATCTAAAAAAATATTTTATTTGTTTGTAAGGAATGGCATTTTTTTAGTTGAATATTGTGCCTTAAATGGGCACATATTGAAAATCATATTTCTTTTTCAAAGTCAATATATTATATAGCCTCATGCAATTATGAAAGCAAATATAAGACAGACGAAAGAAACTATTTGTGGGTCGCAAAGAACGACTGACTAAGATTAAGAAAAGGAATCGAAAATAAGAGGCAGGGATCATTTCCATGCTTAGATAGGTTCATCTCGCAGCTGAGGAACTAAGAATTCAACCATAAGTGAAACAATAAATCGAGGGTGATGGGTGTAGCTTTGATTTTCAACCACCTTCTATGTTTACTAGTAAATATTTCGATCATTGGGCTATCAATAAGCTAACTTTTCTTTAAGATAAAGAGTTAATTGGGTACGAGTCTAATAACCCATATGATGAAGTATGTGATGTCTTAGCATTAAATTTTATAAAACAAGAATTGGATGATAATTTTTTGTGCAAGATAGAAAAAGCTACAAGTTCCAAGGAAGCATGGAAGATCCTGGAAGCACAATTTGATGCAAGGCAGAGTGACATGTAGTAGCAAGATGAGTCATAAGTTATTGAGCCAGTCACATATCTGAGAGTAGATGAGAAAGACTCAGAGAGGACAACAGATCTTGGAGAATCCCACTCAAAAATGGATGACGGTCGTGAAGACTATAAAATTGAAAGCCATTATGCAAACATGCATATGGATGAAGAAGGTGCAGCAAATATTTTAGAAAGAGAAGTTGAATACTATGTGATTAAAGCAGAGAAAGAGCATATAAATGCTCAAGGACCCCAATGTAACGTGCAAGGTACATATGATGGTGAATCCCACTATGACACATGTGGATGATGACTACAAAATGAGATGTGAATTGGTGAATCCAGTCACAGTTGATGGATTTGGTGAAGTTGAGTTTGTTGGTGAAGCATAATTTGTCAGTGAGCACATGCAAGCTCAGATATCCCACAATAGACTGGATTAAAATTATGTTGATGTTAACTTTGATGAATAACATTTAACTAATGATGAGTGGTTTCACATGATTCAACATAAATATCTTATTGATATGTTGTTATTTGGTGTGAGAATCTCAGTTGTGTTTGGAAGCCAAGTGGAAGACAACATGTTTACACCCGCAGAGGTTGGTAAAAGGGCAGAAAATGAAAATTGTGATGCAATGACAGAACAAAATAAGCCATAGAAGGTATAGGTAGAGAAGGAAGCTCTTACTACATAACATAACAAATATTTTTTTAATATTAGTTTTGAATATGTAGGTGTTCAGAATAGCATGGGCGCAAAAGTTGAAAATAAAATTTCTAATAAGTTTGATGCAGATTTGAAGCTAATTGAAGAATAGATTCGAAAACCAATTGAACAAAGTGATGTGAGTCTTAAAGCAACACCTAGAATAAAAAATTTGATTGAAATGGTGAACATTGATCTTGAATGTGTAGAGTACAAGATAAAAACATTAGTACCTAATGATGAGAGTGAAGAGAATCATATGGAAGCTTTTAAAAACAAGGAAGAATGCATTAAAACAATTTTTCAACAATGGACTCAACAAGAGATAATATTATGCTATCAATAAATATGGCATAAAGAAAGCTGGGGATATGAAGCACAAGAAGCGGCACAAAGAACACATTTTGAAGAAGAAGAATTCTGGAAAAATCCATGAGTGAAATAATCCTTGAAGAGGAAGTTGTAGAAGACTGACTCATATCAAATTCAAGAGTAAAATCCAAAGAAACATTGCAACAAAAACAAATAAATAAATATGGAGCCTACAATAAGAACACGAAACAAGGAATGAGGGAATTTTGAGGATATAGAATCTAGAAGAAACGAAAAAAGAAAATGCAAAATTGTAAAATTTTGATTCATTGTAAGCCTTGCTGACATATATACCAATAAGGATGTTTGATTGATAATTGAGTTAATTTCTATTATAAGTCTAGTAGGCATAATTAAGTAATGTTGTTTAATGTTTGAGTTATGTTGAATCATGCGGTCATAATTAAGGGGGAGCATTGGAAATTGTATTTTTTCTTGCATGGAAGGGTTGGATAAATTTGGAGAGTTAGGTAACTAAGTCAAGTTGAGTGAGTTCGAGTTCATTAATATTTTGGTAAAATTATAATTTAGAGTGTGTGTGCATGTTGGAGTTATTTCAAGTGACTCGCTAGCTGAAAATCATAAATACCCCATGTTTGGTTCAGTTTAATCATCAAGTTTGTATGATCAATTGAAAAGTCACAGTTTGTGTTATTGTGTGTGTGAAATTTTGTTTTAAACCTTGTGCATTTCCTCCTCTACCTTTCCAACAAATTGGTATTAGAGTGAGGTTACAAAGAGCTAGGGGAGAGAAGACCATGGACAATCCATGAGAGAGAAGAGAGAAATATTTTTCTCTTGATTAAATATGTAACACACCCTTCAAGTGATAGTCAGGGCATTACAACATAGGAGGGCGTCGAGGCGAGCCATGTTACAAGTCCCAAACTTCACATCGTATGCATGCACGTGAGTGAGAGGTCTATGTAGGGTCGCTAAAGCATTAACACGACATCTGTTATCATGGAAGGTGTTAGTATGCAGGTTCTCCTTCATACGATCCATGTTACTCATCATAAAAGACAAAAATGAAAGTTGAAACATTCATTAAAAGGTCAAGCATCATTGGTGGGAATACTTTTTTAAAGTCATGTGAAGGTTATATTAATACATGACATCTCTTTTTGAAAAAAAAAGTTTTATGGTTTTCTTTTTATAAAATTAAAAGGGGCTCCTCATAAAGTGAATTATTATCATTTCATTTCAAAGGTTTACAGAAAGACTTATAAAGGTTTTTTCCTAGTTTTCAAGCTCCTGTGGTTATCAATTATTGAAGAGGTCTCTAGATTTTCCGTAATGTTATAGAAAATTTGTCGACGTTTTGAATCCCAATGGGGATCCATCTTCGAGACATGATGATGAATGAAGGAATGAAAGAAGAAATTAGGCCGAAATTAATAGAGAAAGGAGAAATTAAAAAGAGCCAACAAGAATTTTATAATAAATTTATTAATTTGGTATTTATTTAATAATTATTTTATTTAATTTTTTATTTTCATTTTTTTTTAATTTTTGAGTAATTTTTTAAATTAATACATTTATTTTATTTTATTTTTGATTAAATTTTTTTAATTATATTAGAATTAATTAATTAATTATTTACTATATTGAGTTGACTTAGGATTATTTATTAAAATAGAAATTTAATAAAAAAAATACAAATAAAAATAAAATAATTATTTACTAATCATATTCACATTTATTTATCCACAATAAATAGATATTAATAATAATAAAAATAATTATTTATTTCTACTTTATTAGGTAAAGAGAATTAGTTTATATCAATATATTATAATAGCTACTAATTAATTTTTAATTTAGTTCTTTAAAACATTAGATACTAATAATAATTATAATTAATTAATTAATAGGGATAGCTATTAAAAGTAGATATTTAAATTATTTTTATTATTTTTTATTTTATTTTTAATTTTTAATCTTATTTTTAATTTTTAATTTTATTTTTAAAGCTAGTTCTAAAAATGCCCAAACCCTAGAATACAACAGGAGAGAAAAACAAACCTGAGGTATTATACCTCGGGGGCTGACAAACTGAAGGAACAAATTTATTGAATTAGAGATCGCCAATTGTCACTGATTTTACAACCTCCATCCTTGTTGAGGTTATGAGTATGTTTTATAATCTGAAGTGCCTCTCTAATTTTCCTTCTCCGACACTATTCCTCTCTCACAATGATTCTTCCATCCTCGAGACTTATATAATGTTTATTTTTCACAAAGTGTTCATCAAGGGCTGAGGTGCAAGAAATTTCATTCTTAATATCGACATCGTGCTCTTTAATTCGTCCTTGCAGCGAACACCCAGTTTACCCAATATAATTTTTTCCACATGAGCAATCAATATTTTAAACCCATTTGAGTTGTTCGTGAGTTATATTATCCTTAACTGGCCACATTCTTTGTCTTATTGTTCCTGTTGTTGAAAATCATGGGAATATGTCCTTCAACCTCATAACCTTGGTGATATTATTAGTAACACCCTTGATGTATGGTAGGAAAACCTTGCCACAATTTCCTGAGGTCCCTTGTGCTTCTCAGACATGACAAATCCCTTAGCTCTATTTATGGATTTTATGATATCCTTCTCTTTATAACCTATACCCCTAAATATAGATGCCAAGTGATTGAATTCCTCTTTAAGGTGCTCCGTATCGGATATCCTCAGGGCTGTCACAGCGAGAGTATTAAGGACCCCAAAATTTTGAGTCAGATGATGGTAACACTCAACATTAAGATAGCTGTCAGTATGAGTCTTCTTTCTAAACAACTAATTCCCTAATGTTCCATCATCTTTCCTAGTAACAAGGACATCTAAAAGGGAATTCTCCTATCTTCTTCATCCTCCATTGTAAACTTAATTGAGTTAAGGTGATTTAAAAATCTCTCAAGATTTTCCTTCCCATGAGTCCATTTTATGTTGGTTTCATCCACAAATATTTTTCCACCAAGCTGGTTTTAAGGGACAGGAGGAAAGTTCCTTCTTCTCAAAGTGCTCCATATATAGGTTGGTGATAATAGGTGATAGAGGTTATCCCATTGCGAAATTTGATAAATGCTCGTAATATTCTCCTTGGAAGCTGAAAAAGCCGATCATAAACAAATCTCTACAAGCTTAGTTATTTCTGGATCAGTAACTTCTTTAATGACCTGACCACCTCATGTAAAGGAATCTTGGTAAATAATGACGCAACATCAAAACTTACCAAGATGCCGCTCTCCTCCACTCTCTCATCTTTAATAAGCAATTAGGGGAGTTTTGAGGTCTAAAATGGACCTCCTAAGGAAATTATAAAATAATAGTGGAAATAATAAAATAATATTAGATTACATCATCAAATTTTAGAGGGAAAAAAGAATAAAATAATTATAAAATAATAAAAACTACTTTTTCAACTCATATTTTCAACTTATTTCCCCAAGTGTTTACTCATATTTCGAGTGGAAACACTCATTGGATGCATAATTTAATTTCTCATCCAAGGAGTACCTATGTTGCATACTTTCGATGGACCCTGCTACATGAAAAATGAATAATACATGAAAAATGTGATTGCAATCATGTTTTTTCATGTATTTCTTATTTTTTGTGTACCAAGGTCAATCAGAAGTATGCAAAATGGGTACTCCTTGTATGAGGAATTAAATTTTGCATCCAAAGAGTACTCCTACTCGAAATTTGAGTAAAAAATTAGGGAGATAAATTGAAAATACGAGTTGAAAAGGTCGTTCTATTATTTTATTCTTTTTTATTCTTTTTAATTTTTTACTCCAAAAATGGTGAATCATCCCCCATGGTTGACATCATCATCTTGAATCCTATTGGTTCTTATAAATTTTATTTTGGTTGTACATTTTTTTTAGGAGACCCATTTTAGACCTCAAAATTCCCCTAATGTTAACAAAATCATTGGATTCCTTTATGTAGGAGTTAGTGTATCCAATAAGGGGTTTGAGAATCTTGGCAACATATTTCGCCAATTCATAGGTGGGGGATCCTATGGTATTGACAATCGGTCTAAGGGGAATGCCCTCTTTATGAATCTCAGCTAATCCATAGATTTTGGCAATGACCTCTCAAGAAGGGGTCAATTTCTTCTTTATCTTATCATCCAAACCAGAATTCATCATTCCCTTCTTGACTTCCCTTAGAACTTGGGCACAGGGTTGGATTTAATTTTCTTATTGCTACTACAATCTAGATTCTCCTCCATTTTTCTTACATAATAAAACTTATCTAAAACAAAAAAAACCCCGCCCTTGTTCGCCTTTAGGACCACAATGTTGTCATTGTTGCGAAGGGCTCTAAGAGAAATAAGCTCATCTTTTCTTGGGTTTCTCCTAGGGTTTCTTTCTTTTCTCAATATAAGGGAGCATTATTTTCTTAATGCTTCTTTTTAATCCAAATCTAAACTTTGAATCCCTTCCTCAATGCAACAGATAATGCTCTCTTTCATAATGTCCTTAGGGATATGACAAATCCTAAACCCTTACTGAGAATCCTGGAGGTTGCTTGACTTAACTCCACGAAAGATAGATTACAAACCTTATATTCTTGGTTTCAATGTGGCTATGGCACAAATTAACATTTGGACCACCATTAAAGCGACCATTTATCAGGTTGTTGTTCCCGTAATCCTGGTAGCTCTCTTTCTTGCTGCCTACCTCCAAAGCCAAATGTTGGGAGAATAACAGTTCTCTTGAAACATTCTTATTACCATGTCTCAAGTTCTTATATTAATTTAGGCACACATCACTATTAGGGTTTCCCACAAGGCCCTGGTCCAAATTGTCTCCTTCCTTTATTCTATCACTTAAGCGTGCACCATTGTGTTGTTTATTATTCCAATGATGAATACTATTCATAAAACCTCGACTCATATTATTAACTTTTCCCATAGAGCTGGTTAAAATTGAATCAGTTTCAAATTCAAAAACCGAGCTACCACTAGAATAATTATCCACGCTGCCATTGTCAGCAGCTCATGGACTTATCTTTAAAGGGTCGACTAGGGTAAGAACCATCCTTTAATTATGCAAGATCCTATATATTTTAACTACCATCTTATTTGGAGTTAACCCAGCTAGGTCTCCAACGCGTTGAGCTAGCTCAAGATCCAAGCATTGATGACGTCTTCATGGCTTCTTCGTAGGTTTCTTCGTTTATTTTAATCGAATCTCTACCATCTAACGTTGTTGAAGCAACTAAAATCAAATGAATATTACACTCATGAAGGCTCAAAAAATCAGAGGATGATCACAACCTTGCTGAGGTGTAGTTTTTCTATGAGAAAACAACTCATTGATGTTGAACCTAATCGACCTCCTTGTGGATGGAACCAAAGTCGTATTTATAGAGAACAATCTGCCATACGAGTTTCTTATACCAAATGAGCTTATCAGTGACTCACTCTTGACAAATCCCTTGTTGATAGGGCTATCAATCAAGTTAAATATTGATATGTCTAAAATCCTTTCTGCAAGGAAATCTAAACCGAAATTCAATCTAACAGGGAACATCCCTAAACAAATCCTTCATCGTCACCCAATATGCACTCTCATACTGAAAATTAACTATTAGTATAGCCACCAATGACATTCATCATTTTGCGTTATGAGCCACTACTGCATCTCACTCCAGGAGAGTTAAAAATGAGTGTTGGTATTTCAGAGCATCAAGCAACTGTCATCCCGAACCTGGAATGTGAATACCTATTAACCGACTTCGAAAACCTATTGATCGACTTCGAAAATATAATAGTTTTTTTATCTACCCGAGACAACTGTGTATACTCTTTAGAAGACCGTGAATACCGATCCGAGGAATGATCCTCATCTGCGCCAGACAACCTGCTATCACTAAGAGCCATTTTCCTAATTTTTTCAAGCTTTTTACCTTGTCTATCTCGAGACAGCTGACCCTCTTTCTAAGCCTTAAAGTTTTTTTCCAAGTGTTTTTTTTAATTAAAATAAAAACTAATGGTGCATGGTATTTGAAAAAACAAAAGGGGGGTTTTTTCTAGCCCAAGGAAAAATTGTTATTTTATAAATGAAAAAAATAAATTACATGTTGTAGATGCTTACGGAGCATTCAATCATACCAGTCGGAACTAGTGTTCACAGAGACATTACATATAAAATAACCTACTCCAAAAAGGAAGTACACATGTTACCCTTTTCACCTTTTCTTCTTTTCTACCTTCCACCATCCTCCTTGAGTTGGAGTGGTCATTGAAAGTTCTAGTTGTTTCTTTTCATTCATTCATGAATTTTCCTTATCTGAATCCAAAATTTCAGAAATATGGTGACGTTTGAAACCTCTCGTCTCCTTTTCTTCAGGGATCTTCTCTAACTGTACTATTGGTATTGGGGTTCCTGATGCTTCATGATTATCTCCCTCATTTTCTATTATTTCCTGTGGATTATGGGTTTCTTCATTGGCAGGGGAGGCATATTTCCTCCTCATCCTCTTCGTCTTCAAACTGTTTCTCTAGATATTTCCATCACTTGGGTTTCTTTCCTAGTTTTGTTTTCGTTTCTTTCCAGATCCAACAATGTGTGTTATGCGTCAAGAGGATATGATCTAACAATCCTTTATTGAGGTCTGCCTCCACACAATTTCTTCCAAAAGTGTACATTCATTCTTGGGCTCTTTGTTTATCCATATTTATATATCACCCTATGAGATTCACAATTCCTTATGGAACTTTATGGCTCCAGAAATGAAGAGGGATATTATGAAATATAACCCAAACCAACATTCTTGATACCACCATTGTATTGGCATCAAGTTATGCGAACCATGGGGTGACAAAAAATTCCACAGTATCGCAGAACCATGGTCCCTCTCATAATATACTCTTCTGCCTCTGATGATTCAAAATTTACTATGAAGAAACACCTGGAGTAGAGGTGGGTCTCACAATTAATTTTCCAAGTTGTGAAAATCCACTGAAAGAGATCCACTGGTTTTGGATAGAAACCATTAAATATGTATATGTCTACCTAGGATTCATGTTGTACGTAGATAAATTTTTTATGATAGATCTATGACCATTGTTGGGACTTGATTTAGCTACTCCACAATATAGGGGCTAGGGATATTGAGAGTGATCTATTTTGGCTGAGGCAACATAGTTTCCTTTAAGAACGTCATTGAAAGAAGTACATCCATTTACTTTTCCTTCATTCTGCTATAATCCTTTGGGGAAACTAGATACAGAAAATTTCCCTCTCAACCTCATATTGATAATGATGGAGGAATTTCGATCAACTCCTTTGTATGGGAGAATCATTTCATCTTGTAGATATTTTCCTACACAATTCAGACTTTGCATCTTGTAGATATTTTTCTGCACAAATCATACTTTGCATCTCCATTGGAATATCTTCTCTTTTATAGATATCTCGTTTCAGATCCAATACCAACAAGCCCTTTAGTAGTCATATAAGAAGTGATCTACCATCTGGATTCTATGCGAAAATTTGAAAGGAAGCCACTTCTTCCAACGTTGTTCTAAGACTATTATTCTTACACCTCTCTATTAGATATGGTAGTATATAAGGTGGATCTGCAATTTTTTAAGCTTTGGAAAGCCTTCTCATGTCCCGATCCATGCATAAGAAGGGTGAAATCCATGTCAGAAATAGGTTGAGAACTCCTATGAAGATATCTCTTGAGAACCACTTCTCTGAGAAAAGATATCCAACTAAAAAAACTTGCATGTGATCCCCATAATTCCAATTAAAACAAACCACATCATATCTCCATACTTTAGCCTTTGTATGGTGTAAGAGATCCAAATCGATAATGTAGAGCCTCGTTTCTCTGACCTCAATAACGTATGTGAAGTTTCTCAGCGTGTATAATCCTACATCTTTTAGTATCATTCTTATCGAAGTTGTCACTACTCAACCTATACTCATCTTCATCACAAACTCTTGATCCAATTGGATCCCTCTCAAAAATGATCCAGAGGGTCCTCATCCCTCTTTTGACACCCATTGAATCAAAGGATCCCCAATACACCGCTCAATATTCACACCATAGGTAGGCAAACGTGCAATGGATACACCTTCTATGTCATTAGCGAGGACTAGAACCTTAACATTCAACTCAGTCATCTCTCTCTCTCTTTTCCTATTCAAAGATATTAGTTAATGTTGAAAAGTATCAAAATGGGGGGTTTTATTGAACAAGAGTTTACAGATATGGAAATTTCGTTAGTGTACAAAAATGTTTTGTTTGTTTTGTAAAGTATCATAGTTTTTTGGGTGAGGGTTGTGCCTTATGGGAGCGCATATTGAAAAATCATATTTAATTTTTTGCGGCGATATGGAACTTGGAAGATAGCCTCATGCAATCAGGAAAGCAGTTGTAAGACAGAGGAAACAAGACATTCATGGTTTGCAATGTTTAGAGAGGTTTAGTCCACAACCGAGGAACCAAGAAGTCTAGCAGACGACAAAGAAGAAATTAAGGGTGATTGGTGTAGCTTTGATCTGCTACCACCTTCTATGTTTACTGATAAATATTTTGATCATTGGGTTATAAATATGTAACTTTTATTTTGGCTAAAGAGTTAATTGAGTATAAGTCTAATAACCCATATGATGAAGTGTGTGATGTTTTTGCATTGAATTTTATAAAACAAGTATTGGATGAGAAGTTTTTATGCAAGATGACAAAATATACAACTTCTAAGGAAGCATGGAAGATCTTGGAAGCTGAATTTCATGCAAGGGGGAGTGATATGCAGTAGCAAGATGTCTCATAATTTTTTGATTCAGTTGTAGATCTGAGAGTAGATGAGGAAGACTCTGAGAGGACAACAAAGATTGGATAATTTCACTCAAAAGTGGATGAAGGTACTATAAAATTTAAACCCATTATGAAAACATGCATATGGATGAAGGATATGCAGCAAAGGTTGCAGAGACAGAAGTGCAAAGAAAAATAATATAAATGATCAAGGACACCACTGTAACATTGAAGGTGCATAAGATGGTGAATTCCACTGTGATGAAACACGTGTATGATGATTGCAAATTGAGATGTGAATTAGTGAATCCAACCACAATTGATGGATTTGGTGAGGTTAATTTTTTATTAAGATCATGTAAGCTTAGATATCCCGCAAGATAGTGGATGGAAATTATGTTGATGTTAACTTTGATGAAGAACATTGAACTAATGATGAGTGGTTCCACATGATGAAATAGAAATATCCTATTGATATGTGGTTATTTGGTGTGATAATCCCACTTGTGTTTGGAATCCAAGTGGAAGACAACATGTTTGGAGCAGCAGAGGTTGGTAAAAGGGCAGAAAATGAAAATTATGATGTAATGATAGGACAAAATAAGGTAGAGAAGGTAGAGGTGGATTCGGAAGCTCTCACTAAAGAACACAACAAAGATGTTTTCAACATTATTTTTTAATATGCACGTGTTCACAATAGCATGGGCACAAAATTTGAAAATAAAGTTGCTAGTAATTTTTATGCATACTTGAAGCTCACTGAAGAAGGGATTCAGAAATGAATTAAACAAATCGTTGTTAGTCTTAAAGCATCATCTAGAATAAACGAATCGATTGAAATGGTGAACATTGATCTTGAATTTGCAGAGTACAAGAAAAAAACAACAATACCTGATGATGAGAGTGAAGAGAAGGAAATGGAAGTTTATGAAAATAAGGAAGAATGCGTTAAAACCATTTTTTAGCAATAAAGTCAAGAAGAGATAATATTTTTCTATCAAGAAATATGGAAGAAAGAAATTCATGGATATGAAGCGCAAGAAGTAGCCCAAAGAACACAGTTTGAAGAAGAAGAGTTTTGGAAGCATTCCATGAGTGAAAGAATCGTTGAAGAGGAATTTGTAGAAGACCGACTACGATAAAATTCAAGACAAGCCAAAGAAACATTGGAGCAACAACAAGTAAAGAAATATGGAGCCTGCAGTAAGAACTGAAACAAAGAATGAAGAAATTTCGAGGATATATAATTTGGAAGAAACAAAAAAGAAAATGTAAAATTGTAAAAAATTTGAGTCATTATAAGCCTAGCTGAGACATAGACTAGTAGGCATGTTTCGGTGATGATTGAGTTAATTTCTGTTGTAAGTCTAGTAGGCATAGTTAAGTCATGTTGAGTCATGTTTGAGTTATATTGAGTCATATAATCATAATTAAGGGGGAGTGTTGAAAATTGTAATTAATCCTCCATGCAAGAGTTAGCTAAATTTGGAGAGTCGCGTAATTGAGTCAAGTAGAGTGAGTTCGAGTTAAGTCATATTTTGGGAAAAGTTGAATTTAGAGTGTGTGTGCATGTTGAAGTTCTTTTGAGTTTTTCATTAGCTTAAAAGAATAAATACCCCAAGTTGGGTTCATTGTAATCATCAAGTTTGTATGATCAATTGAAGAGCCAGAACTCGTGTTATTGTGTGTGTGAAATATTGTGATAAACTTTGTGTCTTTCCTCCTCTGCCTTTCCAACACAATTTAATTCCATAGCTGAAACATTGACAAATAGAAAATAATAGAATGAATACCTACACTATTGAAAACAAGGTAAGGTAGTACTATTATCTTCTTCTTATGTGGTCATCCCAGGACTTCTTATGGCCATAAATCATGACTACTTCAATGCTCTTGGTAGGATTGATTCCCATCCCAGTGATGGAAATAGTTGCCAAGTGTCCCATGCATACAACAAGCCAAAATGAAAGCGAAGCCAAATACTACGCCACTTAGTATCTTAACATGTGTTAATTAATAAAATATTCAATATATATATATATAATAAAATGGGTTACTACAATATTTGGGGCATAGCTCAACTATCAAAGATTTTTTAAAATCAATTATTTTGTGTGGGAGGTCGATTGTTCAAATACCCCAACTTTCCCTTTAAAATTTCTACCAAATTCAAATAAAATAAACAATCTATACATATTGGAGAAAATATTTCTAGCCATCATGTACCTATCTTTTGAGTTTTTTCTTGTTTATGGCTTCCGCCTCTACAACCTTTGTGAGTTTTATCTATTTTATGTCTCCCGCCTCTACAATCTTTATCATGGTATGAAAGCGTGAGGTTGCATAACAATCTTATAATCTTTGTCAAGATATAAGAGCACAAGGTTGCATAAGACTCCTTGAAGGTAGTGTTTGAAAACATAAAGAATAAGACCTTGAGGAGGAGAATGAATAAGTTAGTTTTTTCCAAGCCAGTGAAAACCAAGTAGCCAAAATATATCAATAAAAAATAGCCCAAGGGTGGACCCACTACGAAGGTTACCAAATTAGAGTGATAACCTAGAAAAGTTCATGAGTAGCTACAATACCCAACTAACTCACCCTAGCAACAGTAGAAATCATGTTATATGGTGGACACTTCAGAACCAACAATTTTGAGAACATTATTGCAACCTCATGAACACTAACATAGCCTCTCTATATTGGAATGTGTGTTAACCATCATTAAATTCCACAACAAAGGTATTTATGCATGTATTAATCCACAAATTCATTTTAAATGGTCTAAAACAAAGATATTTACACATGTTAAGCCAGGAATTTGTTTGAAAATTTCTGCACAAAGGTTTTTATGCATGTGTTAATTTTTTGAATGAGTTTATTTTTTAATTCGTTGGATGAATAGAGGGTGATGGTATTGTTTTAAAAGGGCTCTTGTAATTTTTAAAATGGCTTCATTGATAGTTCTTTAAAAACCGACAAATATTTCTTAGAAAAGATAAAACTTCACTATGCAAAATATATTATTAATCAAAGAGATTACACACATTTATACATGAATTAGTCTCAAGATAGGAAATCTATCTTTGACACAGAATAATGTGGTTGAGAGAATATCTCAACCACACACTAAACTAGGAATATATATAGTTCTATCTACCTCCTATGATGTAGGAACAAACTCCGTATATAGAGAGTTACAACAATAGACAAGTGAGAATTACATATTCCAACACACCCCCTTAATGACTACTTGTCTTGATGTCACTTCGCAAAATCTAGTTGTGGTCAAACATAACAAAAGTATATGTCAACGTCCATATAAAGGAGCAACCATCCACCGGAAAGCATGGGCACCAACTGCTGCAACCTCTAGTCTCGTAGGATGTCCTTTACATACATGGTTCTGTCAACCATTATCACTACATACATGTACCTGTATCTACATATCCCCCTCCAACATGGGTTTTATCAGATGACCCGTAACCATGCTCTTCCTTCATTGGTGAACTCTTACTGGCAGTAGATCTGTCTTAGATCTCTTCAGAAAACTGTTACTGGATCTCTTCATCGGTGACCATTCACCAGATTTCTTCATCAGTGGGCAAACACTGGCACGGATCTATTTCTAGTCCACTTCACTATTACACGTGGTTTCTGGCTGACCACAAACCGATACTGCAAAATGGTTTTTGGCTGACCACGAACCTGTTAATTACAAAGTGGTAATTTGAAATTTTACGGGGATACACATGCCTTACAAAGCTTATAACATAACTCAAACTCTTGGAGTTATCAGGTACATACTTTACAAGGACCACTACAAAAAACATCCCAAACTTGCTTACAATTAAAATGTGTGACTCATAATACAACATACTATTGAGTCTATTCCAGGAAACTCACACAAAAGAAACTTTCATTTTCCTTGTCCATCGTGCTTTAAATGTTGCTTCTCCTTTTCTCCACTTTTGAAATTGTCTTCCACTGCTTTAATTAATTTCTTCTAAAAACATATCCAAGCTTGGCATCTTCATCTTGAATCTTTCCACCTTCAATTCATTGTTGTTAGAGTGATCAGTTCTAAAAAATAGCATTTGCATGCTAAGTTGATCAGGCTCAACATGCTTAAAAAGAAACAAAAAATAATTCAAGAAAACAATTCAATTCACCAAGCATTATGGAAGTAGAAGCGATGAATCTATCTCGCAACATATCTAGCTCCAAATAATTCAATACAATGAAAAATGAGGTACATCCAAATCCATGTGGATTTTGGGCTTCTCTTTCTTGCCTCAAATCTGCCAGGTTGCGGCATCGTAAGCCCACGCAGCATCTTCAGCTGTATCAAGAGTTTTGAGTCACGTTTGATGCCTCTTGACCATAGTGTTTGCATAACACTTCTGGGGCAACATAGTATGGGCTTCCAACCATTTCCCATCGTCGCCTGCCTCAGATCAGCATCATGCCGTGCTCCAGGCATGGCTTTGATACCAAGATAAAACTTCACTATGAAAATTATATTATTAATCAAAGAGATTACACACATTTATACATGAATTAGTCTCAAGATAGGAAATCTATCTTTGACGCACAATAATGTGGTTGAGAGAATATCTCAACCACACACTAAACGAGGAATATATATAGTTCTAGCTACCTCCTATGATATAGGAACAGACTCCTTATATAGAGAGTTACAACCACAGACAAGTAGGAATTACATATTCCAACAAGAAAAGAAAATGCATTCAATTTTTATCTTTTAAAGTCTATTTAAAAGAAAGAGGGCTTTGTTCATGGGCAATTTTATTTAAAAGAATCATTTTTAAAGATTTTTTCCCTACATGGACAAAAAGGCCCACGTTTATTGGAATCTACATGAGTTTGTTGTTTGGAAAGTAGTAGTGCCATTGTTGTGAGAGCCAAAGTTGACAATGGAGTTTGTTTAGTTTGCAATCCGAATTGAGTGAGAGAATTTGTGGACGTATCTGTCAAGAGAAGTAACTATGTTTACAGGTCTATTTACTTGCTAAATAAATGGGAAAAGCCAAGAGGCTAATAAAGTAAAAGCTTTGGAAAGATCTATTTGAGATCTACTTGAAAGAATTAGAATCTAAAAAGTAAAAAAATGTGTTCACATGAAAATGCATAGATAACAACATTCTTCCTCTCATTGTGCAAAGTCAACAAAGGAGGCTCGGATACCCTTGAGAGGATTTTTGGTATAAAGGGTTTAATCAAGTTGTAGATGAAAACTAAGGTCTATCTATAGTAGCAAATCTAAGAAAACATGAAAAGATTAGTGAATCTCACTTAAAGGTGGATGAAAATGAGATGGTGTGTTATCAACCATAGAGAAATATCACATAGATGTTCATCAATCTCACTGTACTCAACCACAAGTGGATGGTGATTTAGTGAATCCAAGAACCACAAGTGGATGATGATTTAGTGAATCCAACAACACATCAAGCTAAAGACACCGAAACTAGCATTGAAGCAATAAATGATATGGTGGATCCAACAATTGAAATTGTTGAAGTTAACTTTGATGAAGAACAATTAAATAGTGATGAGTGGTTGCACATGATATAACTGAAACATCCCATTGATTTGTTGTTATTTGGTGATAGAAACCCACTTATGTTTGGAAGCCAAGTGGAATACAATATATTTGCACAACTAGAGGTTGGAAAAAAGTGGAAGATATAGATTATGATGCAACAAGAGGGAAGATGAAGAAGAGAAAGTTGTCAGTGCAGAGCACGAAAAAGATAATCAACATGGTTCTGCACATGTTTTTTGATATAAAATTATCATTGATTTTGAGTGTGTAGATGTTAATAACAACTAGGAAGAAACAACAAAATTTGAAGAAGAATTAAATTTTCTTGAAGCATAGTTCAAAACACCATGTTTTGATAAAGTCTGGATAAAAGTTGCAGCAATGAATGTTTAAGAAAACATGGACAATATATAAAAACTTAATCTTAGTATGAAACTTAAAATTCCCACCAAATTTCAGCCAAAATTAACTAGAAAAAACTTCTAACATTTAGACTTAGTCATCTTGATAAGGTTAAATCTTAGGAGGGATAGAACAGAGTATTTAATTCACTAGTGATTATACAAAGAGTGAAAACTGAGGGCTTTTACATCTTTGAGATATTTTTGGAATTTGGAATAGTGATAAAGTGTTGAATTTATGTGGATTTCATATATTAAAAATAATTTTAAATTAGATAAATAAATAAATTGTTTGAACTTACTTTTATTTTATTTATAGAATTTTCAAATATTTTCTAAATCTATAATCAAAATAAAAAATATTTATTTTTATTTAAATGAAATAAATTTTTTATATTTTTAGTTTTCTTTATTTTTAAATAAATAATATAAACATTTAAAACCAGAATTTTTTCCTCGATATTTTGTTCTCATCCACGTAAAAAAAATGTCAAAATGATAATTCAAATTGGTGTAAGGAAAGTTTTTATATCTTTTTCGTATCACCCAACTTTCAATGAACCTAAACTAACTTATAATAAGGATAAAGTGTTCAATTTATGTGGATTTCATATATTAAAAAATAAATTTAAATTAGATAAATAGGTAAATTGTTTGAACTCACTTTTATTTTATTGGTAGAATTTTCAAATATTTTTTTAAATTTATAATCAAAATAAAAAATACTTATCTTATTTAAATGAAATAAACTTTTATATTTTTCAGTTTTCATTTATTTTTAAAATAAAATAATATAAACATTTAGAATCAGATTTTTTTCCTCGTAATTTTGTTCTCATCCGTGTATAAAAATGTCAAAATGATAATTCAAATTGCTGTAAGGAAAGTTTTTATATCTTTTTCGTATCACCCAACTTTCAATGAACCAAAACGTATAGTAAACGGATATCTTCCTCGATATTTTTCTTCATACTCCAATTACAAAAATCAAATTGCGATGATGCAAAACTCCACTTAAAGAAAATCAAATTTCCCGATTCAAAATTAACTATGGAGTTACTCAAATGCAGATGTAATCTAAAAAATCATAGACAACTAATTGTAATTATGCAAATTGTAACTTTTCAAGGGATTGTTTAGTAGGGCTATCCTTATCTTGAATATTGATTTTGAAAATCTTTTGAATGTTGTAGATAATAGCCAGAGTCAATGAAACTATTGATATTACTTTTATTCATCAAATTTCAAAATATTTTCGAAATCTAGAATGAAAATAATTTCAAACCGTTAACTACACATTTAATACATATAGTTATTTAGTCGACCGCTTTTCGATCTGATGGTACGAGATATAGAAATATAATAGCACTTGTTTTCAGATCTGAAGAATGTTTTTGCTCTTGGGATCGGTCGTATAGAAGACGGCATACACCCAGACGGAGGTGCCAAGTTGTCAACTATTGAGGCCTGATAATTCTTGAATATAAAATATGTACAGCTCAATATTAGTTGCACCAGCAGTCCTGCCTTCTCGAAGAGACATTTACGGTCTGTTCTTGAAAATATTTATCGTTCTATGGCCCACATAAAGTGTTTGCTACATACTAGATTCACATGATCAGTAGCGCCCGGAATGGAATTTGACGGGTAAGTCACATGGTCATTTGCCAGTCAAATATGGCAAGCAATATCTAACAGGCTATAGATCTATTAATGTTGTCTGGCTGTATAAGCTTACTTTAAGATAATTAAGTTCACTTTTAGATAATTAAGGTGGGTATATATGGCCTAAAAAATTTGATAAGTCTTTTTTTTGAAATTCTAACCTTGAGTAGCCTTTACAAAGAATAACTATAACTATGTCATATACAAAGAATAGCTATAATCGTATGATAACCTTGGCTAGAAAAAAAATAAAGTTATCTTCAAAGGTACAAGTCATTATATCTATCTATATATATAATTGGTTGATAAAGTGTTTGTTTTTTTTAAATTGTAAATTTGAATGGTTGAAAATTGTGTAAATAAGTTTTATATTTGAAAAAAGAAAATTTCAGTTATATAATTAAAATTTATAATTTTAATTGAAAAAAAAATACATAACCAAACGCATATTGTATACCTGTGTTTGATTTTAATAATGACGTAGTGCATTTCATTTCATACTGGAGGACAAAAAACTACATATCAAGCAGTTGATTCCATACATTTTGTAAGTTTGTATACCTAGTTTTGATTTTACTCGATGATGTATTGCATTACAATTCATACGGAGGACAAAAAAAAGTTATATATCGGTTCATTCCATACATTTTATAAGCTTGTATACCTAGGTTTGAATTTACAATTGATGTCTGAAAGGTTTGAATTTACAATTGATGTACCGCATTACATTTCGTACGAGATGACAAGAAATTATTTATCAAGTGATTTATGACAGGGACAAAAAATTATATATCAATCACTTCATTCAATACCGGATAACTTTCATCGTATATTTTGTCAAATTTGTATGTCCCGGGTAAAGGTTGCTCTTATTCAAGTAAAAATATCAATAAAGTCTACGATTCATGGCTCGAATGTATTCAGTCATAGACCTATCCGAGGGGTTAGAATTTCAAAATAGCTCGACTCTTAAATTTTGATACTTTTCACATTTTCTCAACAGGTCTTCATCATTTCAAAAAAAATATTGACAATTTTGTAAATTTTTTAAATTGTATCTGAAGAGAAAAAAATTGCTTTTAATTCAAATAAAAGATCAATAAAGCCGGAGCAAGACTGAGTATTGATGAGAATGCATTCGGACATGGACATATGGACTCGTCTTCACAATTTCAAGAAAGGATATTTAGACAGACATATCGACTCACAATTTCAAGAGAAGATATTGACAATTTTATAGATTTTTTAATTTCAAGAAAGGATATTCGAGACATAGACATATCGACTCACAATTTCAAAAAAAAGATATTGACAATTTTACGCGATTTTTAAAATGTATTTCACGTTATTCAAGTATAGGATCAATAAAGCCACAGATTTCACGGCCCTCCATTGTCAACACCCAAATGATGAAAATGCATTCGGACATGGACATATATCCCGAGGTGAACAGACAAAAAACTACAAGCGTGAGACTAATTATTGATTCCGAGTAGTGGGCAATTTCGTAGCATAGGCATACATGACAGTGAGAAAAAACAAATATTTAAAGGACTATCGACATAATTGTGTTTCAATATAGTCTGAAAGGAACTATTTCCGGTTAAGCAAACGCCCTGCGTGCATCAGTAAAGCGAATGCCGTTCACTGATCGAAGAGAAAAGATCAAATCGTTATATTGATGGAGAAAATTAAGTCAAATTTTAATGTATTAATAATAATTTAAAATTAACCTAATTTCTTTGTTTAATTAGGTTAAATGACGAGGCTAGCTTGTTTACTGAATGCAAGGATGGATAGATTATCTATTATTAGGATTGTGCAAGGAGTTTGGAATAGTTTTTTCAAATTTTTTAAAAGGTAGTTTTCAATTCAGATCCTCAAGGTCATGAAGAGGTTGATGATAACTATATTTTATTGGTTGAATTAGATAATAAGTTTTTGTAAGTATAATAAGTTAATGTATATTTTATAATTTTTAAAGAAAAATTACATGTGTAAGTTCAATTATATATATATATATATATATATATATATATATATATATATATATATATATAGATAGATAGATATATGTATATATATTTATTTATTTATTTATGTATATTAGTTGGAAAAAAATGATTGTTAAAGTTTTCTTAATATTTGTTTAACATAAAAATAAATCTTATATTTTCATTTTTAATTGTTATAAAAAAAAATATAATTTTCTAGTTTAATATCATACTTGAATAAATTATTTAAATATTTATGTTAATTAATTTAGTTTAATATCAATTCTATATATCTATATATAAATAAAATATTAAAGATATTGAAGATATTAAAATATTTTATAGTGATAATTAATTGAAATTAAAATAATTCAATTAAATAAATAGAAAACTTATAATCATTTTGTTTTCAAATAAAAAATTAATATATAACATTTAATAAAAATAATAATAATATAAAGATATTATTTAAATAATAAACAAAATATTTCAATATATAAAATAAAATAATATTGACATGAAAAAATGTGCAAATTGGATGTCTCTCAACTCTCATATTTATATTGGAATTATATTGACATTAATATAAATTATATAAATTATTATTAAAAAATATTGGAATTATATTGACATTAATATAAATTGTATTAAAAATATGCAATTGTGATGCCTCTCAGGCCTTATTGATATGATATATATATATGTTAAAGTCTAAAAGTGATCCATAGCAAAGTGGAGAAGTACTCCAGATTTTTTTATAATTTCATTCCAATTATACAAGTATACAAAAATCTAAAAGTACTTCCGAACTTAGCTATGCATCACTTTTACTGTTAACAAGTGTGGAAGTATTCTTAGCGACGTCAACATCATGTTACATCATACTCTAAGCAGCGTCAACATCATGTTAAAGGAAGGCCGACATTCACCTCAGAGAACAGATCACATATATCTTTATGATACATTTCATTTGGCAGTATAATTGATAGACGTAACCTTGATTTTGGAATTGTTGGGCAGAGAAAATAAGCATAGCAATGAATATGCCAAACAGCGACCAGAATACCACAGTTTACAAGACATAATCCTGACATTAGAATTGTTTGGCAGACAAAATATGGTAGCAATCAACCTGCCAAATAAGGACAGCAATATCAATAGATGATTTGCATCTAACAAAATTTGGATACCAATATAATGTATATCATTGGACATCATAACCTCTTACAGTGACAATTACTCAGATGGAAAATGGTGCACTGGAAATTGACTTTATACGTATGTAATTGTTTTCTGAAAATGGCTTCAGTTCGAACGCTTATGTATGAATTACCAATGAATCGGAAAAAAGATTTTGGCAGTTTTGCAATTTTGATTTGAACTATGCACTTACTAATTAATAAAAAGGAATTCTTAAAAAGCTCGTTTTAGTGATATTTTTTGTCATTATATCGATTCATGGAGCTTTGGGTTGGAATTGTTGATTTACTTACTGTCAAGACATTATATCCCAGTTGTTATCCAACCAAAAAAAGAAATTGCCATCGTATCAGATATATTTTAGCATCTATTGATGCCTAAATTTGAGATTAATATTCGGCGTACGTGAAATATTGTCCCCTCAACACTTACAACATCTAAAAGCAAACACAATCTTTACAACACAATTGCATCCGCATGAACAAAGTCCAGTTTCTGCATTAAACATGGTTGGGTTCTTTGTTGTGCCATTTCATGGTTGCTCGCATAACGTATTTGTGAAACGCAGCAGCTATCGTAGCACCAATAAAAGGACCAACCCAGAAGATCCACTGCAATGTAAAATTCAAAATTTAATTCCATTAAAAACTGCAATACCGACAAATAGAAACAAAAAAAAACACAGAAAGTAAACCTGCACCATTGAAAAAAAACTAGGAAACTATTATCTTCTTCTTACATGGTCGTCCCAGGACTTCTTATGGCCATAAATCACGGCTGCTCCAAAGCTTCTGGCAGGATTGATGCCCGTCCCAGTGATGGGAATGGTTGCCAAGTGTACCATGAATACAGCAAATCCAATTGAAAGGGGAGCCAAAGCCTGCACCACCAAGTATATTAACATCTATTAATGAATCATTTAGCCAATGTATACATAATAATAAAATGGCTTACCGGATACACGTTGGAGGAATGGACAATGATAACGTAATGGCAAGATTCCCATCAAATTTCTCACCAGGTAGCCTTAACTGGTATAAAAACCGTCCAGGGCCAGGCGCATATCCCATTTCCTAACTGGAAATCCCACCTCCACGGAGAACATTACTATCTCTCTCAATTTAGACGACGGAATCTTACGAGAGGCAGAGCACGGAACGTGCCAGCTCATACTGTGGTCAATTCACTAGTGATTGTGCAAAGACCGGAAACTAAGATACGAAGCTTGTTATCAAGCAGGCTGATTAGGGTTTTATATCTTTTGGATATTTCTGGAATTTGTAATTCTATAGCATTTGAAAGTGTTGAACTTATTTGGCATACAAAATCTAGAAATATCCGAAAATTTGTTGTATAGGTTAATTGTTTGATCTCATTGTTATTCTTCAGGGAAATTTGAAATTGTTTGATACTATTCTGATTAACAAGTTAATTGTTTAACCTCATTACTACTGTTCGACATATTTTTAGATATTCTCGAAATCTACCAATGCCCTACTTTTAGATATTCTCCAAATCTACCAGTACCCTATTTTTACCCTATTTTTAGATATTATCCAAATCTACCCATACCCACTTTCTGATTCACATTTGAATGGAATAAACTTTTATATTTTTCAGTTTATCCTGCGTTGAATAAAATAAGCTAAACTTTTATAAAGAGATTCTTTTCCTGAACATTTTGTTCACATTCCAGTACCAAATCTCAAAATGATGATTCAACTAGTGGCAAGGAGGGTTTTTATATACTTTCATATTAACCAGGTAAGGAAGGTTTTCATATTAACCAAATTTGAATAAAGCTGAATTTATAGAAAACAGGTTTTCTTCTCAATATTTTATTCATTCAAACTCCAGTTAAGGAAAATCAAATGGCGATGATTCAAAAGTCCACTTAAAAGAAAATCAAATTAATTGCAGCAAGGAAGGTTTCTATATCTTTTCAAATTTACGAACTTCAACTGACGCTAAAGTTACAGAAAACAGATTTTCTTCTCAATATTTCATTCAAACTCCACTTAAAAGAAAATCAAATTGCGATGATTCAAAGCTTCACTTAAAGAAAATCAAATTTGTCATGATTCAAAATGCAGTATGGAGTTTCTCGAATGAATGCAAATCATAACTTTTCTCGTAGCATTTAATCAATGGAAGGGGTTGTTAACAATGGCTATCCTTAACGTACAGGAACGTGAGCGTCGCGGGCGTTGCTCTTGGGGTCAGTCGAATAGAAGACGGTATACACCAAGACGAAAGTGCCAACTATCTCTGCGATAAGAGCTGTTTCATTGCCCTATCCCTTCGACACTGAGTTCGCCCCTCCGCCGCCTCTAGAATAGTGAGATTTCTGCAACGCTTTCACCATTCCCACCCCGCAGATTGCACCCAAACACTGTTCCACCATGTAAAAGACTGCTCGATTCAGAGTCACCTTGCGAGCAACAAACAGCCCAAACGTGACTGCGGGATTTATATGCCCACCTGCACCAAGATTATATGGTTTTCTCAAATCAAATATCAACGAATTCAGAGAAGAAAAAAAACAGTAATTACTAATTACCATATTATAAGATGAGCACCTGAAATTCCAACGGTGCAATACACGAGGACAAAGATCATTCCGCCGAAGGACCAGGCGATACCCAGGGTTCCCACACATCCACACCGACTTTTCTCGTTAGCTGCATTCCCGATGACGGTGGCAACTGTGACATAGAGAAACAAAAGCGTGGCCACGAACTCGGCTATGAGAGCTCTGTAGAACGACCAGAGATAGAATTCGTTTGCGTCAAAAAGCGAAGCAGGAGGGGGGTCTTCATACTCCACCTTCCCGGATCGTGCTTCCTTCTCCATATTTCAAAAATGAAGACTGCTGTTCCTTATTATGTTCGCTTTCTCACAATTCTCAACTCGTGGATGAGGAATGCTCATATTTATAGGTATAAAGTCATTATCAATAATTAATTAGGAAACATCAAAGCACATTGTATTTCTAATAGAAATTTAAATTAGTAATA
This sequence comes from Pinus albicaulis, assembly GCA_034641835.2. NCBI lineage: Eukaryota > Viridiplantae > Streptophyta > Pinopsida > Pinales > Pinaceae > Pinus > Pinus albicaulis. The sequence continues at coordinate 1,031,264,976 of CM076583.1, read as the reverse complement.
AGAATTTAAATTCGGACAAGAAGATAACAACTTCATTTTATCTAAAAAAACCATCCAATAACTTAAATTATATTAATTTTTTATTTTATGAAAAATTAAATAAGAAAGTGTTAATTTGGATTGGGATTTTATTTTTCCAAAGAATAGTAAGGTAAGAGTGTTTAAATATTATTTTTTTCATAGTAGAAATGAATTTAATATCATACAAAAATTCCAACCACCCAAAATCTTGAAAATTAAAATCTTGATTCCAAGATAAAATTACTATATTTTATCAAAAGATACACAAATTTCCATTATTATTCAAGCAAAATGTAATGTTCTTTTCTTCTTAAAATATAATAAAATAAATAAATATAAAACCATAATTTAAAAAAAAATCTATCTTTAAAATATTTACTAATTCTTTAATATAACCAGGGCTAAATCATATCTTTTAAATTTAATAAAAAAAATTAGGCATATCCCTTTAAATATAATAAAAAAAATAACATAACTACTCACAAATCTATCTTTACATCTAATAAAAAAAATTAATCAAATGAAAAATATTAAAATTGTAATTTATGATTTAAATTAATTTAGTAATGATGTTTTTTAATATAGTAGTGATGGAATGTGTTTTTAATTTTTAAATTTTTATAAAATAGGATAAAAAAAAAAAATTATAAAATTATTATGGGTAATTTTATTTTATGTTATATGGTATTATTTTACAAAATTTGTGGTTAGAAAGCTATGGAAAATAAGGTAAAGTTATGTCAAATTTTTGAGTTATCATGCAATTGTGAGTACTTTGTTATATCTAGAATCAATTTGAAAGAGTGTCAGAATAATAAAACCAATTTGTTACATGTTTTCATTGATTCTAGAAAAGTTGTTGATATAAGAGTTAGGACTAGCTTAAATAGCTTAGAATTTTTCAAATTTCCTTTCAAGTTAAGAGTTGTTGTGATAAGCCTTTCACATAATGTTATTGCCATGTTTAATAACAATGACTAACTGTTAAAAGAACTTAACTGTAAGATAGAAGCAAAGTAAAGTTGTTCTATGTTCCCAAACCTTCTTTGGCATATAGAGTGACCATTTAAAAGATTCTTTGTAAGGAGTAGGTTGTGTCATCTCAACTATCACTAGTATAGTCATAACCCTTTTGTTTTACATTAATGATATTATTTTTGTGACAAGGAGACACTATGATCCCACATGCAATTAAAAATCCTAAGGATTTATATTGTAGTGTAGGTATGCATATTACCACTCACAAAATGATTGTTATGATAATGAATTCCAAAAAAATTCTTAAGCTAGTTTTGTATATGATAGCAATAATTTGAAGGTGACTTTATACAAATATATGTGATTCCATCTTCATCACTAGCTTAACCACAAAGATTGCATTGGGAAAATAATAAACCGAGAGTGGAATGTTTATTATGAAGTTGAAAATAATTGTAAATCAAGGAAATTGTTGCTATGGGACAAGAAGAATGTCTTTTTTGAGAATCAAATCACCTATGTCATCTTATATGCTTTTGAATATTGGGATTACAAATTCTTGATACAACCATGGGAAGAGATAAAGCAAATACAAAAGTGTTTTATAACTTATAATTTTAAAAGTAAAAGTAATGTATGATATTTTTTGCTTTTCATAAAAGCAATCATGTATCTACATTGAGAACATGAGTAATCATAGGTTACTAATATTTCAAGTCTTAGTTAAACGATTAGGGAATAAATGAAAAGGTCAATGTGAAGAATAAAAATAGTGTTATAAATAATATTACATAAAAATTTAAAGAGAAATTTTGGTGTGATAAAAGTTTAGAGGATAAAAAAAATAAAAATACCATGAAGAGGTGATCAACCAAAATGTAAAAGATCTATCGTATCTACATTAAAGAAAAAAATCAACATTGTTATAAAAATAATAAACTCTCATGAACTTCACAGTGAAAAAGTGTTGAATGTTTCTAAAAGTTCCTTGTTCTAAAGAATTTGTTATGTATATAGTTTAAGAAGCTAAAAGATAAAAAGCTTCTTAACTTAAAATGTTTTACACATACCTATATTAAATTACAATCTCAAAATATTTATTTCAATACTAATTTTCATAATCTTATAACCCATCAAAATTATAATAACTTAAGAATACCTTTCTTATAAACTTTAAACAAAAGTTTAAAAACAAACCTAATAATATTATCTTTACTTATAATTTAAAAAATCAAACTTAATCTCAATTAACATTCATTTTATCATCATCATCATACATATATAAATAATTTTTAAATATTAAAAAAATTATATTTATTTTTTAGAAAATTTTCCATTACTAAAGAAATGTAAATTACCAATAAAATTGCCAATGAATTTAAATTTATCAAGTCCTTTCCTAAGATAGTGCATTTTGAAAAAATCTAGAATTTGTACCAACCCAATAAAAACTAACGCGTGAGAATAAAATCTAAGGAAGGAATTTATAGTTAATCGTGTTGTTATTGCGTCGGACAAGGGTGATATTAGTGCGTAGGATAATCTTTTTTAAAGTGGGGTAATGAATCTTTGTCATTTTTTCAACGCAAGAAAAAACGCTGTTTTGATTATATATCAGAAAAAACAGTCCATCAATCGTTACATATGAAAGTGAAGGGGAGAGCTTTCAATGATAAGTCAGAAAAACCATCAAGGATCCAAACTAGACTGTACCCAAAGATGGATCCCAAGGGCCCAGGTGGATACTAAACACGGAGCAATATGTGAGTCAATACAAGATACAAAAAAGAAACAGAGGATACAGAGCATCCAATCATGTACAGGGATCGAAGAGGATATGAGATCCAGCCACATGAAAGCTGACCATCATAAGCATCCAGCATATTCAATATCATATAATCCGGAGCAGAGTAAGGATGCAGCAAGGCACCAAGCACAATGCAGCCTCGCATAAAAGCAATCCAGATGCAGCATTCATAAAGAGCTAAAGAGCCTAGGCACGCTGTAGGTCAATTGTCAAATGACATAAACCAATACAGCATCAGTTCATAACCAGATATAGCCCCGAATACCACAATACACTAGTGAAAATACGACCAACAGAAGAAGACCCGGTACGATGATAAGGACCAGCAACAAGATCCGTGAGTGACTGCCCAGAATTGGAAGGGTCTAGTACTAAAGACACATTTGCTATGCGCCCATAAAACCAGTACACAAAAACATTTGCTATGCGCCCATAAAACCCGTACACAAAATAAACAGAGGAAGATACATACCGAGATCGAAAAGAAAAATGGCCTACAGTGGGATAGTGAAGGAGGCCTCTTCCCTGTTTTCGATGAAAATGATGACTGTAATGTATCCAAATACCTGTTCCAGTCCTAATTTTGACAGCCTATCCGCCCTTCCATTCAATTCTCTGTATATATGGTGGAGGGAAGCTCTCTGAAATTGTGAGAGAATATGGGAAATTCTATCGATCCATCCACTGAGATGTGTACAATTGAGAGCAGCCCTGCCCGAGAAACCATCTACCATAATCCTGGAATCTCCATATATATCAATGCAAGGAATCTTCAACAAGTGAGCCACTAAGAGCCCGCTCCAGAGGGCCAAGGTCTCAGCTTTGTTGTTTGTTCCAGGGCCACCGTTCCAAAGGATGTGATAGCGTTCCCCACCATCCAATTTAAGCCAGGCCCCGCAGCCACAGATACCCTCCTGTTGTGCTCCATCGAAAAAGAGAGCCGGAATATGAATCTCGTGAGGTCTATACCAAATTCATAATTGGAGCCAATAATTGGAGGAAGCCAAATGAGTCATTTTTCTTATCAAGAAAAAAAAAAAAAAAAACATTTTTTCTTCATTTTACCCTATGACCCACAAAATTCTATTTGTTTTACCAATGAATAAGTTCCACAAACGTATTTAGGAGAAAGAAGTAGGTAGAAAGAAGAAGTACTACATTGAAGAGTTTAACCTCACTCATAATCTTCAACAAAAAGCTTATATAGGGGCCAATATTTCTTGGAGATTTAAAATTCTTATTACTCAATTAAGGATTAATTCTCATAAACTCCGGTGTGAAATAAGGTGCTGGAAAATGCCAAAAGAAATGTGGGAGGAAAGAATATGTATTATGGGAGCTAGCTTTTGGGATAATCTATTTAGCTAAGAGTTTGTCTAGAGGCTAGGAGAGTCTATTGTAAAACTCCACAATAAAATGGTCAAATACAAGAGCTAAATGGAAAAACAATATCTCTCATAAACTATTTTTAGCCTAGTAAATGTTAAAAATATATATATTTTTTTATCTCATAGTATTATCCAATTAATCATGCTTATAAGATGTATCTATCTCAATGATTGGATTTATAAGGCCAAATTTATGTTTTCTCAGGAATGGGCTCCTTCGGGATAAAGATGTCTTTTATGGTTTTTTTTCGGAAAACCAACTCCTCATGGGTAAAGAATAACCTTAAAGCCTTAAATTTGACCATTGAATTGAAAAACAGAGGGATGACAGGGGTTGGAAACCTAATAGTTGATCGAATACAATTTTTTTCGTTCTTAAATTATTAAAAAACATTAAGAAAAGAAACTTAATTTAATCCAAATATTTTAATACCGATAATCGTTGTAGCTTAATTTCTCTAGAACTGACGTGGCAAACCAAAGTAACAGTGCTTCCTCTCATTTATCAAGAAGAGCTTAAATTCCCAGCAAATTTAATTAAAAATATTACATATATTTTAAAAATTCCGTATCTTATCGAATTCAAATCAAAATTCAAACTAAATTATCGAATTCAAATCAAAATTCAAACTCAAACTTAAACCGAGTAACTAACCTGAATTTGGTTTTCCATTCCAATCTTATTTGATCGACAGACTAAAATCTCCACTAGCATTGCGCCGATATTCGCCTGCCCTAGGGCCTGGTAACTGGTCTGATCCGGAATCCTTTGCTCCGTGCATGAACAGTGTCATTAAAATCAACCCACACCGACAAGTACAAATCTCATGTTGCCTTCCTTTAATTTTCACCAATCACATTCAATTACACAGAGCATTTAATGTCTTATATTGAATATTACATCGTTCACTGTAATGCTGGGTTCATACAAATCACTAAATTCCAAACCATTATGTTACATGTGGGATCCAACATACAAATCATTAAATATCCTGTCTAAATGCTTTAAAATCTTTGTTCGCAATGTTTGGGAATGCCAAAATCTAATAGTGAACATATACACCATATATTTATGGCATATGGTACATTAGTAAAATCTTAGCTCGCAATATTTATAAATGCTGAAATTTAACAATGAATATATACACCATGGATTTATGGTCCATTAGTAAAATCTTCATTCGCAATATTTCGAAGTGTCAAAATCTAACAATGAGCAGATATATACCATGGATTTATGACCATCAATAAAATCTTCATTCGTAATATTTCGGAATGCCAAAATCTAACCGTCAGCATATACACCATGGATTCATGGCTCATTTTCAAGGCAATTATTTTCACCCATATACAACCAGCCCTGTTATATGTTGCACGCATTTTGAAAAATCTAGCGTGTTGTTCACGGCGAGAATCCTTAGGGTTCCGTAAACACGTGAGCAGGCTAGGCGTCAATCAGGTGCTTTCCACATGTCGAGTACACTGACAACGATTTCTCTTTTACATCATCGTCTAACACTCCGCAATCCAAATTCAATTCCTTGTCCAATACCACTTTAGCATCCGTATATGACTCCGAAATTGACCCCTCAGCCCTGCGTATGAGATTTTTCAAAAAAGATGCGTCCATTTCTGAAGATATCAGATGTGGACTATGTACCTTGTTGCTGAATTGTGGAAATTAAATAAGAATCCAACACGAACTTAATTGTGGAATATGTGAAATATATATTTTCATCCTTATTGAAGAGATTGACAGTATTTTGCATCGGAACGTGCATATAGACCAGCGAGAGAAGTAACTTCAAGTGAACATAATTGTTCAAAGAATTCAAATGTGTATTATGATCAGCAATTTTGAAAATTCACGCGCACAATATTGTTTCAACATATTAGCTTACTTGTAATTTTTTTATTAAATGATCGAGCTTTTGGATAAAGAGGTTAGGATTTTAGATGCATGCGTCAAGTTTTGATGGTAAGATTAAAATTCCTGTAAATCATTGATTAAATGAAAAGATTGTCATGATTTAAGGGTTTATATTAAGGTGTAATTTTTTAAATAAAAGATTTCAGAATGATTAAAAACAATGAAACTTAGTATCTCCTCTCACATGTAACTATCAGTAAATTAAATTTCTGGTGACTTACTAAATGTCTTCCTTCCCTAGCCCGGGTCAGAAAGAAGGATTTGGACAGTCTTTCTAGTCTCAAAGATTTTACATTTTTCAAATTAACCCATTGAGCTGCCCTGGACCTCTTTTTAATATTTATTATTAAAACATTATTTATTATTATTTTTTCATTTATTTTTTTAATCATTTAAGTATTATTTTATTTCATTTTATTATTTTAAGAAACAAAATCAATATTAAATTATTAATTATTTTAATAAATAAAATAAATACTAAATTAATGATTAACATGATAGATGATGTATATAGAAATAGCTCCAATAAAATTGATGATTTGTACTTTTATAATATGAGTGATAATGTAAAGTAACATTTTGTATGATTTGTGTTTTTAAATATTTATTTAATAAATAAAATAAATATTAAGGTATTAATTATTGTAATAAATAAAAAATACTAAATTAATGATTAACTTTGATGATTTGTATTTTTATAATATGAGTGATATTGTAAAGTAACATATTTTTTGTACTTTTAATTTTTATTTAATAAATAAAATAAATATCAAAATATTGATAAATAAAATAAATATTAAACTATTGATTATCTTAATAAATAAATAAATACTAAATTAATGATTAACTTTGATAGATAGTGTATATAAATAGCTTGAATAAAATATATTATTTGTACTTTTATAATATATGTGATAATGTAAAGTGACATTGTATGAGTTGTTCCTTCTTTATCTATTTATATGTTTAAATGGTAGATGTTATGTTCATTCAATTAAGTTATATATATATATATATATATATATATATATATATATATATATATATATATATATATATATATATATATATATATATATTATTATTTTAATATATATGTGAGTTGAATTGAGTTCTATTGTATATTATTAAAATTAATTTAATAAATAATATTAAAATTGTTTTATAATATTAAAATATTTTTAATCAAATTAAAATTAATTAAGAATTTAATAATGTTTAATTTATAAATTTCAAATATATTTTATTTATTAAAAAATATTTAAAATGTAAAATAAATGAATATATAACATTTAAAAAATATTTCAGATATAAAATATATTTTTCACATAAATAAAAATTAAATAAATAAAATTATAATTAATTAAATTAATTAAAAAATTACAATTAATTTCTTTGTTTTTATGGAAGAAATAAATTTAAAAAATTATAATTAATTAAAGTAATTAAAAAATTATATTTAATTTCTTTGTTTTTTTGAAGAAAAAATATTTTAATGTAATAATTACATATTATTATTGCTTTTTTCTTCCCTCCAAGGTTGTATTGTCTTAAGGATTTTCATGGATTTTAGGAAGTTTGGATACAATCAATTAATTATTGATTTCATTTTAATGGCTAGTATTAATTAATTGAAGTTATTCATTTTCTATGGATTTTATTTTGTTTTAAATGATACATATAAATATAATATAATCATATAAGATAATTTAATTATATAAGATTGCAACGAAAATTAAGTTTTTCTTTATATATATATATATATATATATATATATATATATATATATATATATATATATATATATGAATTTATAATTTATTTAAATAAAATTTATGTTGACACCTAATCCTAAGGGATTGGGTGAGATTGTATATTATTGTAAATTAGTAAATAAGGAAGGCCAAAAGACATTGGGAAGTGAATACAAATAGTCTCACCTCCATGCATAAGTACACACATAATCTACATCTAATTCATCTTCAGTTTTCGAAGTTACCTCCTAGCCTGACATGGTCTCAAAGCTAGTCCCTTTTTTTGGCATTCCTGCCCTTGGTGTAACTCCCTCCTGTCTATGTTCTACATATTTGTAGATTGTCACTTTGCATTCAGATTTTTTACTACTCCTTCTGCATTCTGGCCATTTCTGGCATTCAGAATTTCTACTGCATTCTACTTTCTCCTGGTAGAACTACACCTTCTGCAATTCTGAAAATTCTGCATTTTGCTATCACAACATACTTCATTTTCTTAAAATTCTGGTATTCTTTTTTTGCACACAACTGTGCAAATTCTGCTCCTCACACGACTCTCTCACTCCCCTCATGCTCCCTCTCGCTCCTCACACAACTCTCTCTTGTCCCCCTCATGCTCCCTCTCCCCTGCCCCTCCCTCACCCCATTCACTCGTCGCTCTCTCCCTACTCCCCTCACATCGCTCCCCCACTCCTCCCACGCAGACCGCTCGCCTCGCCTCACGTCCTTCCCCCTCTCCTCCCACGTAGACCCGTCCCCTCCCCTCACGTCCCTCCCCCTCTCCTCCCACGTAGATCTGTCCCCTCCCCTCATGTCCCTCCCCCTCTCCTCCCACGCAAACCCTAATCAACTCATGTCCCTCACCCTCTCCTCCCATGCAAACCCCAACCCTCCCCTCATGCCCCTCCCGCTCTCTTCCCACGCAGACCTTACTCCCCTGACGTCCTTCCCCCTCCCCTCCCCTCCCACGCAGACCCCGCTCCCCTACGACCCTCCCCTCACACCTCTCATAGCTCCCTCCCCCTCCCCTCCCACGCAGACCCTCCTCCTACCCACATAGATATATACAAATATATATAGTTCGACCTCCCCCAGTGAGTACCTCCCCCAGTAAATACACCCCCCCCAATGAATACCTCCCCCAGTAAATACCTTCCACAAATAAACCCTCCCTCAGATAATACCTCTGTTTTTTTCCCATATTTTTTTACATAATTTTTTTTTTTTTTTTTGAAGTGCAGAATTTAAACCATAATTGAGTTTTTTTTTTTTTACCGTGGCAACAAAGTGATTTTATTTTTCAAAAGAATGCATTCTCTCATATCTATTGTGGGAGTTGTTCTCTCTGGCAAGGAGAAATATCCTGAATAGTCTCGAAAAATCAAACACTCTCATTTTTAATTAGCTATGGAGAGGAATTTGTGAAGGAGAAGGAAACCATCCACCAGCAATGCCCACTTCAGAAAAGGGGATCGCCATTTGGGAAAATAAGAACTGCAAGGCCTATGCCTTGATTGCAGTTTCCATAAATGAAGAGGTGAGTCACCATATTACACCGTTTTCAAATGCCTATGAAGCCTTGAGCAAACTAAAAGAACTTTATGACTCACATTCAGAACTTGAAACTGTTCAGTTAATGATTAAGTTGTTCAACCTTGAATTGAAAAATGATGACCCTCTTTTTTACCTTCAGAAGTAAGACCTATCATGCATGACATTAAGAATACCGGTCTAGAAGTTGACATACCTCTCATAGCATATGTTAAGGCATTGTATCCCACTTACTCACATTACCTTGAGTCATTGCAAACAAGTGGAAATCTCATGAAAATCACCTTTAATTCCCTTGAGAAAAAGTTTGCAGAAAGAGAGAAGGCTTTTGGAAGGATGACAACTCCTTTATCTTCTAAAAAGGTTGTATGTTTTGCACATAAAGAAAAGAGTCATGCTCAAGATTCTTCCAGAGGAAGAGGTGGGCGAAGAGGAAGAGGAAGAAGAAATTTCAGAGGAAGGGAGGGAAGACAAACTCAAACTGAAAAATTTGATCTTCATTGCATACGTTGCAATAAAGAATAGCATGATGCATCTACATGTAAGCTGCCTTGGGATAAAATTGAGCAGCGAAGAAATCAATAAAAAGGTAAAACTCATGACAGAGACAAAGGTAAAGCACCTTAACCCGCTCATTATGTTGTACCACATTGTAACAATAGAGTAACTGAAGACTTGTTTGATGTTTCATTTTACTTCTTGGAGAAATGATTGGTTGCTAAATTTAGGAGAAACATGTCATATGACATTTACAAAAGATTTTTTTTAAGAATTTACTGACAAAATTGATGGAGCAGTATACTTCACAGATAAATCCAAACTCAAGCCATTCGTGCTTGGCATAATCAGGCTGAAGTTGCCTATTCTTCCAGATCATATTCTACCTGAGGTTCTATACCTCCTCGAGTTGAGGAGAAACTTTCTTTCCTTGGTCCACATTCACCAGCAAGGACAATCCATTCACATGTTTGATGGCAAGGTTGAGGTTAGAAAAGCATTAGATTGCTCACTTGTCATGGAAGGAATTGAAGAAGGAAGGATCCTCAAATTGCAAGGTTCCTCTACTCATGCATGAAACTTTGCATTTAGTTCACATCATGATGAAGGTACATTCCCATAAATTCTTTTATGGCGTGCTATATTTGGACATTTAAACTATGAGGGCCTTCGACTGTTGAAGAAAAATGGTGTTACTGGATTGCCTACAATTCCTAGGAAAATTAAGTAATGTGATGCTTGCATTCTAGGAAAGCATGGAAAACAACGATTTCATGATTCACATTCCAGAGCACATAGAAAACTTGAGCTTATTCATTCAGGTTCATGTGGTCCCATGCCTGTTACTTCTGCAAATGGAAATAAATATATGATGACGTTTATTGATGATTACACCAGAATGTGTTGGGTTTACTTATTGAAGAACAAATCTGATGATTTTCAAACATTCAAGAATTTTCATGCATGGATTGAAAATTATGCATAAACTCATATTGGCTCTTTACGCACTGATAATGGAAAAGAATACACTTCAAATGAATTTGAAAAATATCTTCGTCAACATGGGATCAAACATCAAACGACTGTGCCCTATTATCCCCAACAAAATGGTGTAGCTGAAAGAATGAATAAGACAATTTTAATATGGTTCACTCCATGATGTTTTTTAAGAATGTAAAATTGATGTGTTGGGCTGATGCAGTTCTATGTGTTGTATACATAAAGAGTAGGTGTACTTCAAATTCAATTAGAAACAAAACTCCTTATGAAATGTGGCATGGCCACATTCCTTCGGTAAATCATTTCAGGGTCTTGGTTCCACCTGTTATGCTTTGATATCTAAGGTGTAAAGGAATAAACTTGGTGCTAGAAGTTGAAAATGTATCTTCTTGGGGTATTCCAATACCTCCAAAGGATATCGTCTCTATGATGAAGTCCATAAGAATTTTGTAGTAGCAAGAGATTTCATATTCCTTGAATCTTCCAAGACTGACAATGTTGTTGAGTGGTAACTTGATCCCCTGGATAGATTCACACATGAAAAGTCTTTTCAAGAATTTGATAATCAGATTCCACATCTTGAAGGGGGGATTCCTATACTAAATCAATCTATGGAATCATCTTCCGAAGCACTCTCTCCCCCACATGAAGAACCAACCACAAATGACACCTTGAATTATGTGATAAAACATAATTGATAGATTGAATCTTGATTCAATTCCAACTCAGTCAAATCAGCAGTCCGGGCCATCTCAGAAAGGTCCCCTAAAATGGCTGACAAAGACACTAGAAAATGTTCGTCCCGATGAGGTTGCAAAGACAGGAACAAGAAGTTCCACCTGACAAAATGAAGGTGAAATAGATAATTTCGATTCACTTATTGATATGGATATTGCTTATAACTGTGAATTGAATTTGTCTGCAGATCATGAACCAAATTCCTTCAAAGAATTCGACTCTCATGTTGAATGGAATGAAGTGATGAAAAAGGAGTATGATGCCTTGATAAAGAATGGCACTTGGAAGCTAGTTGATCCACCTTTGGGAACCAAACCAATTGGCTGCAAGTGGGTCTACAAGAACAAGTACAAAGAAGATGGCTCACTTGACAAGCACAAATCCAGGCTTGTGGAAAAAGGTTTTGCACAGAAAGAAGGGGTTGATTATGAAGAAAAATTTTCCCCCACAACACAATGGGCCACCATCCTAACACTATTTTCCCTAGCAGCTCAAAAGGGATGGAAATTCCATCAGATGGATGTAAAAATTGCCTTTTTGAATTGAGATCTAAAGGATAATTTTTTATGTCCCAGCTAGAAGGATTTGTTGTGAAGGGCCAAGAACACAAAGAATGAAAACTTAAAAAATCCTTGCATGGCCTCAAGCAAGCACTGTGAACCTGGTATGAGAAATTAAATTAGCATCTTCTAAAACTTGACTTTAAACATTTGATCTTGATGACGCAACTTTGTTTGTTAAGAAAGTTGGAAAAATCGTTGTATATCTTGCCGTGTATATAGATGATATTGTGATGACAAGGAAAAATTAGAGTTATATTGCATCCATAAAGAAATAATTGAAGAAATGTTTTGAAATGACTGATTTGGACTATGTTCACTACTATTTGGGTATTGAAGTAACTCAACATCCTAAATTTATATTCCTTTCTCAAAAGAATTACATTGGAAATATTTTGAACAGTTTGGCATGGATGAATGCAATCCCTTAACCACTCCAATGGAACAAAACTTGAAGCTCACATCTTGATCCAGGTGGATATCGGTGGCCACCCACCTATTCAATTTGGACCCGTGCTAGAAATTCTTGCAGCTTTTCATATGTAGAAATTATATAACTAATGTGTTATACATCCAAGATTCTCCTGATCACACACTATTTGACTTCATGCACAATACATAATCTATTCTACTATTGATCATCATATGCGGAAATTAAATCAATTACATGCACACATTGAAACCATAAAAATTCACACATATGAACATAATGTTTTAACAGGAAAGCCTGAAGTTAAAAACCCCAACTATTTGTATATAATATATGTCATAGAGATCATGTAACAATCCTCATACAAAGCTTCTCACAAGCTCTCAGTACAATACAATCGCTACACAGTAATCAGGTCCTGATCTAGCAAATCCATGCACCGATCTCTGCCTCTACTGCACAATCCCTGCTGAAGAATGGCTTTGAATGAACTCCAATCCACCTGGCTTGCACTGCACAATCATCATTGGCATCTCGATCAATGTGTGGTGCAAAATCATGCAACACTATAGTCACAACTGATAGTCAACTTGCCCTTTCACCTATCTCTCCTCTAGTCTCCACTGAAACTGTCCATGCACTGTAGTTAACTGATGTATTCTTCAGTTGATTAATGAGTTAATATTTAGTGAATTAATTAATAATTAATTCACACCGCTCTCACTAGTGTATCAATCAGCTAGACTAGATACAACTAGCTCAACTGTGTCTAACTGAGTTAAACTGAACACAACTCCACCAACTACCTCAATAACTCCACCAAACTCTGTCAGAGTTCTAACTGAAGTCGCCATGCAATAGCTCCACTTAACCCTCAGGAATAGCGTAATTCCTTCTGTCAGCTCCTGTGCCACATCTGTGCACTTAACTGAAGTGCTCCAAGAGAATAAGTTAATGTTTATAGTCCAAATATTATTAAGAGCTAATAATATTCGACATATCTATTTTTAGACTAGCAATCTAAAAATAGATTCCGCCTAATATGTCTAAAAATAGAAGTCCATCTATTTTTCCAACTTGACCAACCATCCACAAATAACATCCTACAACTCATAGAATATGATCGACATGTCTAAAAATAGACATAGTCTAAAAATAGCACTCTGCTAAAGGTCTAGTCACTTCACTAATCAGCTGCAACTCTTTTCACTAAGCTCATCATCTAGTTGCAATCTCAACACTCCATCTCAACAAGATAGGGATTATCTGCCACCTCGATCCTGCCTCTATGGTATTCGAATTTTCTCCTAGTGAGCACCTTCATCAAGATATCAACATCCTGATCCTCCGTAGGAATGTAAGAAGGTAACATGATCTTCCACTACACACAGTCTATGATATGATGATACCAGATGTCAATGTGTTTAGATTTGTCGTGAAATACTAGATTAACCAATATTTTGATGCAACTCTAATTATCACAATATATCACAATAGGATCTAAGTGTGAACCGAAAAACCCGACCAGGATCTTCCTCATCCATATAGCCTCGCATGCAGCCAAACTTGCTGCCATGTACTCAGCCTCCGCTGAAATGAGTACCATGGATCTCTGTTTCCTGCTGTACCAAGAAATTTCTATAGACCCGATACTAGAAATCCCTCCAGATGTGTTCTTTCTGTCCGTTGGGTTCCCTACACAATCTGCATCCGTGAAGCCATGCAGCTTCACCTCATTCGACTGTCTGTACCATAATCCATATCCTGATCTGCCTCTGAGATATCTCAATACATGCTTCCCCGCCTTCCAAAAGAGCTTGGTAGGCTTAACCATAGCTTGTGAAAGCTGGTTAACAGCGTAGCATATGTCTGGTCATGTATTGACTAGATACATGAGCGAACCAACCAACTGTCGATAAACAGTGGCATCTACTACCTCTGCTGATGTAGCATCCTCTTTCCTCCAACCACCAGGAAGAGGAGTGTCGATAGGCTTGTAGCCTTGCATGTTGAACTTCTCTAGTATCTCTCGGGCATACTTGCCTTGAGACACAAACAATCTATCACTGCGCTGCCAAATTTCCAATCCCAGGAAATAATGAAAGAGGCCGAAGTCCTTCATCTCAAAATCCTTTGCAAGATTAGCCTTGCATGAGAGTATCAACTGTTCATCACCTGTCAAAATCAAATCATCTACATAAAGTACAATGATCAGCAACTTACCCTCCACCACAATCTGGTATAAGTTCGGATCTGTGTCACTTTTGGCGAATCCAAGACTGGTGAAATAACTGTCTATCTATGTGTACCAAGCACAAGGTGCTTGTTTCAACCCATACAATGCTCTTTTGAGCCTGTACACATCTGACTCGTTGCTGAAGATCTCGAAACCTTCGGGCTACTCTATGTACACCTCCTCCTCAATGACTCCATTAAGAAACACGATCTTCACATCCATCTGATGAATGTGCTAACCCATCTGCGTTGAGAGAGCTAGAATGCTCCATATGGAAGAATACCTTGTGACAGGTGCAAAGGTTTCCTCATAGTCTATCCCCTCAATCTATGACAAGCCTTGGGCAAAAAATCTTGCCTTGTACTTCTTGACGCTCCCGTCAGCTGCTTGATTCACTTTGTAGATCCATCTCGAACCTACCACTGATTTCCCTTTCGGCCTTGGGACAATCTCCCATGCACTGTTTCTGACAATTGTATCATACTCTTCCACCATGGAATCTACCCATGCAAGGTCCTCCATAGCTTCCTCGAAAGAGGATGGTTGTGTCACGATACACTTGCTCATCAGCGCCATGTATCCAGTATATCGGTCAGGTGACTATCTCTGTCTATGCTATGATGTAGGTGCTCCTACAATCTTCTCTGCATCAAGATTCAGTCACTCAGCTTCTATAGTGTGCTTCCGCCCTCTAATGGTTGGCACTGCATGAGTGGTTTCTTCCACTCCATGAACCTCCTCTTCTGGCTGATCCACATCCCAAGGCTCATCCTTCGGAACTAATAGCTCCTCATCTGCATGCAAGTGTGGCTCCCTCTCAAGCGAACACTTCATGGCTTTCTCCTCATGAAATTTGATATCCCGTCGCACAACAGTCTTCTGACTATCTGGAAAATACACACGATAGTTGTGGGTGCTGTCAGCAATTCTACACACATCCCAAACTTCCGTTGCCTAAGCCCAGCTCCCCCTTCCCCCGGCATCCTTCATCACATGAATGTAAATAGGTGAGCCAAAAATCTTCAAATGAGAAATATCAGTCTTCTTACCAAAAAACGCCTCTTCGGGTGTACTCATGCCAGGTACTCTATGAGGACAAAAATTTTGCACATAAACCGCAGTGTTGCAAGCTTCAGCCCACAAGTGTATGGGAAGGCCCTGATCATGCAACATCGCCTATGCAGCACCCACGATCGTTCTGTTCTTTCACTCCGTGACCCCATTCTGTTGTGGGTTATGAGGCGCTATGAGATCTCTTCGAATTCCTTCTACGCTGCAAAAGTCTTTGAATTCGCCAGAGATGAATTCACCACCATTATCACTCCTAAGAGCCTTCACCTACTTCCCCGCCTCTTTCTCCACCAGTGCCTTAAACTCATAGAACTTAGAGAATGTCTCACTCTTCTTCTACATGAAGAATATCCAACAATTACGAGAAAAGTCATCAACAAATATCACATAATACCTGTGCTTTTCTGTCAAAGCTTCTGAGAAAGGTCCACACATGTCTGTGTGAATTCTCTCAAGGATCGTCATGGTGCGACTATCCTTCTCATGAAATGTGGCTTTCACTAATTTTCCCAAAGTACATCCCTTGCACTGATCTGATTGCACAATTGTACCCTTGGGAAGCCCGGTAGAAATCTGCTACAAAATTTTCAAAGCGCCATGGTGAAGATGGCCCAATATCCTGTGCCACAATTCGCCCTCATCCTGGCTCACCACTCCTTTTGCTTTACCTGCCATTGCTGTGTAGCCATCTACCTGCAATTGATAAAAGTTCTTAGCTCGAACCCCTATCCTCCGGGTTTCACCAGTTGCCTTACTACACAGGAAAGCCTTTCCCTCGTTGAAGACAACATCATAGCCCTTGTCTTCCAACATCGCCACAGAGATCAGATTCTTCTTCAATCCTGGAACATGCATGACATCCTTTAAGATGAAAGTTTTGCCAGACTCCCTCTCAAATAAAATGGTCCTGATACTAATCGCACTGTATCTACCATCATCGCCCATCTCGATGTGCACTCCAAGATCCTTCTCATCCAGATCAGTAAACAAATCTTTGTCTCCGGTCATATGGAAAGATGCACCACTATCAAGAAACCACACTGAACCCATCACACTTGAGACCAAGCATGCGATCAGTGAAAAATCCAGCTCAAACTGCGAGGCTAAGGCCTCTCTAGCTGTAGATCCAACAGCCCACTTATTTTTCTTCTTCTGTGGACAATTAGTGGTGTAATGTCCGTGTTGGTGACAGTGAAAGCACTTCACCTTGGACATGTCCTGCTTCTTGCCTTTCACATCAGATTGAGAAGGATTTTTCTTTCCCTTCCCTTTCCTTGCTTTGGCAACCAAAGCACAATTTTCTTCATCTTCATTCTTCGATGAAGATCCATCCCTGGTACTTTGCCTTATCTCCTCCTGCACAAGATCTAACCAAAGTCGGTCCCATGCTGGCAGTTTCTCTCGACCATTGACAGAGTCCTCATAGGAATGCCAACTCTTCGAAAGCCCAAGGAGAGCCAAGCTCACCATGTCCTCTTCATCTACAGTAACCCCCACACTTCCCAGCTCATCCCTACACTGGAAAAACTTCATGAGGTACTTGGGTATACTTTCGCCCTTCTCCATTTTTATTTTCTTGAGTTTATCGTTGAGTGCCAACTTCCTCTGGTCGTTCTTGCTTTGGAACAAGTCTGTCAAAGCTTTCCACATCAAGAATGGAGAAGCTTTACCATGAAGGCTGGACACTATGTGATCCTTCACACCTTCTAACAGAATCCTTGGACACTTTGTTGTCTTCTTTTGCCATGCATCAAGTGTGGCAACATCGCTAGAAGTAGGTTTTGGAATTTCTACATCTATGAACTCCTTCAACCCATTATCCTCCAGCACCGCCTCCATCCTGTCCTTCCATGCAGTATAATTCCAGCTGCCCTCAAGGGCATACTCCAATCGCAATCCGTTGAAAGACATCTCAACTTCGACACCAAGAAAACATTGCTGCAAATTCGAATTCCACTAGCACAAAACTCAACCACTTCAATGATTTTCAATTGCTCCAATGATCAATACTGCTTTGATACCATGGAGAAATTATATAACTAATACATTATACATCAAAGATTCCCCTGATCACACACTATTTGACTTCATGTACAATACAAAATCTCCTCTAATATTGATCATCATATGTGGAAATTAAATCAATTGCATGCAGACATTGAAACCATAAAAATTCACACATATGAACACAGTGTTTTAATAGGAAATCCTGAAGCTAAAAACCCCAAATATATGTATATAATATATGTCATAGAGATCGTGTAACAATCCTCATACAAAGCTTCTCACAAGATCTCAGTACAATACAATCGCTACACACTAATCAAGTCCTGATCTAGCAAATCCATGCATTGATCTCTGCCACCTGCTAGCCTGCCTCTACTGCGCAATCCCTGCTGAATAATCTCTCTGAATGAACTCCAATCCACCTGGCTTGCACTACGAAATCCTCATTGGCATCTCCATCAATGTGTGGTGCAAAATCGTGCAACACTATAGTCACAACTGATAGTCAACTTGCCCTTTCACCTATCTCTCCACTGGTCTCCACTGAAACTGTCCATGCACTGTAGTTAACTGATGTATTCTTCAGTTGATTAATGAGTTAATATTTAGTGAATTAATTAATAATTAATTCACACCACTCTTACTAGTGTATCAATTAGTTAGACTAGATACAACTAGCTCAACTGTGTCTAATTGAGTTAAACTGAACACAACTCCACCAACTACCTCAATAACTCCACCAAACTCTGTCACATGAATTCTAACTAAAGTCTCCATGCAATAGCTCCACTTAACCCTCAGGAATAGCATAATTCCTTCTGTCATCTCCTGTGCCACATCTGTGCACTTAAATGAAGTGCTCCAAGAGAATAAGTTAATCATTATAGTCCAAATATTATTAAGAGCTAATAATATTCGACATATATATTTTTAGAATGGAAATATAAAAATATATTTCGCCCAATACGTCTAAAAATAGAAGTCCATCTATTTTTCTAACTTGTCCAACCATCCACAAATAGCATACTGCAACTCATAGAATATGATCGACATGTCTAAAAATAGACTTGTGCCAAAAATAGCCTGTGGGCCCACTTAGTGAAGGCAACTCTTTTCACTAAGCTCATCATCTTATTGCAATCTCAACATCACATTTAGCACAACTTACTATTTTTAGTAGGTTTTCAGGTCCTGCACTCCCAGAGCCATTTTGGGGCCTTAATGATCCAGGTGGATATTGGTGGCCACCTACCTATTCCATTTGAACCCCCACCATCAGTTCTTTTAGTTTTTAAGTTGCAACACAACTTACTATTTTTAGCAGTTTTTTGGGTCCTGAACTTCTGAAACCGTTTTGAAGCCATAAACGGCGTTTTTTGGGAAAATCGAGAGCAACATGGGTTTATGGACTGATGTTGTTCACACCAAAAGTTGTACTCCTCAGGTATATCTTTCTAACAAGGTATGGTACATGTCAAACGTAGATCGTATGCCGAAGTTACGTCCCCGGGAAGTTGAAACACCAATTTACCCTAACATGGCCCATAGTTTTGGCACTTCATCTCCTAGTGTTAGGTTTTTGGACGTTTAGAGTTCTCCATTGTTTCTCAATAATAAATAGGCCCTCGAGCCTTATTGTAACATAGTTTAGGGGCTGGTAACCGACACATCTCTTCTCCAAGATACGCTACTAGTGCCCTAGCTTGTTTCCATTATGTTTGTAAGTTATTTCAGTCATTCTTTTATTAATAAAATGAAGCATTATTTCTAATGCATCTCCATGTTTATCGTTATATCTGTATTATGTTGCGTTCCTACATAAATCTGGATTAGTGGTATCAGAGCGAGTCTGCTCTTTCTCTATTTTTCTGCACATTTCCCCAATGCAATCGAGGTATAAGGAGCTAGGGCCCGATTTGGTTGAACCCTTGCAAGATCAACCTCGCAAACCCCAACGACCTCCCATGGCGGAAGAAAAGAAAGACTAGGGAGTAGGAAATTTTATCAAAATATTTCTCGAGGAAGCCCTTGAGAAACAAAGGAACGCGATGATGGATAAATTTTCTCAGATCCTTCAACGACTGCCCACCTATGGCGCATCTGCATCCAAAAACCACTTTGGAAGTGCCACTCCCTTCAAGTTACAAGTAAAATTTGACATTCCTGTATTTGAAGGTTAGATAGATATAGACGCTATAGATAGATGGTTAAATTTACTCGAAGGGTATTTCTCAGTCCATGATTTCTCTGACTAAGAAAATATTATTTTTTCACTCCTTAAAGCCACTCCCCATGTCAAAGACTGGTGGGAAACCTACTGTGAACAAGAGGATGAAGGGGAACCCTCTCTCTTCTTGGCCACACCCACATGGAATTTGTTTCGGGATGGCATCAAGGAACAATATTACCCCATGGGGAGCTATGATGACAAATACATTCAATGGACTACACTTCAGCAGCAAAGGGATCAAGATGTGCACGAACTGACGAATTTATTCCATACCCTGCACACATAGTTGGGTATTAAAGATTCAAAGAGACATTTTATGCTCAAGTACCATGGCTGTCTGCACAAACATATTTAGGAGGAAATGGAGTTCCTTGACATTACATCATTTGGCACGGCATATTGCTATGCCTCCAAGGTCGAGCAGAAATTTAAGCAGAAGAAGCGAGACTTTGGATCTATGAATCCAAAGCCAGGGAAAGGTGCCCCTGAACCAAAAAACAAGGGGAAAGGTCAAAGCGAGGCGACTCAGAACAACACCACAAATCTAAAGAAGGACACGGGGAAGTGGTGTGAATTTCATAATAGCCCCACATATAGAACAAATTAGTGCCAGGCCAAACAATCGTTGGTGGCTAAACTAAAGGCACTCGAATCCGATGCATTTTATGATCCGGAGTCAGAACCAGACAAAGGGAATGGTAAAGGGAAGAAAATAGTTGATGCAGATCCCAGTGCCATTGTTTCCACCACCAAGATCCAAAGGGACGATCCTAATGATCCAAAGGAGGGGGAGTGCCTCTTCCATTTGCAGATGTGGGTGAAGGGTTCTCCACTGCAATTCCTTGTCGATAGCAAAAGCCAAAAGAACATCATTTCAGCAGAGGTCATGAAGAAGCTCAGCCTACCAACCATAGCACATCGCAGTCGTATACCATTGGGTGGCTTCACTCAGGGAGAGATATCCGCATCCGCCAACAGCGTTGCCTTCATATGACATCAAGCCCTTCACGGATGAGGTATTATGTGATGGTGCTCCTCTTGATGTAGCTAATGTATTATTGAGCTAACCCTACTTGTGGAGGTGACACGCTGTGTATGAGTCTATGCCTCATGCTATTATTATTACTTTTAGAAATAAATTGTACAGGATATCAGAGGTAGTACCACCTCTTGTCATCTCTTTGACTATTGCAAAAAAACCCAGTAAGATTGTTTCCCGAACCAGGAAGTTTATTTTCCTTACAACTCGCTCAAAGGGAAAGAAGAATAATGTGGCTAAAACCTCGAAATAGGGCTCCCCTACACGGCTGCCGCAGATGGAAAAATTCATGGAGGAATACGAGGACATTTTCTCCTTGCTCACAGATGTTCCTCTACACTGTCAGGACAAGCACTCCATTGATCTGACCCCCGATGCACCACTTCTTGATGTTTCCATACCTCCTAGAATTACACATACAGAATCCACACATTTATTGTCTGAGGCTGATAAAGAAACCAAAATTAGTAAATGCATCGAGCATGTTTGCCCGCAGGTCCATGACATCTTCGAAAAATCTAATACCCAGTTCAACAGAATTTGCCTCATCTCATGGAGGATCTCAACACAATCGGGACTATTGCTTCCTAAGGAAGGAGGAATGATCCTAGTGGATATCGGTGGCCACCCACCTATTCCATTTGGACCCACGCCATGAATTCTTGCAGCTTTTCACATTCAACACAACTTACTATTTTTTGTAGGTTTTCGAGTCCTGCATTCCCGGAGCCGTTTTGGGGCCTTAATCATCTAGGTGGATATTGGTGGCCACCCACCTATTCCATTTGAACCCCTGCCATCAGTTCTTTCAATTTTTAAGTTGCAACACAACTTACTATTTTTAGCATTTTTTTGGGTCCTAAAATTCTAAAGCCGTTTTGAGGCCCTAAACAGCGTTTTTTGGGAAGACCAGGAGCAACATTGGTCCATGGACTAATGTTGTTAACATTGAAAGTTGTACTCCACGGATGTTTATTTATAATGATGTATGATACCCATCAAATGGAGATCGTATGCCGAAGTTACATCCTCGGGAAGTTGAAACACCAATTCACCCAAACAGGGCCCATAGTTTTGGCACTTCATCTCCTAGGGTTAGGTTTTTGGACGTTTAGAGTTCTCCATTGTTTCTCAATACTAAATAGGTACTCGAGGCTCATTGTAACACAGTTTAGGGGCTGGTAGCTAACACTTCTCCTCTTAGAGATAAGCGTTGCCAGTGCCCTAGCTCATCTATTTCCATTATATCTATAATAGGCCTTCGAGCCTCAATGTAACATTTTAGAGGCCTGAGTACGCCACATCTCTTCTCAGAGATACACTGCCATTGCCCTAGCTTATTTCCATTATGTTTGTAAGATTCTTTCAGTCATTCTTTTATTAATAAAATGAAACATTATTTTCGCTGCATTTATGTGTTTATGTTGTGTTCCTCCATACATCTGGATCACATCCATTGAAGGGAAGGAATTCAAGGATGCAACGAAGTATAGACAACTTCTAGGAAGTCTTATCTACCTAACTACCATGAGACCATACATCTCATTTTCTATTGGAATCCTCTCTAGGTCTATGCAAAAACCTTGTGAAGGACATTGGTCTACTTCAAAAAGAGTTCTAAAGTACTTGAAGGGGACTTAAGACTTTGGACTCAAATATACACAGGTAGGTGACTTCAGCTTGATCAGATACACTGATTAACACTTTGATGGGGACAAAGAAACTAGGGTATCTACTTCAGGTTATACCATGAGTCTTGGATGAGGAATTGTCTCATGGAGATCGTTCAAACAATTAGTTCTAGTAGATTCCACAACGGAGGAAGAATATGTGGCATCAGCTGAAGAAACAAAGGAAATTGTGTAGCTCAGGAAAATCTTATAATATTTTCAAATGAAACAAATGCATTCAAAACCACTCATGATTGAAAACACTTATGCAATAAATTTGGCCAATAACCCAAAGTTCCATGATTGAACAAAGCACATCAATACAAAATACCATCTGATTCGACATCATGTTGAGGCCAAAGCTATCCATCTACGTCATTTTTCCACAAATGAGCAGACTACAGACATCTTCATTAAAGAACTTGGAAGATGAAAGTTTGAAAAGTTCAAAACGATGCTTGGACTCACCAACATCCCTTTAGATTAAAGGGGGGAATGTTGATACCTAATCCTAAGGGATTGGGTGGGATTGTATATTATTGTAAATTAGTAAATAAGGAAGACCAAGAGACATTAGGAAGTGAATCCAAATAGTCTCACCTCCATGTATAAGTATACACATAATCTCCATCTAATTCAACTTCAATTTTGCGGAGTTTTTTTTTCCAAGGAAAAAATCAAACTCTTTATATTCATAAAAACTTAACTGTGTACACACATTTAAGAATTCCTTGGGAGAAGTCTGAGCTCTTCCCAATTTGCAGCCAAAAAAAAGTTCAGCCCATTTGCATAGCCCCATCACAAAAAAGGATTTGAATGTTCGGAGTCTTCCATTGATCAAGGGAAAAATAACCAACTGTTCGTCGCCCTAGTGTAGAAACCACAAAAAAATTCAAAAGCACTTTCTGGGCCTCCTCTTTGGAGGAAAATGAACAAAAACAGAAACATAGATCCTGATGCAAGAAACATAGTGACCTGGGTTCCCGAGCCTCCTCTTAAGAGGAAAAACAACCCAAACAGAAACTAACAACCAACATAAAAAGTTATAAAGAGGTGCAGCAGAGGATCTAATCCTCAACCAAGTTTTTTGTGGTACATACATATTATAGTTTTCAGCAATAGAAAGTGAGAAGTTCTGAAAGTACATTAACATATACAGAGAGAAAAAAACTGAAGATCACTCAAGAAAATGGAGGATGGTCCCAATCCACAGAGCCTTTTGGCCCTATTTCTTGTGTCTTTTTGTTGCCTAAATCTTGATGTAAACCCTCCTTAGAAAGGAGGTTTGTAGCGGCATTCTTTTCCCGTCGTGTCCTTCCACAGCCAATGTCTCCAAGGCCAACTATGTTGGAGCCTGATCACGGGCTGTCTCCTTCTCGCTCTCCGTGAAATTATCTGTCTCCCACATCAATTGATGAAGGTCTTGCTTTTGAAGAAGTTCATGAGCTTGCTCCTTAGACCCAACCTCTGAAAACTCGTCCTTGCTTTCCTTGTTTTGATTCTCCTCTACTGCAAGAGAGTGAAAGTCCTTATTCTTCTTTTTTTTGGGCCTTTTGTGGATAGGAAGTGGGAAATTCTTTGCTATGTGTCCATACATGTGGCATCAGTGACACCTAAAAGGTAATTGTTCATAATCCAGGGATTGAATAAAAGACCAGTTTCTATAATGTAGCTGAATGGCTTCAAAAATACCTTCACGAGGATTGAGTCAGACCAGGATTCTAGCCACACAATATTCCCCTGTCTGAATGAAAGACATGTCTGCCTCCCAAAAAACCCCCAACTTGTTCCCAGTCTCTCTGAAAATGTTCTGTGTCCACAACTGATGGGGAAGACCCGAAATTCTGACCCAGACGGAGAGATCAACCACCTTCTCCCTTTAGGCATCAAATAGGGGTTTCCAGGGTTTGAAGACAATCGAGGTGCAGCCGAAGCATCAATTCTGTTCTAAGATCCAGTTTGCTGATTCTACCACTTTGAATTTCAACATGAACCACCCATTTGTGAGATTGAGCACCTTGAAGTGAGGGTTTGGGGCCATGTTCTAGGCTTTTGTATCCCATTCCTTTATGTAACTAGCTGAGAGTTTTTTCCCATTATTTCTTCCCACCAGAGTTAGTTCAGTAGTCCTCATAACTTCGTCAACCATCACTTCAACCCTAAATCTCAGATTTGTGATTTTGTCTTTTCGCTTGACTCCTTTTGGTATTTTTCCATTGGCCGCAAGAGGCGTCTAAATCCCTGACACTGTCTGATGAAAAAGGCATGAAATAGGGTGGTAAGAGCTCCTTGAGGCCTCATAGATTCGTCAACGACATTTCTCTACAGATAGGGTGCTCCAAACCTTTCACCGGAAAAGGAGACGAGTGACCTAGAGAAGCTTCTGGCAAAATGTTCTGCCCAATTGTGCATTGCAAAGAGGCAGCAGACCCTCTAGCCCTATAAAAATTTTCTTTAGAAGAGAAGGTAATCCATATGTAACAATTTTCTTGGCTATTGTGTTCATTGCTCCTTTTGATGTTCCGATGTTTTATTGCATTTGTCTCTCTCTCTTTCTTATTTTCTTGATGATGTTATTGTTTTGCAACTTCTTTGAATCTATTTAGTATTTATTCAGCAGATTTCACCCAAGACTTAACACTTGGTCCCATCCATTGGCCTGCTTAAGCAAGCGAACTGGATTTTGAATCTAGTTTGGGTATAAAACACCCCCACCTTATAGACCCCTTTAATGTTGCATTTGTTTTTGACCTAGAGTAAGTTAGCTATCAAATTTCCATTCATTTCTCTCATAACATAGAAATATAAACTTCTTATGTATCAATTGATCTTATGCTTTGCCTAGAAGACAATAGGGAATGGGAGAAGTGTTGTTTAAGTGATTCGCTTGTAGTGATTCACAAATTATTTTGTTTGAATTTTATGCAACTTAAAGGTTTTTCTGATATGTTCCTTCCTACACTCCACATCCAAAAATATAGCTAGTGTATCACCTTGTTGAATTTTCTTCTTAATCGTGTTATATTAGTAGATCCATTGAAATAATAAACAGATAAACCTTGATGATTGAAAATTTATGACCAACCAATGTAGATCTTCCAAGCCAAATTGAGAATGATGTAGATCTCCCAAGCCAAATTGAAAATGATGTTGCTTACTTAAGATCTATTTATTAAGTAGTGGAATGCCTCCATTTCCATTTTCAAGATTTTTTTAGGTTTAATTAAGTATTCTTATAGTAGGTTTCCTCTGAGATCCTCTCCCTAGACCTCCAAAAGAATGAGGTTTATGGGTTTCCTCAAATTTTCTATATCAAATTAATGGGAAATCAATGAGATCTGGAAAATGTAAATTGACATTGGTTGGGACCTGAAGAAATTGAGATTGGCTAGGGCTAACTTATTTTGCACTGGGGTTTACTACATTCTCAAAGAAACTTTTGAGTGTAACTGGTGAGTCATGCCTCTCAATATGATCATATCAGTTCTTCACGGCTGCTAGACCATAAACTTGTCCCCAGAAAATATCTCTTCAGATGAAGGTAACAAATAAAATGGCATATCTAGCAGTAACCCTTTTACCATAAAAGGACCCTAGTAAATGTGCCTCTCCACATAACATGCTTAACCATTTAGCAAAAACCACACAAGGACCATCTCTAAGATAGGAGCGATGCAACCTATCCTCCACTACTAGAAATGATCAGAAGAGATATAAAATTGAAGTATAGAAAGTATCCTACCAAAATTAGATTGCTGCCCTCCTTGAAAGGAAAGTCAATTTTCACACTTCTATGACAAGTGAGATGCCTTTAAAAATTCTTTCCTTTTCAATCCTTGGAACAATGGCTCTATAATAGAGATATATTTTATTTCAGTCATTAAATAAATTTTATTTTCTTTTTCGGCTACTATATTAAAAATGTCAAGTCTTTTTTTATCCTATGTATGAAGTTCTTTTGCACTTTCTATCCTTGAATTCCTCATATGCATGGATTCAACCATCAAGAACCGCCTCTCCATGATAGGGGTTGGTGATTTTTTCTCTGTAGGCAAGCGAGAGAATACATCACATGCTGCAGCTATGGCCTGTGCATACTTAAGAACAACTGCAAACATCAAAGAAATGAAAGAGAGGAAATTGAACCAGTTTTTCTTCACAGGGTAACATCACAACCATATCATACTTTTGGGCACCTTGAATATTGTACATATTATTGTCATAATGTGAATACCCATTGCATGGAATAAAAAAAACTTATATGTACATGGCAGTGTGCTGGACTGTAGACCTCACTTTGAGCCTCAACTACAAGAAATTGTCCTGGGAAACTACTCAGTAGGGATATTCCAGGGAACTCGAGTGAAGGATGATATATCCTTCTGGGATATGGCACGCTTAATATAAAAAAAACACAGAAAGAAATTAGTAAACATAAGCACTTTTCCGAGCTACTAGTGCTAGCCATCCTTGTTGGACAGGTGATAACTAGGCTTCCCTTAATTTGAAAGTTGACAATGTTGTTTTTCCAAGAGATTTTTAATATTTATTTTTATCACTCTTAATAGATAAGGGATTAAGAGGTATTTATGCTTTTTGTCACTCTTAATAGATCAGGGGCTAAGAGGGTTTTATACTTTTTGTCACTCTTAATAGATCACGGGCTAAGAGGGATTTATGAGGGATTTATGTTTTTTTTCACTCTTAATAGATTAGGGGCCAAGAGGGATTTATTCTAGTCAATATTTGGGATTGATTCATACTGGTGAATGAATGTGAATGTAGTTTATGCTAGTCAATATTCTGGATTGTCATATTGGTGAATGAATGCGAATGCATTTGATCAAACATCCTAGTCTAGCTTCAAGCTCTTCTAAGAGATCTGGGTTGTTTACAATGTTCTTTGGATGCACACATACACAGTGGAAGAGTGTAGAATCTCTGAATGTGGCTAGCATCTTAGGACCTTTGGCAGGTATACATGTAGTGGGTCCCTGCTTCTATGCATGTGAGTCTATGATTGAAGGGCTAGATGTGCCAGAGCTATGCATATTTTTTAGATTCACTACCCCTGTATACAACAGAGATAAAATGCATTATTTTTCCACCTATATTCTTGAATTATTGCCTTGGATTCTTCAGAAGCTTGTTGAAATGTCTGTGACTCTGCCCAAAATTAGAAAAATAATGACATGGGTACCTTTTCGAAGACCCCTCTATCATCAAGGGGACATGTTTACAGGTTAATGGTTTTGAGTTCCAGTTTGATCGGAATTATCAGTAATGGTTCCATTGGATCATGTTCATGTCAATTCTAAGTATACAGCCCGCCCATCTCTTAAGTATGCTGCCCATCTTATGTCATGTTTATGTGTCTCTGATCATTGGTGATCGAGAGTTTATATACAAATAAATGTGTTTTTTGTATAGTTGAGGAAAATTTGGCCTTTTATTTGTTTTAGCGTGAATATTTTAGAACCTCCCTAACATTCCTCACAGCAATATTAAGTTGACAAACACAAAAAGCGAAGAGTAAGGAAAAGAAACTCTCAATGAAATATCTCAAGGATTTATCCGTTTTATGTGCTTTGAATGCCATAAACCATGCATATAAATCGTTTTGATGGGATAATCTAAAAAACAAGGCATTTGCATGTAGTAAAATAAATTAAATTACCGAAGAATGTTGATAGTTTTGGAATATAATTGAGAAAACTGATAGATTTGGAATATTGAGAAAGATGTGGTAACATAGTGTGTCAGAATTTAAATCTTTGAAGTTAATTACATTCAATAAAATGTAGGTAAACACATATTTACAATAATAACAATAACATTATTATTATTATTATTGGGTAAAATGCAAGTAATTTAATAAATTTAGTCAAGTTTTTATTAAATAATAAAGATAAAGAATGATTTTAATTAAAATTTGTTTGGACAATTTAAGTTTATGCATTTCCATTAAGTTTAATGAGAATGGAAATATATTTTTTATTAAATTTTGAACATAAACATATAATAAGAAAAATATTAAATTTTAAACATATATTTAATATTAATA
The DNA here is from genome assembly GCA_034641835.2 of Pinus albicaulis. Classification (NCBI taxonomy): domain Eukaryota; kingdom Viridiplantae; phylum Streptophyta; class Pinopsida; order Pinales; family Pinaceae; genus Pinus; species Pinus albicaulis. The sequence continues at coordinate 1,031,236,005 of CM076583.1, read as the reverse complement.
AAACAACTTTAAAAATAAGAATGTTTTCTAATATAAATTTGAATGAAAATGATATATATATATTTTTATATTAAATTTTAAACATACAAATATGATAATTCCTTTTTATTAAGTTTTAAACATATATATGATAATTATTTTTAATTAAATTTTAAACATAGATTTAATATTAATAATAAAAAATTCTAAAAATGATTATTTTTTTCTAATATAAACATGTCTTAGATATCATTTTTGGGATTCAAGTGCGTTAAGTAAGTCATTCAAGTATAACCATTTCCATGAGAGGTAGTCGTAATTGACTAGTTTCTGATGATTTTTGAATAGTCAACTTAGCACTCATTACATTTGGTGATGCTCACAAGGGTGAAGAAGTGGGATTGAAACTAGTGAAATGAATCACATAGTGTCAAACATCACTTCCATTGTTTCCTGATTTTCCCAGTTCTTTAATTCTATCTGTGTCCCTTTGCACCTTTAGGAGCAATTGCCAGTATATATATTATCAATTATTGTTAATTAAACACAAAGGTCAGATGTCACCAACCTCTTCAAAATATCTTCTTCCTAACATGGAGAGAAATTAGATCAAAATATTAAGCCTTGCAACAAATAAACTCTGTAGGCATTTGGGTGCAGTGTACATTTCAAATTTGATTTCTAAAATATTCAATACTATCTCCATCTATAATTAGGGCATTATTAACCCTTGATTTTCCCCTTAGAAATTTAGAGGGTCAAGGACTTGTTTATCAATTAGAGATTTAACTCAATTGGAGGTTCATAGATTGATACAGATATAGGTTGGGGAAGGTTCCTAGGATGATTAATCACATGATTGATTCAATGATGATTGAGACACATTTCTTTGCATAGTTTTGAGAGTGTTGCTATATTTAGCAAGTTCACTGGTTTCTAAGAGAGGGAGTGATTCAATGATGATTGAGAGACCTTTTTTTGCATAGTTTTGAGAGTGCTGTTATATTTAGCAAGTTCCCTGGTTTCTAGGAGAGGAAGTTCCAGGGATAGTGCAATAGTATGGATCACATATTTGGAGTCCTTATGAACTTGGGATTTTGGTGAGGTCTTTCTGGGAAACATGCATGGAACTTATTAGTTTTAGCAGATTGTGTCCAGAGGTTCGCATGTCATAGATAATAATATATTTAGAATCCTTGTGATATTTGAAGTTGTATGAACTACTTTAGAGTGACATGCAAGTACTTGTTATTTTTAGCAGTGTGCGCATGTTGATTTTGATTGTGGATTTGTATTCCTTTTGAAAGATGAATCAAATGAGTATACATACTTGCGATTTTGAGAATTTTCTATTTTTAGAAGTGGTTGCATGTTAGGTCTAATTATACATTCAAGTTTCCCACAACGTTCTGTATCCAATGGTGTCATTCTCATCCAAATCTGAGAGCTTTCTATTTCAAGTAGTTAGAACCAAGCACCAGTTATTAGACGCTTGAAGACATTCTCTAACATGATGATCAAGTATCCAACCATAAGGAGTTCTATGGAATTGTGGATACACTAAAGTATTGATGATATTATGTCTTAGGTAAGGGGTTAATATTTAATATTGACCACAAGTCCTTCAGAAATTTGCTTCTCAAATTTATGTAGTAGAAAAAACATATCAATATACCACACTAAGAAAGACATTGTAAATTAGTTGAAGCATTAAAGAACTTGATTAAAATTAGTCTAGTAGATATGGGAACTATAATGACTACCCCTCTAGACACAAGACACCATTATAGGAAACCATTCTATAAAGGAAGCAATAAGAAAATTTATATTTCTATTTATCTATATCTTGCATGAAGTGGATCTTTGATGACCATTGCTACATTTTCATATTATGTTTGTGTTTCATACTTCAAGTATTCCTGGACACAATAAGAAACTTGTAATTGCAAATAATTGTTGATCCATGAAATCTTTTTGGTAAATACAATGATCAATAATATTCATGCTTCTTTTTCACGATTGATTTATACATAACTTGTCAAAATACAAAACCAACTTATGTAGATCATAACATATAGGGTAGGCTTCAATTGTGACATCTATTGATTCGGGTTTAAGAGAGAATTGGATGCCCAAATCCTCATCCTTGGTCAAAGATAAGCCATACACGAAGAATTCATAAAAGATATGAAGTTGAAGGGGGAGGGGAAGTCACCTCTTTGGGGAGTTCAGGTCAATGGAAATGATGTATTAATTGCTTTCATGCTACATCAAGGCAACAAAAATTCTTGGTACAAATTTTTCTTTCGAAGAAACCTGACTTTAGGAAGATATGAAAGGTAAACCTTGAGATTTGAGCAAGGACTAGTGGCACTAGGTAGGTAAATGCAAATTATTTATTAATTGCATGCATGCTATAACAAGGAAACAATAATGCTAGGCATAGATTGTGGCTACGTCTAAGAGGCCATATGTCCCTGTAATATGGAAGACCCCATGCAGGGTAGTTTATATCTTGCCAATACTTAAACCTGTTGTGTTTATTCGATTGATACTTTGTATCCATAGAAAATTTTAGGGGTGAATATTAGCCCATGAGCGAAATGAAAATTAGTCTAACTTGGAACTAGACCACACATTGCCTTACCAAAATTATGTGTTTTGGTACCAAGTTGCAATAAACACACAATAATTATAATATAAAGATTAAAACAATAAATGAACTGAACCATATTAACTAAAGTACAAGACTAACCTTTCAACCATTGTGACCAGTCAATGCTAAGTAGACTGTCACATGGATTTGTAATTATATCATTCATCTCATATCCTCCTTTTTTTTTTAATACATGAGAAATATCTTTATATTCCATATGAGGAATATACATATTTCAGTCCTTGAAGGATTTCTTAGACAACAATTCTCATAGCCATTACAAGAAATACTCATTATGAGTAAGATTCTATAATTCAGTGAAATATTCGCCATGATTTTGCAAGATAATATAATTTTGTGAGAGATTCGCCATGATTTTACAAGATAATATAATTTGGTGAGAGATTCGCCAAAAATATTATATATACATATTATATTATTGATAAAATTGCCTTTCATTTTTCCATGTATCATGGGGATTCGCCCATTTATTATAAATGTAAATTTAGGGGGGTTCTTAAAATTTTCCCTACCTACAATCTGTCTTTAACATGTTCCTATAATATCTGCATCTTCTCTGCAAAATATTCAGCCTTTGCACTTCTTATCTCTTGTTTGCCCAAATTACTGAGCTCATACACACCTCTTGGATTCATCCCAAAAACAATCTGGAATGGAATAATCCCAGTACTCTGATTTGGAGTATCATTATAAGAAAAATCAGCCTGAGCAAGTGCTAAATCCCACAACCTATGATTTTTATACACTAAACTCCTCAATATATTTCCCATGCTTCTATTTACTACCTCGGTCTACCCATATGTTTGAGGGTGATATGTTGAGCTGAAACTAAGGTTGGTACCTAGTTTCTTCCAAACAGTTCTCTAGAAATGCCCAACAAACTTTGTATCCCTGTCAAACACAATACTTATAGGAAATCCATGCAACCTTACAACTTTTGAAAAATACAGATTAGCAATATGTGTTGCATCACTAGTTTTCTTACATGCAATGAAATGAGCCATTTTAGAAAATCTATCCACCACAACATAAATGGAGTCATTTCCTCTTTTAGTTTTTGGAGTTGGTTTGGTATTGGTAATGGATGATACAATCCTGTATTTTGGCTTCTTCCTTTAGCATGCTGACAAATCCTTCATTTCTCAACAAACCTCTTAACATCAGTTTGCATATTTGGCCAGTAGTAAAAAGCATTTACATGAGAAAAATTCTTGTGTTGTCCAAAGTGTCTAGATAAGCCTCCACTGTGTTTCTATTTAATTATGTTTTCCCTCATAGAACATTTGGGAATACACAATTTATTATTTTTAAGTAGCAAATCTCCTTGGATAAGATAATCCAACCAGTGGCTCCTATTATGAACTGCTGGGTTTTGTACAGCTGCAAAAATTTCCTTAAATTTTGCATCTTCTTTATACATGGAAACCATTCCTTCAAATCCTACAACACCAAATTGTAATTCCTACATGATTAAATTCACTCTACTCAAAGCATCAACAGCTTTGTTCAACTTACCGCTTATATGCTTTATCACAAAAGTAAAACTCTGCATAAAATCTACCCATTTGGCATGTTTCTAGTGCACTTTTGGTTGGTTGTTTATGAACTGCAATGCATGATTGTCAAAATACAATACAAACTCCTTTGGTAGTAAATAATGTCTCCATTTTTTTAAAGCTTGTACAATACAATAAAATTCTTTTTCATACGAAGAATATTTCTATTTAGCTTCATTTAGTTTATCACTAATGTATGCTACTGGTCTCTGTTTCTGATTTAAAACTTCTCCAATTGCAAATCCACTAGCATCATTTTCAACTTGGAATTTTTTTTCCAATCAGGCAAAGCTAAAACTGGTTTTTCTGTAATTTTTCTCTTCAACAACTTGAAATTTCGGTCTGCTTCTTCTGTCGACTTGAATGGCTGATTTGTCTCTTTGATTTTTTCAATAATTGGTGCATAACTCTGACTAAAACCTCTGATAAATTTTGTATAAAAACTTGCAAGACCATGAAAGCTTTGTATCTCAAATATGTTTCTTGGAGTTGGCCAGTTCTGAATTGCTTGGAATTTCTCTAGATCCATTTTCAAACCTTCCTTAGAAACTACAAACCCCAAATATATTAACTCTTCTTTCATAAAACCACATTTCTTCAATTTTATTAGCAGTTTTTCTTTCTTCAAAGTTTTCATAACCAACTTAAGGTGTTTTAGATGCTCTTCTTTATTTCAACTGAAAACTAGAATATCATCAAGGTAAACAATGACAAAATTACCTGCATATTCCTTCAATACTTCATTCATCAATCTCATGAATGTGCTGGGTGCATTAGTGAGTCCAAAAGGCATCACTAATCACTCATACAACCCAATGTTTGTTTTGAATGCAATCTTCCACTTATCCCCTTCTCTAATTCTTACCTGATGATAACCACTCTTCAAATCTATCTTAATAAAATATTTTGATCCACTCAAGAAATCCATTAAATCATCCATTCAAGGTAAAGGAAAATGATACCTGATGGTGATTTTATTTATGGCTCTAAAATATGTGCACATGCACCATTATCCTCCTTTCTTTAGACTAAGTACTATTAGTAGAGCACATGGAATAAGGCTCTCTCTTACCAATCCCTTATCCATAAATTCCTATACTTGTCTTCCAACTTCTGCATTTTCTTGAGGAGTTAATCTATATGTTGCTTTATTCAGAAAACTTGCTCTAGGTATTAGATCAATGTGATGACTAATACTCCTGATTGGTGGTAATGCATTTGGAAACTCATCCACAATAATATTAGCAAAATAATTCAACATAATTTTGATTTCTTCAGATAAATCATCTAAGTTTGTGGAAGTCAAAATTACCTTAGGTCTCCCTATGACAGCAAAGTGCATTTCATCATCTTTTTCAATTTCTTGCAACATTTCTTTTCCACTCATCAGCATAACACTATTTCCTGGTGTTCCTTCGTCAGTTTCATCCTTCAATGGTAGCAATGTGTGTTTGTTTCCATCCTTCTCCAGGGTATAAGTGTTTCTTCTGCCATCATGTATGGATTTCCGATCAAACTGCCAAGGTCTTCCCAACAATATGTGACATACATCCATCGACATTACATCACATAATATAACATCCTTGTAAGTGCCTATCTAGATCTCCACATTGCATTTTTCTATCACAATAACCTGATGTCCTTTTTGTAGCCATGATACCTTATATGGAGTAGGATTTACTGTCTTTTCTAATCCTAACTTGTCTACCATTTCTGTAGAAACAAGGTTGTCAATACTACCACTGTCAATTACCACTTTGCAACATTTACCCTTGGACATGCATATTGTTCTAAATTGATTCTTTCTCTGAGATGGCTCTCCTGCTTATTTTTTTACTTTAAGCAATACCCTTTTCAATAATAAATATTCTCCTGCTTCAGGTGGTTCTTCTTTTCCTATATCCTGAGGAATTTCCTCCTTTGTTTCAGCAACATTCACATTTCTTTGAGTTGTTGATTTATTATGAGGACATTCCCATGATCCATGTCTCCATTCACCACATGTATAACACCGAATTTCTCTTCCTCGACCTCTACCTCTGGGTACAAACCTTCCTCGACCATAGTCTCCTCTCTATGGTGATCTGCTACTTGAGCCTCCTACTTCATTTTGGGAATGTTGAAATCTGGGTTTAAATGATCCTCTGCCTCTTACCGAACTCTTACCTCGGTTCCTCTAGTTTTTCTTCCTCTGTATCTTCTCTTCTACTTTTAAGGCTACCTGATAAGCATCCTCAATTATCTTCAGATTTAATAAAATGATCTCATCCTGGATATCATATCTCAAACCATTTATATAGCTGGTCACTTTCTTAACATCATCCTCAATATGTCTAGATATAATATTCAATTTATAAAATTCCTCCGTATATCATTTCACTGTCATTACTTTCTTCTTCAAATTTTGTAGTTTCTTAAAAATATTTAATTGATAATCCTTGGGCATGAATTTACCTTTTAATTTGCTCACCATATTATCCCATTGTTTGATTCTGAGTTTCCCTTTTCTCTACCTGGCTAGTTGTAATTCTTCCCACCAAATAGCTGCATGGCCTTTTCATCTGGTAGCTGCAATCTTCACTTTCTTTTTGTCTTCAACTTCTTCAACGTCAAAGTACTTGTCTAACGAACTGATCCAGAACATTAATTATTCTACATTGAGATTTCCCTCATACATAGGTATGTCCACATTTGGTCTTCGAGTTGCCTTCACTAACATCTTCAACACCTTAGCTGCTTCATTGTCTTGTTCTTCTTCTTCTTCAGAAGATTCCTCTGAATCACTAACACCTCCTTCATCAGGTGCTCTTCTCTAGGATTTTTCCATAGCTTCCATCCATATAGGAAGATGTCGCACTTCTTCCAGCAAAATTGCATTTGCTGCAGGTTGTCCCCGACCTATTCCTATGCCTCTTCTTGGTGGTATTTTGTAAAACAACATGATATGGGCTCTAATACCAAATTATGTTGGATACCAACACAAATTACAATATATAAGATTTATCCACAGAGTCAAATCCTCAATTTTATATGCAACCGGAAAAAATAGACATCACGGTATTGGTGCAATTTAGCTAAAAGGAACCAATCAAAATCAGCATTACAAACATAAATAATCATCATCTTTCATTTCCTTATTATACTTATAGTATCTATCATCCATTTTATCTCTTCTTGATCTGACGGATATCGCATTTCAAGCAACACAATGTTTAAAGCTTTAAAATTTTGCAATAAAAGTGGTTTTCTTCCCTCATACCTATGCTACGTGTCACATTTGGGAGTGTATTGCATGGTTTGAGCAACTATGATACACCGCTATGAAATCATGTGACATACCATTCGTGGTTTTTTTAAAAACCGCTATACTCATCCGATACACACAACTTCGTATGGAACAAGGTTCTATAATGAATCAATTTCCCCATTTTAAATCAATTATTCAGTAATATAAGGATTTAAAGTTCTCAATACACAGCTCTACGATGAATCCTTATTCACTAATAAACTCAAATAAAAATGCAGAAAATAGAAGAAGGTACCAATGTATATGGGATTGATCTTCAAATGTTTTTAAACGAAATCCAGCACCTAGAAACACAATTTTCCACACCACACTTAAATCTATTATTCCGGAAATAGAAATTACAGATATTTAGACCTTCATGGCTTGATTCGTCAATTTTCTAGCTCTCGGTCTCTCTTTTACAACTTCTTCTCTCTGCCCCTGTTTCATCTATTTCACACATTATATGTTTAAAAAAAATAAAAAACAATCCTTCTTCTCAAAATAGATTTATGTTTAATTTATTCCTCAATTAAATGATATCCTATTTCTCAGTTCTTAGCCTACTTGGCTTAATCTTCACACAGGGAGGAACCAATTTCTAATTTTATTTCCTAATTAATCTAACAAATCCAACAAACTAATTTCTTTGATTTAAAATTAAGAAAGAGAATTAATAGCCAATGTTTATCCATCTCATATTTAGCCACAACATGTGAACATCCAATCACATTGTTGGCTAAGTCCAGATGCTTCTGCATCACTCTGGCATTGGTAACACCTGCTAGTGTACCTTCTGAAATATTGGTGAAGGGTAGGCCAATAGTATCCTGTCTGCAAAACTTTGTAAGTAGTTCTCTTTGCAGCAAAGTGACCTCCACATGGGTTTTCATGACATTCAAAGAGGATATCAAAAACTTCTTCCTCCCTCACACATCTCCTTAGGATTTGATCAGGGCCCAGCTTGAAAAGATTTCCCCCAATCCATGTGAAATGGGCACTTTTTCTGATGATTCTGCTCCTCTGCCTGAATGAAAGATTAGGAGGGATTTTTCCAGCAACCAACTAGTTGGCTATAATAGCAAACCATGGTGAGAGTGTTGATATGGTAAAGAGGTGCTCATTAGGCAGCTGGTCATCCACCATTCCTTCTTCACCTACAAGGAGAACTAACATGGACAAAAAATCTGCAACAACATTTTCATTTGCAGGTTTATCAACAATAGTCAAATCAAATTGCTGCAAAAGTAACAACCATCTAATTATCCTAGCATTTAAATTTGATTTGTTCATTAAATACTTGATGGCTGCATGGTCAATGTGGAAAAAGGTCTTATATCCAGTGACATAATGCCTGAATTTGTTTAATGCATGGACAATGGCTAACATCTCCTTCTCAATAATAGTATAATTCAACTCAACCTTTGACAAATTATTTCTGATGAAATAAATGGCATAAGGGATTTTGTCCTATAATTTTCCTAATGCTGCCCCTACATCTTTGTCAGATGCATTAGTGTGGATGTGGATAGGCAGAGTCCAATTTGGACCTCGGAGGATGGGGGAAGTAGTCAATTTTTTCTTAATGAGCTCGAAAGCCTCTTAACAATAACCAGACCAAATAAACTCAGAATCTTTGGCCAATAACCCAAATAATGGCAAAGCCATCTTGCTGAAATCTTTGATGAACCTTCTATAATAACCAGCTAAGCTTAAGAAACTCCTGACATCTTTCTTCTTTTGAGGAGTAGGTACCCTTTTGATGATAATGACTTTGTTCGAGTCTACCTGTATTCCTACTTGGGATATGGAATGTCCTAATATAACCCCTGTTTTATTCGGGAATTCACAATTTTTTGGGCTCAAGGAGAGATGCATCTCAATGCACCTCCTTAGTAATTTACCCAAATTGGAGAGATATTCCTGGAAGTCATCGCCTTATGGTGTGAAATCATCCATGTAAATTTTGACAGAGTCATGGAATAACTCAGAAAAGATGCTCAGGACATCTCTTTGGAAGGTAGTTGGGACAATGCACAATCCAAATGGTAGGACTCTATAAGCAAAGGTACCCCAAGGGCAGGTGAAAGTAGTCTTATCCTGGTCTTCAGGGCTTAATTGAATCTTATTGTACCCATTGAACCCATCTAAGAAGGAAAAGAACTTCTTCCCCACAAGGCCATCCAAGACTTGGTCTATAAAGGGCAAAGGGAAATGGTCTTTCTTGGTGGCTTTGTTAAGTTTTCGATAATCAACTCAAATTTGCCACTTCCCATTCTTCTTTGGGACTAGGACAAGATGATATACCCACTCACTATTGGAAATAGGATATATGAACCCTGCATCCAATAGTTTTTGCAGCTCTTCTTTGACTATGTCCTTCAAAGCCGGGTTCATCCTTCTTTGGGCTTGTCTCACAGGCTTGCATCCTTCTTTAATGTCAATATGATGCCTTCATACTAAGGGATGCACCCCTTTCATGTCCTTAAAATCCCAAGAAAATGCGTTAAGATTTTATTTCAAAAGCTGGCATAGCTGCTTCTCTTCTTCATTCGAGAGGTTTGGGTTGATTTTTAGAGATATAGATGGTCCAAAATCAATAGCCTTGGTGGTTTCAGAGGTTGTCTCAACTGAGTTTACTTCCATCCAAGGTTGGCTTTCAGACTCTTTGACTAAGGTTTCGAGAGAAGTATTAGTGGAGGACTGGTTTTGAATGGCATGGTCGATGAGTTCATCTTCATCAAGTTGCCCCCCTCTAAGAATATCATCTATGGTGCACATAGGGGTAGTGTTATATGACTCATCTTATTCATCCTCCAACCATATAGGGAGATCATGATCAATGGAAGGCTGGGCTGGACGATATAACACTAGTTGTTTGGACAAAGGCCCATTTTTTAGAGTCATTTTTCTGACCTGACAACTAATATAACCATCTGCAGTGGCTAACCAAGCTATCCCTAAGATGAGAGGATAACTATTAAGCTTGGTTCTTGGTTGCAGGACCAGGAAATCTGTAGGATACTCCCAGGAGTCAATGGTAACCATAACATCCTCAACAATTCCTTCCGGAGTTACCGTGGACTGATCTGCAAGTTGCAGAACTATTGTGGTTTTCCTCAAAATCCCTTGGAGATTAAGTTTCAACATAGTTTCCTTGGTCATTATATTGATGGCCGCCCCTAGATCAATCATAGTGTTGGGTACTATGACACCATTTATATGAACATCAACAACTGGACTACTAGGGTCCAGGTATTTTGGAAATATCACCTTACCCAACATCAGGTCACACATTTGTCCTGCCACATTGATGGTGGGGGTATCTCTCTTCCTTCTCCTAGGTTTCTTAAAGAAATTTTCTTTTATGAGCCTATTGTATATAGGGACATCCTTAATGGTCTAGAGAAGTGGTATGTTTACACACAAATTTTCCAATTATTCCAGGAGTTCAGTCTCCTCTGGGGTGTTCTGACTGGGGTGGATCAAGCACTCGGGAAAAGGAGGCTATTGGATTTGAGTGATATATTCTTCCTTTTCCTCCTCAACCTCTACAGGTGGATATGGGGGATGGTTGTCTGGGAGTACTCTTTCCGACCTAAGATTAACCTCCTGTATCTCCACAACATAAGCTAGATGGGATGTTTCTCCAGTAGGAGCCTTTTGTGCCTGTCTGTTGTTCGGGTTCGGAGTGGGTTGTGCAAGTATAGGTGGCCTAGGTAGAGCAACATGAGTAAGTCGAGGTTGAGGTTGGGGTGGAGGCATTAGAGAAAATAGTTGATTTTGTTGAGGCCTCCACCCTTTGGATGGATTGTTCCACTGCGGTTGTTGTGTAACAAGTGCTGAAATGGTTGGTTTACTGGCTGAGGATGATATGAAGGGTTGGAAGGCCAAGTAGGAGGTGTAGACTAGGATGGAGGAGTTTTGGTGTACCAATTTTGCATGGGTGCAATCTGATTGTTGTAATAGTAAGAGTAAGGTGCACCTTCCATACCTTTTTGATATGGATAATGGCCTTGAGGCCTTCTCTGGTTGATGAAATAGAGTTGCTCTAGCATTTTTTCCCCACCTTTATATATAGCTTTAAGTCCAGGTAAGGAGGGACACTTTTCTGTGGCATGATTCTCTTCACAGACTAAGCAAACCTCTATGACATTCAGTGGACATTCATTTCTTGGGTTCTTCCTGGTACATCTAGGAAAAAATATGGCTAGGGCTTTCTATGATTCCTCTTCCTTCATTTGGACCTGCATTGTGTCCATTTGCAAAGAAAAGTTGTGCACCATGTCACTCTTGAAGTCCTCTAGCATGTTTCCAATCTCATTTTTTATGAAGGTGGAAGAGGAAGGGGTATTGGATACTTTGGCTAGCTCTAAATTTCTTCCTAAATGCCCTAGAATGGTTCTGGAAGACAATTTTGATTATTTCATAGGGTTGTTGGAAAATATCCCCTCTTGATAACATATTCAATTTTTCTATCATCTCTTCACTAATCCCTCGAAGAAGTACAAGTTTAAATGAGTCAGGATCAAGAGTACAGTTGGCTCTCTTATAGTTCAATTGAAACCTCTATTCATAATCCTCTAGGGACTCATCAGACCCTAGAGTGATCCTTAATATCTCATCCTTAGTTTCCTTGGACCTACGGTAGTCTTTGTACTTGTTGTTAAAGGTCTCTTCCATCTGTGCCCAGGTATGAACGCTATCCCCAGGAAAACCCATCAACCAGCGCAAGGTTGCATCCTTAAGGGTGGATGGGAATATGTTGAACTTCTGATCATCATAGGTGTAGTCATAAGTCCTACAAACAACAGCTAATTCAAACATGAATGTGTGAGGGTCCTCAGAGGTAAGTCCATAGAAGTGTGGAAGAGGGAGGAGATAATGTTTTTCATCCTAGTATCCCCATCTACCTCTCTTATGGGAAATGATCTATGGGTTCCAGCCATGGTTAAGATAGGTGAAGTAGGTCCCTCAGTTGAAACAAGGTATTCTTCTTCTTCCCAGATAGGATCCTCAAAATATTCAGAAGGCTCTCTTATAGGGGGTTCAATCTTAGAGCCACTCAAGAAGAGTGAAGGGTGGCTAGGAGGTGATGTGGGGGTTTTAGGTAAGATTTGTCTTTGGGTATTTCTATTCATACAGGGCGTAAAAATCAGATCTTTTTGTATTTTTTTTCAATATTTCTGAAATGACATGAAAATAAAGGAAAGCATAAAAGAATGCTAAAAAAAAAAACCAAAACATCTTCTAGACACCTCCCCAGCAACAACACCAAAAAGTGGTGAGCCTTGGTATTGCACCAAGAGTGTTGCCACTCCCAGGGGCTACCATACCTTACTATATCAACCCAGGGTTTGTACAAAATTTGAGGTGAAAATGATATATACACAGGATATGCATTTTGTTCATGTCATCCTCTTCTGCTTTACGAAAGGGTGATATTTCTTAAGCTATGAGAACAACTGGAAAGTAAATTGCTGGAAGGAAATGACAGAAAAAAAACTAAACTGAATTTCTGAAAGGAAATGACAAGAAAGGGAAATAAACTGAATTGTTGAAAGGAAATGACAAGAATGAAACTAATTTAATTCATAGAAAACAAATAGTAGAAAGGAAACTAATCTTAAACCACACTCAACTTGGCCAAACTGCTAAATGCACTCTACTTACCCTATGATCTATCTACCATGCTTCTATCCATGCAACTAGGCTATACATGACTTAATCCTAATTAAAAAGAGTTAATTTGTAGATTGGAGGGAAGAAAATGGGCTGAATGAGTATAATGGGGGGTTTAACACATGAAACGAGGTTTGGAAGCAGAAAGAGGGGGTTAAACCCTTACAAAACCTTATTATAGCGTGAGAAATGACTTTGGAGTGGAAAAAATTCAAAAGTGCTAGGGTAGAGTGTGATGGAGGACAAAATTTGTGATGTGCAATATCGCAAGCACAACTTCGCAAGTTTAAAGGGATAGCGGTAAGGATTAATAAGAACAAACTAAAATGTGCAAAGTGCGATTTGCAACGCGGTAAAATTTATGGGCTGCGATCTACGATGTAGTAACTTCAGTGAAGTGCGAAGTGCGATGAGTGACGTGGCAGAGTTATCGCATTAGTGGAATAAGCGATAAGTGTTATGTGAAAAGGTAGACGGTGTGATTTGCGATTTTGCAATATCACAATCACAAGAACAAGCAGTAAGTGTTTAAAGTTAAAAGATAAAATGTGTAAAGTGTGATTTGCAATCGTGACGTGGCAGTGGGACTGACAGTGGGGCCCGATTTCGCAATATCCAATCGAAAGAACCGGTGGTAAGTGTTAAGGGAGAAAACGTAAACAATGCGAAGTGCGATTTGCGATTTCACAATATCGCAATAAAAAAGAATGACGGTAAGCGTTAAAGGTAAAAGGTAAATGATGCTAAATGTGATTTACGATTTCGCAATATCATAATCACAAGGAGCGAGCAATAAGTGTTAAAGGTAAAAGCCAAATGTTGTGATTTCCAAAGTTGGACATACGGTGGTGAGAGACTCAAGGAGCAAAGGCGGAGGTCGAGTTTTCGGTGGTTTTGAATTTTTTTTTCACGTGTTTTGCATAAAAAGGGTAAGACAGCGATGAACGAAGAAAAACATAGAAATAACGATTTGAAAGGCTTAAGTGCGTTAGGCAAAGAAAAGGTAATTACAACGGTAAGATGAGAAAAAAAGGAGGGGAATGGAGGCGTAAGAGAATTTCTCAAAAGAGAGACACACATGTGGATTCATGCACGGGAAACAGAAAGAAATGCGGGATGAAATAGTGAAAGAAAGGCTTGGACTTGGTAATACAAATTATTCTCGAAACTCAAACAGAAAGAAATTTTGGGCTATGGGAAGGTCTACCCTACTCAAACTCTATTGACATATAGGAGATGGGGGAGAGATGACCACATTTTTTGGGGTTTTTCCTTTATTTTACTATGCATAAGAAATTAAAACTACAGCATCACAAAAACTAAACAGAAATTAAACGTATAAGAAGCAGATCTAGCGTAAATATCAGAAGAAAAACTAGATAAATGATAGAAAGGAAATGATAGGAATAACAGAGAATCTAAGGCACATGGATTGGGCCCTAACCCACGAGCCTAGCCCTCTGAAACTTAAATCAGTCGAATGAAATCAATCTGCTCATTTCATAAAAGAATAACTGCATACATCTTTGAAAGTTTGATCACCAAATAAAACAAAAAGCTCAGTAGCTCCCAATAATAGTTCTGAATGGAATTGAGACTAGAATAGACTAACTCTTCCTAGCTCTAGATCTGCTCTATTTATTCTATAGGGTAGCTACCAAAAACTCCCTAGAAAATGTTGATTGAGTCCACTTGACTCCCAGTGAACAAGGATTGGGTGCACTCCTCTTTGAGTTGCTTGGTTGCCTCTAGAATTCGAATCACTGGAGAGAATCCTTGGGGATCCTTTGCTTTCTTTTGGAATTCAAATTTTTGGAGAGAATCTTTGGGATACTTCGGCTACCTTTGAGGGTGGAAAATCATCCTATAATTCCTCTTTGTTGTCTCCTCTGAGTCTTTATGCTAAAATCCTTATAAAAATGATTAATAATTCATGATTTTCTGCACTCAACCTTATATTAGGCACTCAGAGTATGTTAGCCTAAATCACCACCTATACTAGCATCATATAACCAAATAATAATAAAAATGCAAGAAAAATAGATCTAAGAATGAAAAAAGGTGACTATTAACCACTCCAAATATGTCTAATGATGGAGCTCATCAGTTTTTATACAAAATAAAAAAATCTACTACTTATAAGGAAGCATGGAAGATATTGGAAGCTGAATTTGGTGTAAGGGGGAGTGATATGCAACAACAAGATGTGTCACAATTTTTTGATTCATTCGCAGATCTGAGAGTAGATGAGGAAGACTTTGAGAGGAAAACAAATGTTGGTGAATCCCACTCAAAAATGGATGATGGTTTTGAATACTATAAAATTGAAACCCATTATGAAAACATGCATATGGATGAAGAAGAGACAGAAAAGATCGCATAGACAAAAGTGCGGAGCAAAAGAATATAAATTATCATGGACTCCACTGTAACATTGAAGGTGCAGATGATAGTGGATTCCATTGTGATGAAACACATGTGGATGATGACTTCAAAGTCAGATGCGAATTGGTGAATCCAACCACAACTGATGGATTCGATGAAGTTAATTTTTTTTATTGAGAACATGTAAGCTCGAATATCCCACAATAGAGTAGATGAAAATTATGTTGATGTTAATTCGATGAAGAAAATTGAACTAATGATGAGTGGTTCCACATGATGCAATACAAATGTCTTATTGATATGTGGTTATTTGGTGTGATAATCCTAGTTTTCTTTGGAAGCCAAGTGGAAGACAACAAGTTTGGAGCAGCAGAGGTTGGTAAAAGGACAGAAAATGAAAATTATGATGCAACAGTAGAACAAAAGAAGGTAGAGAAGGTATAGGTGGAGTAGGAAGTTCTCACTAAAGAACACAACAAATATGTTTTCAACGTTGTTTTTTAATATGCACGTGTTCAGAATAGCATGGGTAAAACCGTTGAAAATAAAGTTGCTAATAATTTTTATGCATACTTGAAGCTCACTGAAAAAGGGATTCAAAAACGAATTAAACAAATTGTTTTGAGTCTTAAAGCATCAGCTAGAATAAAATAATCAAATGAAATGGTGAACATTGATATTGAGTGTGCAGAGTACAGGAAAAAAACAACAATACTTGATGATGAGAGTGAAGAGAATGAAATGGAAGTTTCTAAAATCAAGGAAGAATGCACTAAAACCATTTTTTAGCAATAGAGTTAAGAAGAAATTAGATTTTTTTATCAAGAAATGTGGAAGAAAGAAAGTCAGGGATATGAAGCCCAAGAAGCAGCGCAAAGAACACTGTTTGAAGAAGAAGAGTTCTTAAAGCATTCCATGAGTGAAAGAATCCTTGAAGAGAAAGTTGTAGAAGACCGACTATGATCAAATTCAAGACAAGCCAAAGAAACATTACAAGAGCAACAAGTTAAGAAATATGGAGCCTACATTAAGAATGCAAACAAAGAATGAAGCAATTTCGAGGGTATATAATCTCGAAGAAACGAAAAAGAAAATGCAAAATTGTAAAAAAATTTAGCCATTATAAGCCTAGCTAAGACATAGACGAGTAGGCATGTTTGAGTGATGATCGAGTTAATTTCCGTTGTAAGTCTAGCAGGCATAGTTAAGTCATGTTGAGTCGTGTTTGAGTTATGTTGAGTCATACCGTCATAAGTAAGGGGGAGTGTTGGAAATTGTAATTAACCCTCCATGCAAGAGTTAGCTAAATTTGGAGAGTCACGTAATTGAGTCAAGTCGAGTGAGTTCGAGTTAAGTCATATTTTGGGCAAAGTTGAATTTAGTGTGTGTGCGTGTTGAAGTTATTTTGAGTGTGTCGTTAGCTTAAAAACATAAATACCCCAAGTTTGGTTCGTTGTAATCATCAAGTTTGTATGATCAATTGAAGAGCCACAACTTATGTTATTGTGTGTGTGAAATATTGTGTTAAGCTTTGTGCCTTTCCTCCTCTGCCTTTCCAACACAATTTAATTCCATAACTGAAACATTGACAAATAGAAAACAATAGGATGGAAACCTACACTATGGAAAACAAGGTAAGGGAGTATTATTATCTTCTTCTTATATGGTCGTCCCATGACTTCTTATGGCCATAAATCACAACTACTCCAAAGATCTTGGCAGGATTGATTCCCATCCGAGTGACGGAAATAATTGCCAAGTGTCCCATGCATACAACAAATAAAATTGAAAGCAGAGCCAAATCCTATGCCACTGAGTATCTTAACATCTATTAATTAATAAAATATCCAATTTGTATAGAAAATAAAATGGGTTACTACGATCTTAGGAGCATAGCTCAACTAGCAATGGTTGTTTAAATGAATTATTTTGTGCGAAGAGGTCCAATGTTCAAATCCACCAACTTTCCCCCAAGTTACCCTTTAAAATTTCTACCAAATGCAAATAAAATGAATAAAATAAACAATCTACATGTTAGAGAAAATATTTCCTAACCATTATGTACTTGTCTTTTGAGTTTTTTCTTGTTTATTTCTTCCGCATCTACAATCTTTGTCATAGTAAGAAAGTGTGAAGTTGCATAACAATCGTCTAACTTTGTCAAGATATCACAGAGCAAGGTTGCATAAGACTCCTTAAAAGCAGCGTTTGAAAACATAGAGAAGAAAAGCTTGAAAAAGAGAATGAATAAGTTGGTTGTTTCCAAGCCACTGAAAGCCAACAAGCCAAAATACATCAACCAAAAATACCCCAAGTGTGGACCCACTACGAAGGTTGCCAAATCGAAGTGATAACCTAGAAAAATTCATTAGTAGCCACAATACGCAACTAACTCACCCTAGCAGCAGTAGCAATCGCGTTATATGGTAGACACTTCAGCACCAACAATTTGCAGAACACTATGAACACTAACGTAGCCTCTCTATATCGGAAGGTGCGTTAACCATCATTAAAAAAAAAGCTCCACAAAAAATCCACAACAAAGGTATTTATGCATGTATTAAGCCACAAATTCATTTTAAAAGGTCCACAACAAAGGTATTTAAGCATATGTTAAGCCACGAATTCGTTTGATAAATGATGCACAAAGGTTTTTATGCATGTGTTAATTTTTTGAATGAGTTAATTTTTGAATTCGTTCGATGAATAGAGGGCGATGGTATTGTTTTAAAAGGGCTCTTGTAATTTTTAAAAGGGCTTCGTTGATAGTTCTTTCAAAAACGACAAAGATTTCTTAAAAAATAAAATACGTTCAAATTTGTTTTTTTTAATGCTATTTAAAAAAAGGGGCTTTGTTCAGTGGCAATTTTATTTAAAAGAATCTTTTTAAAGATTTTTTCGCTACATGCACCCAAAAAAACCTGCGTTTATTGGAGTATACAAGGGCATGTTGTTTGGAAAGTAATAGTGGATTGTTGTCAGAGCTAAAGTTGACAATGGAGTTTGTTTAGTTTGTAATCTGAATTTACTGAGAGAATTTGTAGACTTGTCTATTAGTAAAGAAGTCTATTAGCATAGAGCTATTTGAAATTTACTTGAAAGAATTAAAATCCAAAAAACAAAAAAATGTTTTCCCATTAAAATGCATAAATAATAACATTCTTCCTCTCATTGTGCAAAGTCAACAAAGGAGACTCGGGATATCTTTGAGAGGATTTTTGGTATAAAGGGGGTTAATCAAGTTGGAGATGAAAACGAAGGTTGATCTATAGTAGCAAATCTAAGAAACACATGAGGAGATTGGTCAATCTCACTTAAAAGTGGATGAAAATGAGATGTTGTGTTATCAACAATATAGAAATATCACATAGATGTTCATAAATGTCACTGTGCTCAGCCACAAGTGGATAATGATTTAGTGAATCCAACAACACATCAAGCTGAAGACAATGAAACTACCATTGAAGCAATAAATGATATGGTGGATCCAACAATTAAAATTGTTGAAGTTAACTTTGATGAAGAACAATTAAATAGTGATGAGTGGTTGCACATTATATAACTGAAACTTGTGTTTGGAAGCAATGCTAGAGGCAAAGAAGGAAGAGGAAGAAGAGAAAATTGTGAGTGCAGAGCATGAAAAACATAATCAATATGGTTATGCATATGTTTTTTCATATAAACTTAACATTGACTTTGAGTGTGTAGATGTTAAGAGCAAGGAGGAAGAAACAACAAAATTTGAAAAAAAATTAAATTTTCTTGAAGCATAGATTGAAACACCATGTTTTGATGAAGTGTGCATAGAAATTGCACCAATAAATATTGAAAAAATATGAACAATATATAAAAACTTAATCATAATATGAAATTTAAAATTCCCACCAAATTTCAACCAAAATTAAGTAGAAAAAAAAAAAAAATCTAACATTTAGACTACGGCAACTCAATAGGGCGAAATCGTAAACCGGATAAGGTGAAATCTTACGAGAGGGAGAGCACATAACCAATTAGCCCATATTGTATTCAGTTCCCTAGTGATTATACAAAGAGTGGAAACTAAGGCAGGACCCTAATTAGCAACTAGGCTTCTTTGGTTTTTACATAGTTGAGATATTTTTGGAATTTGTAAGAGGGATAAAGTGTTGAATTTATGTAAGTAAATTGTTTGAACTCACTTTTATTTGTAGAATTTTGAAATATTTTCTAAATTTAGAATTAAAATAAAAATAAATATACTTGAATAAAATAAACTTTTATAT
The DNA here is from genome assembly GCA_034641835.2 of Pinus albicaulis. Lineage (NCBI taxonomy): Eukaryota > Viridiplantae > Streptophyta > Pinopsida > Pinales > Pinaceae > Pinus > Pinus albicaulis. The sequence continues at coordinate 1,031,216,178 of CM076583.1, read as the reverse complement.
TTTCAGTTCTCTCTATTTTTAAATAAAATAATACAAACATTTAGAATCAGATTTTTTCCTCGATATTATCCAGATTAAAAAAATGCCAAAATGATAATTCAAATTGCTGTAAAGAAAGTTTTTATATCTTTTTCGTATCACCCAACTTTCAATGAAGCTAAACATATAGTAAACGAATATTTTCCTCAATATTTTCTTCATACTCCACTTAAAAAATTATATTGGGATGATGCAAAACTCCTCTTAAAGAAAATCAAATTTCCCTGATTCAAAATGAACTATGGAGTTACTCAAATGCACATGTAGTCTAAAAAAAGCATAGACAACTAATTGTAATTATCCAAATTGTAACTTTTCAAGGTATTGTTTAGTAGGGCTATCCTTATCTTGAATATTGATTTTGAAAACCTTTTGAATGTTGTTGATAATAGCGCGGTCAATGAAACTATTGATATTAGTTTTATTCATCAAATTTCAAAATATTTTCGCAATCCTGAATGAAAATAATTTCAAACCGTTAACTACACATTTAGTTATTTAGTGGACCGCTTTTCGATCTGATGGTACGAGGTATACAAATATAATAGCTCTTGTTTTCAGATGTGAAGAATCGCATCGAAGACGACATACACGCAGACGAAAGTGCCAAGTTGTCAACTATCCAGGCCTGATAATTCTTGAATATAAAATATGTACATGAGTTCAATATTAGTTTCACCTCTAGCAGTCTTGTCTTCTCCAGAGACATTTATGGTTTGTTCTTGAAGATATTTATCGTTCTACGGCCCACATAAAGTGTTTACTACATACTAGATTCACATGATCAGTAGCGCCCGGAATGGAATTTGACGGGGTAAGTCACATGGTCATTTGGCAGTCAAATATGGAAAGCAATATCTAACAGGCTATAGATCTATTAATGTTGTCTGGCTGTATAAGCTTAATTTTAGATAATTAAGTTCATTTTTAGGTAATTAAAATGGGAATATACAGCTTGGCAGCATTAATAGGTTTGTAGATTCAAAAATATGTATAGCTGTTAAATATAGTTTCAAAAATTGTAAAATAGGTAAAAAATAAAAATAAAAATTAAACAGTGAAGATGGATTAGTTTAGTGGGAAAACTATAATATTTTATGAGTGAGTTTGTTAATTTGAAATTCCAAAATTGAGTAGCTCTTACCAAGATTGGCTATAACTGTACGAAACAGTGGCTCGAAAAAAGGAAAAGTTGTCTTCAAGGATGCAAGTCATTATATATGGAGAGAGAATTTGTTGATAAATTGTTTTTTTTTTTTTTTGTTGATTAAGTTGTAAATATCAATGACCTAAATATGTGTAAATAAATTTTATATTTGAAAAAGAAAATTCCAATTATATAATTAAAACTTATAATGTTATTTGGAAAAAAATACAACATAACCAAACTCATATTAATATATTTTATAATTTTGTATACCTAGATTTAATTTTACTAATAACTTAGTGCATTTCATTTCATACTAGAGGACAAAAAAAACTATATATCAAGCAGTTGATTCCATACATTTTGTAAGTTTGTATACCTCAATTTGATTTTAAGGTTTGAATTTACAAATGATGTATTGCATTACATTTCATAGGAGATGACAAAAAAAAAGTATATATCAAGCAGTTATGAGAAGACACCAAAATTATATATCAAGCACTTCATTCCATGCCAGATAACTTTCATCGTTTATTTTGTCAAATTTGTATGTTCCATGTAAAGATTGCTATTATTCAAGAAAAAAATCAATAAAGCTGCAGATTCATGGCTTCGACTGTATTCAAACATAGACCTATCCAGGGTTAGAATTTCAAAATAGATCCACTCTTAAATTTTGATACTTTTCACACTTTCTCAAATTTTAAGAAAAGATTTTAACAATTTTGTAAATTTTAAATTGTATTTGAAAACCAAATAATTATTGATTCTGAGTTATTGTGCAATTTCGTAGCATGGGATGCATTAGGGGAGAGGCTTCTGTTGTTGTGCAAGGACCAGTAGTAGTTATAGTACTGGTCCCACACATCCATCAAACAAGAATGACAAACTCACTAAAATATGCACATAAATATTTGATAATATGCACATAAATATTTGATAATAAGTTATATAAGTTATATAAATATGTCCAAAATGGGCCCAGTTTTTTACTAGACCAACAACTGTCATACACCAAGTCTAACATCACAAGTTGACAAAACCTATTGTCTCAAGTACCTCCAGTTCTGAATTACCAACTAAGGCAAAATGCACTACAAAACATTCCAATGCTTTCCATCCAAAAGTACAGTTATCCCATCAAATAGTCACCCACTGATTTTGCGTTGGGGCAAAAGATCTCATTGATGAGTAACACCTGGACAAGGACTGGGTAACACCTGCACAAGGACTGGGTAACACCTGCACAAAAATAGGTGAAATGTTTGTCAGACATATGTACATGTTTTTTTAACCATTCACCCTATTGAAGACATTAAATGACACCTTTCAATTTAGGAAATAGCTCACCTAACCTGTCATTTCAAGAATTAAACACAACAACCTAGAATTACAGGAATTAAATTCAGGAAAGCATTTCAATTCGGGAATTAAATTCAGGAAAGCACAAGGATCAACCATGAAAGCTTTTCAACCATTGGATCATGTACAAATCAATCCACAACATAGAATTAAATTTGAAAGATGGCAATCCATGCCAATCTTCCCTACCAATTAAATTCTAGATCATAAAACTATAAAACATCAATTCTTACTGCATTTGAGGCATTCATTATACTCTTAAGCTACTGCTGACATACATTCAGAGTTTTCAGACAATGTTCCATTCATTTTGTAGACATAGAGTTTTCAGAAAGTGAGTTTTCAGACAGTGAGTTTCCATTTTGCAGACATCCAATCCTTTTTAGACAGTGTTCCAGACATACAGACAGAGTGTGCTCAGTGTTACATTCCAGACAGAGTGTGCATAGTGTTACATTTCAGATAGAGTGTGTGCACAGTGTTACATTCACTCTCTTCATTAGTTGCTGGAGCGTGGCTGGAGACATACAGGTATTGTGTTGTTCTTGAATAATGTTATTCAAGATATTGAGTACTTTATCATTATTTTAGTTGAGAAAATATGTTAATTTTGTTAGTAATGAGAGTTATGTTTATAAGAAAATCACATAGATTAAAAAAACTATGAGTGTTAAAACTAGCTTACTAATTAGCTACTCCAAATTTCAAGTTGGAATTTTTCTAAACCTTTAAGTCCAGTATTGAGTAAAATCTTTCAAGAAAATGTTTCAACACGTAGTCCCCTAAGAAAAGTACATCAATTTCTGTGGAGCCAATGAAGTTGTCAGCGTTCAGGCTATTACAAGTCCATGTAGCTAACAACATTCAGGCCATTACAAGTCCATGTAGCTATTTTTAGTTTCCTACAATATAAATGTAGTTGCCTCCTCCTTTTGTTGTGCTTATTAACTAGATTTGGATATTGACTTTATATTGAGTAAAATCTTTCAAAATTTATAAGAAAAACAACCTACTAACTACATAGGAACAGTGCCTGCTAACTACATAGGAACAAAAACCTACTAACTACATAGGAACAGTGCCCTTCAAAATTTATAAGAACAACAACCTACTAACTACATAGGAACCGTGCCTATTGGGCAGAGGGTTTTCCTAAGAAAAACAAAGGATTCATAAACATTGAACGCCTACACACAGTCCATGTCCAAAGATAAGTCCATTTTAAAACAGGCACTTACTAATTTTAGACAAGTCCATGTAGCTAAAAGTTATGTAGGTATCACATATCTTTCTCCTGTTGATATTACAAGTAATACATAATTGACAAGTAATACTTCAATGTCAATTAATTCACAACAAACATACATTTCTACTTTCCTACAATATAAATGTAGTTGCCTCCTCCTTTTGTTGTGCTTATTAAGCAGATTTGGATATTGAATTTCTATTGAATAAAATCTTTCAATAAAAATAGTTCTAACACACAGTCCATGTCCAAAGATAAGTCCATTTTAAAATAGGCACTTACTGATTTTAGACAAGTCCATGTAGCTAACAGCCATGTAGGTATCACATATCTTTCTCATGTTGACATTACAAGTAATACATAATTGACAAGTAATACTTCAATGCCAATTAATTCACAACAAGCAACTGAGGATTTCATGTTATTAGCAGAAATTTTGGAATTCATAGATAATTATAGTTTACTATATACAGTTGTGTTGTAATACTTATCAAATTTCTTAACGATGTTGGAAATTGCAGGTTGTAGCCATGCCAAGAGTTTCTATTGCAGATCGGATAAGGAACAAGAGGCGAGGGAGAAGGGGGTCCCAACTGCGGAGCAGTTCATCAGATGAGGATGTCAATGCTCCCATTGCTCCCAGTAATGTAGTTGAAAAGGACCCTATGGTTGCAGATCATCCCAACCCACCATTAGCCACAGAACCACCTTCGACCACAATACAAGGTGCAATTTCAACAAAGAAAATTAGTGCAATCAAAGGCTAGATGAAGCAAGACATGCTCGCCACAATTGATGACATCGAGTTTAAGGGATATTCAATCCGTGCATATGCAAAAAAAAATGGTATTGCTACCTCTAACATACATTATTGGATAAATGGGTTGACTAATATAAAGTGTAGAAGGCCTATTACAGTCATGACTAAAGAGGAGGAGGATGAGGTGGTGGAGTGGTGTAAGGAGATGGCCCAATTGGGACATGGGTTAGAGCTTATACAACTTAAATCCACTATAGCTCAAATCTATCAAGGGAGGCTAAACCCCTTTAAAGATGGTTTTCCTGGTAAGTCATGGTGGAGTGGGTTTAAAAAGAGGCATCTATACCTTGTGTTACGTACAGCGGAGGGCCTTGACAGAGACCGGGCTTTAAATCTATGCCCTACAATTGTTTCCAAGTTCTATAACACTCTTTCTGCTACATATGACCAGCACTCATATGCCCTAGACCATATCTGGAACTGTGATGAAACAGGCTTACAGGTAGGAAGAAATTGTGGTATGCAGGTAATTGCCAAGAGAGGGAGTATAAATGTGCCTAAGATATTGCCTAAGAGCAGGGAGTGGATCACAATTCTTGCCCGTGTCAATCCAATTGGTTCATAAATACCAGGATTTTATCTATTTAAAGGTAAAACTAAACTAAAAAATTATATACAAAATTGTGATCTAGGGGCATACATGGCTGCACATCCACATGCATGGATGACAAAGGAACTGTTCCTAAATTGGCTTTGCCACTTTGCTGCTTCTGTACCAGGTGGTGTCTCACCTGAAAACAGGCACTTGATGATTTTAGATGGCCATGGAAGCCACATGGTTGTGCAGACAGTCGAGGAGGCCAATAAGTTGGGCATTGACCTGTTAACATTGCCGCCTCATACTACTCACTGATTGCAGCCCCTTGATGTGAGCGTGTTTGGGCCTTTCAAGAACTATTTCAGGGTTGAGTGAGCTTCATGGATGGCAAAGAATCCAGGGGTGGAAGTAAAGAGGTTTGAGCTAGTTGAGCTTGCAAGTAAAGCATTTAAAAGGGCTCTCACACCTTCTAATATAAAGGCTGGATTTAGGAGGACTGGTATATGGCCACTCAATTTTGATGCTCTTATGCATGATACCACATGTAGCCAAGCATTTGAAGTGGAAGGTCAAGAAGTAGAGAACTTAGAAGAGCAAGTTGGTGCCGAAGAAGATGTAGCTGCTGGTGAAGGTATGATGTCCCTTTCTAAAGGGTTGTTCTGTGGTGGTGATGATGCTAAGCATGTCAGTGAGACACAGTTTAGTGATGAACCAACTAAAAATATCAATGAGGCCATGACACCCACTGATGCAGCTGACAATGAGCACTTGACCCCAACCCAAGTAAGCGCACCATCATGGCTCGCAGAGGCCGTGATGAATATCACTCGAAATAATGTATCTACCACCAATGAGGATGAAAGCATGGACATGCCTTCACAACCATCAGGGTTGAACACCAAACTTGTTCATTATTTTGTGGACAATCGATCACTAGAAGAGGAGCCTATTTAGCATGAAGTACCTGAAGAAGACAATAATGGGGGCCAATCAGTTGTCCTAGAAGATGAAATCCAGCAGCCAGGTCCAGAAAAGCAGAGATTACTTGGTGCATTCCTAAAGCTACCAGTAGAGAGAGTGAAGGCCTCATCAGGGAACTCAACCTCAGATTATCTTCGTTTAGGGAGGAGTTCACAATTTCTCACATCTGAAGATTATATGAATTTAATGTTCGAGTCTTAACGTAAAAATAATGAAATTCAGGAAGCTAAAAAGAGAAAGAAGGAGTTAGCCAATGAAAAGAGGGTTGCAAGGATTGCAATAGCAGAAGCTCGAGCAAAGGAAAGGTCGGAAAGACAAAAATTAAGGGAAGATAAGGAACATCAAAAGCAATTGGCAAGGCAACAGAGAGAGGCAAGAAAGGTTCAACAAGAGTTGGAAAAAGGACAAGGGGTGACAAGCAGAGAAGACCATGGTTCAAGCTAGTTTGAGGCAAATAGGTTGATGTCTAACATGATGGACCACATTGCAGAGTAGACACCATCATTCCAAGACCTGATTAACATCCAAGTCCCTAGCTATCAGGTAGGGGTTAGGACCACCTCTTATACCCCTACTAGTGCAGGTTTGAATCCTAATTGTGTTTATATGACACCTGCAGTTAGTGTTGGGGTTAGTAACACAAGTGGACACTTGGGCTACTCAGTCCCACCATGGCTACATGGAGCAAATTGGAGTCAACCATATGCCAACATTCAGGCACATCCTAATCATCCAATGTTGGGCAGTCCACCATACTTGGGCAATGCAGGAAATGGAGGCCATCAAGCATAGAGGTGCCATGACTTAATTTTTGTAACTACAATACACTGTGATTTTGGTAAGGATCAAATAGGTTTGCTAATGATAGCATCCATGGATGTTTGGGAAGCTACAAACATTTTCAAATTAGTATGTATAAAACAATGTCTAAATCCTACAAGTTTGTTAATCTGTTGAAGTTATAGCCTTAGTCTGTATCAGATTTTTTATGAAGTTATATATCAAACAGTTTATAATTCCTACATATCAAACAGTTTCTAAATCCTACAAGTTTGTTAATCTGTTGAAGTTATAGCCTTAGCCTATATCAGATTTTTGAATTCATAATTGAACAAAGAAATTGAATTCAAATTGAACATCATTAACAAAACAATCTGATTGCATCTAAACAAACTATCCTTTGATTGCATCTAATCCTGTTAAATAACAAGTATCATCAAAATTCATTGCAAACTTCATCAATCAAAATCACTCAATAAAAAGGAGGTGAAAATCACTCAATAAAAAGGAGGTTAACATACTCAGCTCTGTGGTGGTTATACCTCGGCTCTGTGGTGGTTATACAAAGAAATTGAATTCATAATTGAATTGAACATCATTAACAAAACAATCTGATTGCATCTAAACAAACTATCCCTTGAACATTACATGATCTTTGATGAACAGAAACAAATACCAATAATCATGTTAAATAACAAGTATATCAACACAGGGAGCAATTGATTCTTGATCGAGACATTATAACCTTAGCCTATATCAGTTAGATCAACACATGGAGCAATTGAAGTTATAGCCTTATCCTATATCAGATTTTTGAATTCATAATTGAACAAAGAAATTGAATTCGTAATTGAATTGAACATCATTAACAAAAAAACCTGATTGAATCTAAATGAGAAATTCAAAATGAATGCAGTCAAAAATCCATAAATCATTTAGCACATTTTAGTCATTACATTCTGTGAAAAACCATTCTTATGACCTCTTTACACTGTACAAAGGTGATTCAATTAAGATGAGAGATGAAGTGGCCTTGCATTGCATCCTGTTAAGTTGATGTAATAAAATAAATTAAATTATGCAGTACCCAGAATACCCACTTCCTAATTTAAAATCTTTAAAATGTTTTTATCAAGCTCAACATACCATATTTAATATGCAATACTGCATAAAAAGATTGATTTAATGTTTCTTATGATTGTCAGTATTTGGACTGTGATAAAAATAGGAAAAGCAACATCTTTAAAACAAGACACTGGAAAGGTCACAAGAGTGGAGTTCCATAGTGGTTATGTTAATGTATATTGTATTGGTTGCAATTCCTCTCATTAAAATTAATTAAATATTGAGTGATGAAGAGACATTCTACACTGTCAATATTAAAGTTATGAGCACACATTCTATACTGTCACACTTAGAATCTGATGATTGACATTACCTACCATCTTAAGTTTTTATCATAACCTTCAGTTTTGATCTCAGCCCATGACACCTTCAAGCTTCAATTACCATTTGAAAGAAGTACAAAGGGAAAATTGAGATGTAAGTTCACTCCTTTATGCAGAGATTATATCCATTGACATTAGTGGCCAACAAATATCTTGTAAGTTGTCTCCTCTATAAACATTCTAGATTCTTAATCGTTAGTTGCTTGTGTTACTTGACCGAGATTGTAGAATTTTGTCTCAGGTTTTATTTCATGACGTAATATTTGTAATTTTATGTTTGAAAAAGAGCAATGAGACCATACTGACCTTACTCTCTACAAGGGACATCCTCAGACCGACAAACAAGTTTTACTCTAAATAGCAGTCCTAACGTTTGTATGAATAATGACATTTGACTGTCAAAATCCATAGAAAGTTCTTTAACTAACTGGACTCCTTCGGAAACTTAGAAAGAATCAATATTCTTCCTCTAATACAAGTAGCTGGTAGAGGATTGCAATAATACTTGGCATGCTTTGAGGAGGTTTCATTTCTAGATAAGGTGTTTGATTGTTTCTTTCCAAGCCAATGTTGTTCTTTCCAGTACAACAGAATCGCCAACCATAAAAAACTGTGGAATAAAAGCAAAACTTTGAAACAAAACTACATGCCAACAGTTATTTCCATGCACCATATTTGATGCTTCTTAATCAAGATCTTCAAGTTCCTTTGAAAGTACAAAATGTCACCTAATTAAAGCATGCCAAATCAGTGGAAGAAGCCGAAATATCAATCAATCATCTCATGGATGATGTGTCTGAGAGAAAAACTAATTTTTTACATCCATAGATGTTAAGGCACATATCAAACTCACTATAACTCAGGTGGCATGTAACAAACTAAAATATATGTCTTCCATTGAGCAAGCCAATCGCTTAATTATTATGTAATATTGACATTACAACATCTGGAAAAATTCCAATTTGGACATTGTGTGGTTCACATGGAGCTTTCCAAATTGTCAAATTTCATTTTCCAAGTTACAATCTTGGGCCATATTGTTCTGGGAAATACTTTTAACTTACTTGTCTAACTTCAATGTTGCAAGTACACTGCTCTTCTGTGTCATAAAAATAGTAAATATTAATTTCACATAACAACTTAAGTTTCATTTTAAGGCCATTGTGAACAATAATCGGCATTTTGACCATGAAATTCCAAGCCTTATAAAAGTACACTTCAATTTTTAACACTCTTTAAATGTTGTCAATGCTTGATTTGTTGTGTTCTTTCTTGGCCGAACTAGATATCGACGGGCATTATGAGGCTTCAAGTCTAATAACCCTAAAACAAAGCAGGATGGTCAAAGCATTCGATTTTCCAATTACAACCCTAAACACTAAACACATTAAAACCACAGTAAACCTCTCAACGCATAAACAACAACCTGTTAGGTCTCTGTAATTTATTAGCAAGATTGACAGAGTCCAATTACATAAACAACATCGTTTCAACCAATTTTGGGATTCTAGGATCTAGCCCTCTTGAATCCGGAGAGGGATCTCTCCAATCAGTACAAAGATGGATTTGTCTTTGAAGCTTGGGGTAATGATATTAGGCTAGTTATGAAGGCCAAGGGTTTTTTTTTTTTGGATCGTTGAGCATGATTACTGTTTGAGGGGAAAGTTCTAAGTGCAAAAGTTTCAAAAGTGAGAAGTTGCAAGAAAATAGAACAGCTTTGGCTGATAGATAGATATAACGCTGGTTTTTAGTCCATTGGGCTATGGAGTCATATCTGGGCTTTAATTGAGCAACAAAATCAAGTGTGATCCAAGGGGCAAGTCATCTATACCACAAGATTATTGAGATTAGAGTGATGGAATGGAAACAATAAAGTGTTGGAGGGGCGGAAACTGATAATAATTTCTCAGAGGATTTATAGTCAGTCCAAACAAGAAAAGCCTCTTAAGTAACTATTTAAAACCAACCAAGTGCAAGGCTAACCATTGACTCCTTGGGCAAGTCTATATTCAATCAGCTTAATTGACAAACAATCCAGTAATCCACATAATTACCTTCAAAAAGTATGAAAACACATAAGAAAAACAAAGTGTAACTTAAGATCAGATAAAGTACTTTTAAACCTAGTCTGCTTTCAGTCAACACTAAGGGAAACTTTCAGAATCTACCTTTGGAGAATAGAAACTAGGAGTCAGGGCAAACCATATCTTCTCTAGTCTAACTTTAATAGCAAATAATGGAAATCACATTCAAGAACAATGTTTAAGCAAACAGAAGGACGAGGGAATGCCAACATTCCTAACTGTTTAAACGATATTGAATCATTCTTAAATAAACAAGTTTGAGGAAAACATTAAGATAAAGATTTCTCAGCCAGAGAAGGTTACTGATATACAGTAGATCCTAACCCTATTTAAATTGTTCTTTACAGAGGGAAAATGAACAATATGGCATACATAGAAGGAAAACAATTAACAAAGAAAGAAGCACTTCACCAGTGATAAAGACCAGGATCCCAAGAAACAGCTTTTATATTGATGTCAAACCAATTACAATCTTTAGGTCCAATGTTTCAGTTCAGCAATCATCTTCACTATTCAACCTAACTACTCTAGCACAAACAGAGCTTCAAGGGCCAGTGAACACTATGTACAAATAGAAGTCTCGAGCTCAAGCGTATTTCAAAGTTCTGCAACCAACAATTTCTCATCTTCTACTGAGGTATTTATAGAAGAATGAGGAGGTGAAATCTAACAAAAGATCTCTCGAAGCAATTAATACAGATTCAAGACTTCTTGGCCTTTTGAGGGGCTCGATGAAGAAGTTTACAGGTGGAACACTGTATTAACTGGTTTACATTTATGAATTAAGCTCAGTGGGAGCTTTATTTGACTTTGAGGCTTTGTGTAATGTTTGGAGTAACTCTGCAGATATTTCTGCATTGATTTCCTTGTAGAAGTAACTCCCTGGCTGCGCTGGAGGCGAATATCTGATTTTCTTCAATAACTTCGGCCTCTGTTTTGAAAGGTTTGAGGCAACAGGTGGCTCGGTGGTAGCTGAGGAATCAATTTTCCTCAAGATGTGGCGGTGGAGGCTTTCTGTCTGATAAAACACTTTAGGTTTTCTTTAAACTATGTTTTGAATCGGGGATTAGGCCTTTGATAACCGTCTTAGCCGAAATCCCCACTAACCTGTCTTCAATTCTCTATGCTGGCACATTTCTGGTCTTCTGCAACTGATACTCTTCCTCTATGCTTCATTTGATGTTTTTAGGTTTAGCAGGGGCATACGGCACCAAAGGCTCATGAAACCTTTGATGAAGAACGTGAATCTATACCCTGTGGACGATTTCTCTGATGTATTCGAAGAACGGAGGATCGTCATCCTCAGCCTACGAACTTTCTTCATTTAAGCGGAAAGAACATTAAACCCCACAAAAACAAACAAATGTTAAAAAATCCTGCGTTTATAGGTCAATTTGCATCGGAGGGTGTGCGGGGAAAGCAGGGCCGTTGGATGGCGTCATCCAACGGTCGGGATTTAATCTCAGAATGGTCGAAAGACATGGTGGAAGGGTGAGTAAATCTAAGCCATCGATTCGCGCTGAGATCGACGGTCGGGGATGAGATTGCAGCTGTACAATGGCTTGGCTATCGCACGAGCACTTTGGTTGAAGGTCAGGCATGTTAGGTGAGTGATCACCGTTGGATGGGGGTCTGCAGATCAGACGGCTGTGATTAATTTCTCTGGGCGTCCAGGTCTGAACTATAACGCACGGGGGGCGATGGTTACAAGGCGGTTTTCAAATGGTACAGGGGACACACGTCGGGCGGTGTATGGATTCGCTGGGCAACGGGGAAAAACCGCCCTCCGCTGAAGGGTGGTGCGGAATAAACTGGGGTGGTTATGTGAAGACAGTGGAAAACGCAATGAAATGAAGTATAGAGGGATTAGGCGGGAGATGCGCGGAGGACCGTTGGATCTTAGGGCGAGAGCACAGATCAACGGCGGAAATTCAGCGGCGGGAGGAAATGGGCAAAACCTTTATAAACAACAAACTATGACATTTTTTTATTTACAAATGGAAAAGGCATTTTTATATGAATGGCGGGGGTGTCGTACGGTGGGCCCGGTGGGATCAATCACAATCATGGAAAGTGCGATGGAGAGAAACTGCGATCAGGCGGTCGCATCACAAATATTTGCGATGGATCAAAGGATGTAAACAACGAAACATGTGATTTGCGGTATGCGATCGGGCGGAACGATCGCATCGCAAGTTTTTGCGATGAGTCAATGAAACGCACCATAGAAAATGCGATAATGCGACATTGCGATTTGCGATAAGCAGTGGGCCATAATTCATATGATATGAACTTTATAATAAAGTTATATTTATAATATATGGCAGGTTATAGAAAAAAAAGGGGAAAAAGCTAAAGAATGAGTCTTTAACCTTAATAAAGTGGATTTTCATGAATGGAAGAAGGGAAATAATGAAAAATAGAGGAATTCATGGAGAAAAAAGCGGAAACAAATGAAGGCTAGTTTCTGAAGTGAGGGAAGGGAAAAAATGGCCTTTGCAGCAGTGATCTAGCTTGGAAATCAGCAGGATTTCGGAGTCTTTTGAAAGGTAAACAACAGTGTAGGATCTGGATAGAGGGAAAAAGGCAGGAGGCCTTAAAGAGACTTCAAGAGCCAACAACTTTTAGTGATAAAATTTGTTCCTTGGAGGCTCCAAAAAGTTTTAGCCACCTTTTGGTATAACAAAATATTATAGGTGGCTAACACAACCAACATTCGATTTTCATTTGAACTCAAAGCAGGATGGTCAAAGCATTCGATTTTCCAATTACAAGCCTAAACCCTAAACACAGTAAAACCATAGTAAAACCCTAAACACAGTCTAACCACATTAAAAGACAGTAAAAAAATAAATAAGCTCAACAGAGAACATCTCCTTCAGGTTAAATGTGTTTACAAACACATACATATCACTGGTAGGACAGAGTCCTACCTTAGGACTCCTCTCATCTAATTCCTCTCCCTCCTGGCCTTCCTCCTTGCCTTGCCAGCCAACTACATTTTCCTTGGCTTCTGCACTGACCTGCAAAGAAATAAAAAACATAATCATTCACACAGAGCACAAACATTAAAAAAAATTGCAAAAACACTTAAAACCAACAGGGAAACGCACCTGAAAGCACAATTCACAACATCCAGAGCTGAAAAACACACCTGAAAACAAAATTCGGAGCATACAGACCTGTAAGCCACACAACGCTGAACCACAGAGCCAAGGTATGACCACGATGGAGCCGAGGTATGACCACCACCACCACATAGGCGAGGTATGCTTACCACAGAACCGAGAAAAACCACCACAAAGCTGAGTTAAAATCACCACAGGACCGAGCCGAGTAAAACCACCACAGAGCTGAATAAAACCACGAAAGGGCCAAGGTAAAACCACCACAGGGCCGAGGTATGACAAAACAAAGCTTAGCATAGCCACCAAAGAGTAGAGGTATAACCACACAGCGCCGAGGTATAACCACCACAGCGCCGAGGTTAAACCACCACAGAGTCAAGGTTTAATGAATACAGAACCCAGTGTGAACAGCCACAGAGCATAAACCAGTACCAATTTGAATGCCGCCACAGTCGAACCAGGACCAGGAGAGCTCGAGCCACGAGAGCACGGGCGCCATAACGACAGATGGAGCGTGAGGACAGTGGTGGCGGAGGTGTCAGATATCGGAGAAACGTCATGCAACAGTCGGAGACCAAAATGCACAACAACCAAACTCGGAGCAGGAAATGAGGCTTCATCGAGAAGCCTCCACATTATGGCAGGAGACAACCTGCTGAGCAGGATACAGACTGGAAGGACCGGGTGCACGTGCCCGCCATGTGAAAGGCATGCAAATGGACAACTGACGTACGTGATGTGGCAACGTCCTACGTGGCACTTGGTCCAGTCATTGCTGAGGTGTTTAGGCACTGACCCCTCTCCCCTACCGTGAGAAAAAACAAATGTTTAAAGGACATTAAGACATAATAGTGTTACCCTGGTCAAGCAAATATCATACTATGCATCCAGCAAAGCGAATGTCGTACACTGATCGGAGAGAAAGATCAAATCGTTATATTGATGGAGAAAATTAAGTAAAATTTTAATGTAATAATAATAATATAAGTTTAACCTAATTTCCTTGTTTAATTAGGTTTAATGAGAGGCTAGCTTATTTACTGAATGTAAGGATGGATAGATATAGGATTGTGCAAGGCAGCTCAGAATAGTTTTTCTAATTTTTCAAAAGGTGGCCTCAAGATCATGAAGATTGAACTAGAAATTGGTAGTAACCATATTTTGTTATTGGTTAAATTAGATAATAAGTTTTTGTAAATGAAATTAATTCACATTTTATAATTTCTTTAAGGAGAAATACATGTGGTGTAAGATCAATTATATATATATATATATATATATATATATATATATATATATATATATATATATATATATATATATATATATACACATACCGGTATTGTTATTTTTACTAGTTGGAAAAAGTGATAGTTATTTTCTCAAATTTAAAAATAAATTTTATATTTTTACTTTTAGTTGTTACTAAAATGTATAATTTATTTTAATACTAGACTTAATAAATTATTTAAATATCTATGTTAATTAATTTAGTTTAATATCAATTATATATATATATATATATATATATATATATATATATATATATATATAATAATAATAATAATAATAATAATAATAAAATATTTGATAGTGAAAAGTAATTGAAATTAAAATAATTCAATTAGATCCAGTAATAAGAAAAAAAAGTGTAATTTATTAAATTTTTAATAAAAAATTAATCTATAATATTTAAATAATAATAATGATAATATAAAAAAAGCAATAAAAGCAATAATAAGAAAAAAATGTAATTTTTTAATTTTTTAATAAAAAATTAATATATAAAATTAAAATAATAATAATAATAAACAAAATAAATTATTTATATAATAAACAAAATATTTTAATATATATAATTAAATAATATTGATAGGAGAGATTTGCTTTTCATCCTTTATATTTATATTGAAATTAATATTAATTATATAAATTATTATTAAAATATATATATATATATATATATATATATATATATATATATATATATTCTAAAAGTGATGCATAGCTAAGTGGGAATGTA
Source organism: Pinus albicaulis (assembly GCA_034641835.2). Classification (NCBI taxonomy): domain Eukaryota; kingdom Viridiplantae; phylum Streptophyta; class Pinopsida; order Pinales; family Pinaceae; genus Pinus; species Pinus albicaulis. The sequence continues at coordinate 1,031,200,582 of CM076583.1, read as the reverse complement.
TTTGAGAATTTTTTTATAAAGTATATAAGTATAAAAAATCTAGAGTACTTCCTCACTTAGCTATGCATCGCTTTTACAGTTAACAAGTGTGTAATTATGAACATCATACTTTTAGCAATGTCAACATCATGTTAAAGGAAGGCCAACCTTCACACTCAGAGAACAGATCACGTTTGATACCTTTATAATACATTTCATTTGGCAGCATAATTGATAGACGTAACCTTGACTTTGGAATTGTTGGGCAGAGAAAATAAGATAGAAACGAATATGCAAAACAACGACGAGAATAACACAGTTTAGAAGACGTAATCCTGACATTAGAATTGTTTGGTAGACAAAATATGAGTGCAATCAACCTGCCAAACAAGGACAACAATATCACTAGGATGATTTGCATCTGACAAAATTTGGATACGAATATAATGTAAATCATTGGACATCATAACCTCTTACAATTACAATTACTCAGATGGAAAATGGCCCACTGGAAATTGACTTTTTTTTTTTTTCAGAAGAAAAAAAACGCTGCATATATTTATATATATCAGATCATGTTCTTTACATACTAAAAAAGAAACTAGTTCTATGAGTGTTCAGCATTGCATCGTCAGCCTGCCAACTGCTGATAGGAATTAGCATTCGGAGAACTGACAGGCACATCAATAGAGGGGGATATAATCAACCCCTTGCGACATATTCATTACAATTCATTTAAGATCATGTGCAAAAAGACAAGTCTTTTAGACAACTTGATCCTCTGATAACCTAGCATTCCTTAACAGTAGCCTAAGTAATAAAACATTCCTATTGGACAGTGAAAAACGTTTATGCAGATATGTAGAAAGGACAGATTTTGCTGAAACGGGAGTAGACTGGTTATAATATACAAACATTTCGGTATATAGTAATATCCGGCTCGCTTGATATAATTCAGCCTCGTTGTAGGTTATGACTGGCTCGCTTGACATCCTTTGCGCTCCTGTGTACGTTCAGACTGTGCCTATGCAGAGATTTCTCTGTTCCATATATTATATGCATCAGAATATATATGACAGTATAATCCGAACCCCCTTTAGTATGTTGGATCTGTTGCTTCTTATGATATGCTGAAAGGACCTGAACTCTGCCTCGCTTGTGTAATTCCGAGTTGCTTAGTGGAAAGTCTGATTTGTATCAAAAGTTTTGCTGAAAGGACAATTACTCTGCCTCCCTTCTATCACGAGAGAGTTGTTGCCACTGTGTATCTACTATGGAGGCCGTTAAATTGACCTGTCCACAGTACTAAATGGTTCTTTAGATTTCAGGCTCGCTTGTAGTCGGGTGTGTTGGGGAAGTATAACCTCTGAAAACAATGTACCAGGTGATTCTTTCCTTTCCTCTGCTCCTTCAAAATTGGATGAAACAGATAAATCTATGGCTATATACCTTTGATCCCAAAAAGATATCCTAAAAAACATAATAACAACATTCCGAATACAAAAAAGGAACAGATCCATCCAATTCAGGGAATGGGAATTTTAAGTTCCTGAAACACCCTTCCATCCCTGTACCTAGAGAACTGAATGACCCCATAATCCGCCTGGAGACCTTTCTTAGATAATCCGTCTGCTCGTATGTTGTTCTCTCTGTATATGTGATTGATCTTAGGACATAGCATCCTTTTCCATAAACTCTGTGTGCGGTCCAGCCATCCACGAAGATGAGGAGAAAGCAGACGATAACTATTTGAAACCCATCCTATAAAAATCTTCGAGTCCCCGTATATGTGAAAATCCTGTAGGGATAGGTCCGAGGCAACCCATAGACCCCCCCAAAGTGCCATTAACTCTGCTTTATTGTTTGAACCGTGCCCTCCATTCCAATAGAAGTGGATACGTTCATTTGCGGATAGTTTTATCCAAACCCCGCACCCAGTAGAATTATCCACAGATGCCCCATCAAAAAAGATTGCCGGGATGGAGATGTCATGAGGTCTGAGACGAATTGAACAGTCAGTCTCCATCACCATCTTCTGAGGGCGTTCATCTATCCATCTTTTAATGTTAGTGTATATCTTGTCTAGTCTAAAAGGAACCCCTTCAAAAATCAGTCGGTTCCGAGCCACCCAAACCTCCCAGATAAGAAAGAAAGGAAGAACATAATAATTGGAATTCAGCTTACCCCATTCAATGACCGTTGTAATAAAGTCTTTGGGAATCCATTGGGGATCCATGTGAAAATCACTGAAAAAACGCCATAGACTTCTTGTGACAGGGCATAGGAAGAATAGATGAATGATATTTTCCTCCTCACAGCAGCATAAAGCACATTTTCCAGGGCCCTGAAAGCCTCTCTTAATCAAGTTCTCCCAGGTGAGGACTTTTCCCATCCATACTAGCCATCCAAAAATGGTGATTTTTGTGGGGATATTCCACCCCCAGAATGGATGGAAATCCGTTGAAATTGCACCTGCTTGTCTGCTTATGATGTCTCTATATACCTCTTTAACAATGATCGAATTATTGATCATAGGTCCGTTCCATACTATACAATCCCCACCTGCTTCATAGCTAAGACTTGCACCTCTGAGCGCGTCCCTGACAGATTCCCATTCTTCTGTCGCCGCTCCCTGTAAATCTATTTGACCAGCCGTTTTAAAGATGGGGGCAGAGAATTCCCATTCCCGTATTAATTGTGCAAGGAAGTGAATTCCTCTATGCGCCATTGAATGGATCAATTGAATCGATGGCCCCTGTCCTCGTTGGTGATTTATGGAGCCGCTACAGCCCACTGGAATTCTGTTCCCGTCTCTGAAGAGCCATATTAGTCTTTGTTCAACCTGCGGCATAATCCTCTTGAAGCTTGACCAAATAATAGACAATTTTTTGGGAAGCTGTATCGCGTGGCAACTGAGATTGTATAGGATGTCTCCATGAACGTATTTAGCCCTTATGATGGTCGACCATATGTTATCTCCCGTGATGGCTCTCCAAAACGCTTTCATGAGAAGAGCCATGTTAAACACCCGGGCGTTGAGGATGCCCCACCCATTCAAATCTTTTGGTCGACTGAGGGTCTGAAGACAGCAAAGATGAAATTTCTTCTCCATTTTTACACCTCCCCACAGAAACTTAGAGATGATTTGGTTGATTTTCTTAATGATGGCTTCTGGAAAATATAAGAGGTGTCCCCAATAAACAACCATCTGAGACAGAACTGCTTGGATCATTATGAGTCTCCCACCCATAGTTAGCCATCTGTGTGTCCATCGCTTAATGCGGGATCTGATGTTGTCCACCAGCCAGTACCAGTCTCTGTTCCTGTATCCACATGGTTTGAGGGTATAACCCAAATATTTGAAACCTGCATCTGCCTGCCTATATTCCACCCCCAGGAACTCTGATATAAACTGTATCTCCGTTAAATCACCATGATCATATATGATAAAAGACTTACCCTTATTAATGTGTAGTCCAGTAGCAGATTCAAAACGTGTGAAGATGATGTGAAAATAGAACCAATAATTCCTTATGAGGTACCCAAAAATCAGTAAATCATCAACAAAAAGGGAATGTGTAGTAGATACCGTGCTAGAGAAAGCAAATCCCTTAAGTATTCCCCTTTGTTCTGCCCTGTGGATAATCTTACTGAAACCATCCATAACCAGGATGAAGATGAGCGGCGATAAGGCACATCCCTGTCGGAGGCCACGACCAGCTTCAAAAAATTTAGTGGGCAAGCCGTTTACTATTATTGCAAACTGAACGGAAGTGATACAGGACATGATCCAACGAATAATCCTGATAGGCAGTCCTATTTTGAGCAGAATTATTCTTATGAAAGACCAGTCGATCGAGTCGTATGCCTTGTGAATGTCCACTTTCATCATCAACGCCTCCTTCTTCACCGAGTGCATAGAGTGGAGCACCTCCTGTGCTATTGCGATGGCATCGTGTATAGAACGTCCTTCTAGAAAACCATATTGTTCCGGAGAGATATTCCTCGACAGGCAGCCCTTCATCCTGTTTGCTATAATCTTCGATGTCACTTTATACGCATGTAATTGTTTTCTGAAAATGGCTTCAGTTACAACGCGTATGTATGAATTACCAATGAATGAGAAAAAAATTTGGTGGTTTTGCAATTTTGATTTGAACTATGCACTTAGTAACTATTAAAAGAAATTCTTAAATACTCTGTTTAGTTATATTTTTGTCATTATATCGATTCATGGAGCTTTGGCTTGTAGATTTACTTACTGTCAAGACACTCTTTACCATCATCACTGATTTATATTCCAGTTGTTATCCCACCAAAAAAATATTTTTGCCATCGTATCAAATTTATTTTAGCATCTATTGATGCGTAATTTGAGATTAATATTCAGCGTACGTTGGCCCCTCAAAACTTACAACATCTAAAAGCAAATACAATATTAACGACACAAATGCATGAGCATGAACAAAGTCCGGTTTCTGCATGAAACATGGTTGGGTCCTTTGCTGTGCCATTTCATGGTTGCTCGGATAACGTATTTGTGAAACGGAGCAGCTGCCGTAGCTCCAATTAGAGGACCAACCCAGAAGATCCAGTGCAATGTAAAATTCAAAATTTAATTCCATAAAAACTGCAATACCGACGAATAGGAGACCATTGTAAAAAAAACTAGGAGACTATTATCTTCAGGACTTCTTATGGCCATAAATCACGGCTGCTCCAAAGCTTCTGGCAGGATTGATGCCCGTCCCAGTGATCGGAATGGTTGCCAAGTGTACCATGAATACAGCAAATCCAATTGAAAGTGGAACCAAAGCCTGAGCCACTCAGTGAATTAACATCTATTAATGAAGATGAAAACCTGACATGTGTAACCTAACATGTTCTGATTTATGTGGGGCTAAGCTCTATTGATATGCTCGAGAGGTACATGCTACCATGTTACTTTATTTATGTAAGATAGCGTTACGATACATTTTATGTAGAATTGTCATTATAGTATTGTAAGGTCAACTTTATTTTTTATTAAGATATTATTCATTGATGTTTTGTACTCTTATTTAGTAATGATGTTATACACTTAAACTAGTATATTTTAGTAATGTCACATCACTTTTTTTTTTTTTCTTTCTTTCTTCTTTTTTTGGGGTAAAGATGCAAAAGTGTATACCCTAAGCTTTTTAGGTGGGCTAAGCTCTTTTATGTATATGTTTTAGTGGTATATGTTACCATGTAATTTCATTATATCGGCCGGTCTTATTAGGTATAATGCATTATTTTTTATTCTTGATCATACCCTGTAATGATGTCCAATTTGTTATTTCTTTCGATTGACTTCTTTCAATATAAGGTATTGTTCTTGTTTTCTCGGAGATTTCATTTTATTAGAGCAGAGTGCTGTGTTGTTTTCGGAGACTTCATTTTATTAGAGCAGAGTATTGTGTTGGCTTCAGCTTCGCTATAATATTGGTGGTGTATGTTACCGTAAAAACTTTCGTAAAATGGAAGTCGTTAAATAATTAAATATTAATAATTCTTATATTGATATTATATGTAGAATATTTTTGTAATTTTTAATTATATGAATATTGGAAGAAATATTTCTTAATTATTTTATTTAGAATAATTTATATTTATTTATAGAAATAAATTATATTTTCAAGTTGGTATATTTTATAACTTTTAGAAATAATGAGTAATAGTTTTGGAAAACTATGGATAAGTGATATTTCTCTCATAAGGAAAAATAAAATCTATCTTGAAAGAAAAAACATGAGAGATTTATTGAATGTTTTTGTGACTTAGGAAAAATATTTATGGGTGCTTTATGGAATGCTTTTATGATTTAGAAAAGCTATTCCATTTTCTTAATTCTATTTATTGTAAGTCTATGAGAAAAATAGAGAAAGGAATGAGAGAATACATAGAGAATGGAGCCAAGAAAGAGGAATAAAGAGTTCCAAGCGTGCATCAAAATATAAGTAACCATGTTCTTTGAAATTTAATTTTTTTGCATACGGGGCATGATGATATAATAATTGAATTTATTTGCAAGGAAAAGTTCATGTGATAAAGAATCAATTTTTTTCTTAAGAAAACATCTATATAAGTTTTTCGATTTCATGGCTAAATAATTATGTGAATTGCATGAGTTATTGGAGAATAGGGTCCAAATATGACTTTATATCTCCCGAACTGTGATAGATATGTAAAAAGTGAATGAGGTTTAGGTAAAATATGATGTTATGACCAAAAACCTCTTTCAGAATTTAAAAATAGGTTTCCCATGTCTGGAAAATTGTGTCCAATATTGATGACAAAAACAGGGGATTATTTAATATTTAAATCTGGAAAAATGAGCTACAAAGATTCATTTGAATATTCCAAATGGTAACACCTGTGTAAAAACTAACCAATATTGATGACTGAAAAATTGAACTACAAAGATTCATTGGAATATTCCAAACCATAACTTGTGTAAAAATTAAGAGGTTATTTTTAATGAACCCATTAAAAACAAAAACCTCTTTGGGTTTTCCAAAAATTGTTTCCATTTGTTTGGAAACTGTGTCGAAATTTGATAACAAAAAGTCGAAATTATTTAATATTTAAATATAGAAAAATGGGCTTCAAATATTCATTTGAATATTCAAATCTGTGACACCTATGAAAAAAATGAGAGGTTATTTTTAATAAGCCTGTTCTAAACTAAAACCTCTTTTGGTTTTCCTAAGTTCATTTCCATATGGTCGTAAGCCGCGTCCAAAGTGGATGACTAAAAATTGACATGCATGACGAGCTTGAGTCATGCAAAAATATGTAATTAACTATTATGAGAAGTAGCTCACGTAAAAGCTTTGGGTAAAAGGAAATTGGAAGCATTTATTATTTGTGTTAGAACTCTTCAAAAAGAATAGAAGAGAAAAATATATTCTTGTATGCATTATTGGATTAGATTCATGGAGAGGAAAACTGGTAATCACATGCTTTATTATATAATATTATTTAGAGAAACATATACGCTTGCATGCATGGAAAAAATATAGTTTTGGGTATTAGATTTCTAGGGAAAAGGAAGATGCAATCACATAATATTGATTGTGTTAGCCTTCTTTTGGGAAAAATAATATGTATTTTGGAAAATTAAATGGATTAGCTATGATATTAGATTTATTTTGGGAGAATATTATGCATAGTTATTGAGTAAGATCTTTTGGATGAGAGGGAAGTGTCCCTTTGCTTGCATGAAAGAATAAATGGTATGCGTTTGATCCCTTGGAAAAGAAATGTGTTTATTTTCCCATGAAACATTTATTTGTTTCCTTTCGAAATAAATATATGTTTTACACGAAACAATAACAAACTATATTATTGCATGCATAAAATTATAACTAGTATGTTAACTTTGTGTGAAATAGAGCTGGCATGTTGTGAAACTAGCTCCAAAAATAGAAGAAAAGAGAGATCAACGCCTTAGAAATAGCCACTTCGAGGGGGAAACCTCCAATACATTATATAAATGAACAATTCTTGGATGATACAATGACAAAGCCTCCTCTCTATATATAGGATTCAATGGGGCCACAATGTAATCCTAGCTAACCTAACAATAATAATGTAAGGGCACAATAATAACAATATGGGGGTTACAGGGGTACAACAATAACAATAAGGGGGTTACATTAACAACAGTAAGGGACTATACTAGTAATATAAGGACCTAACATGCTCCTCTCCTTCAAAAAAGTGTTGTCCTCAACGCTTGAGTAGCTCCGAGTGATTTTGTATAAAAGTCTCATCCTCCCATGTAGAATATTTAGTGGGTAAGTTCTTCCATTTGATGAGATACTCTGAAATTGATCGATTTCGTAGCTATCGAGTTCTTATTTCCGTGAATGCTTTAGGTTCCAATATGGTTTTTATTTCCTCATCAAGTTCTGGCAATATTTTTTGAACTGGAAGTTCATCCCCTATAACTTTTTTTAAGCATGAAACATGGAAAATTGGATGCACTTGTGAAGAAGCAGGAAGCTCCAATTTGTATACCATAGTACCAATATTTTGCAACACCTTGTAAGGACCATAGTACTTTGGCGATAATTTATTATCCTTCTTAGCTTGTTTGAGGGACATTTGTTTGTATGGTTGTAGCTATAAAAATACCCAGTCTCCCACATCAAAAATTCTCTCACTGCGATGTTTATCTTCCTGTTGTTTCATTTGATTTTGTGGCAAATTTAGGTTATCCTTTAAGAGTTGGAGAACTTCTTGTTGATGCTCGATGTGATCCTCCACAGCTTGAACCCTAGAAATTTCTCTTAAAGAAGATGTGATGGATGGTGGATGATATCCATAAAGTGCCATAAATGGGTTCATTTTTGCCGCAGTATGGAAGGAAGTGTTACACCACCATTCAGCGAGAGGTAACCACTTAACCCATTGTGCTTGCTTATCATATACAAAACAACAAAGATATCCTTCCAAAAATTTATTCACTATCTCTGTTTGACCATCAGATTGAGGATGATAAGATGAGCCATGAGATAGTTGAGTACCCAAACAAGAAAATAATTTCATCCAAAAATTTCCTGCAAAAATGGGATCTCTATCACTTACAACAATCTTTGGGTTTCCATGTAGCTTTTGAATTGTTTTCATAAATGCACTAGCAGTTGTACTTGCTTTAAATGTGTTAGGCTAGGAGGTAACTCTGCAAAACTCAATGTATATTGGATGGAGATTGTGTGTGTATTTATACATGAAGGTGAGGCTATTGGGATTCACTTTCCAATGACTCTTTGGCTTCCTTATTTACTAAATTACAATAATATACAATCTCACCCAACCCCTTAGGATTAGGTGTCAACATTCCCCCGTTTAATCATCTAAAGGGATGTTGGTGAGTCGAAGCATCATTCTAAACTTTTCAAAATTTTCTTTTCCAAGTGCTTTGGTGAAGATGTCTGCGGTCTGCTCATTTGTAGAACAGTGATGTAGATGGATGGTTTTGGCCTGAACATGATGTCGAATCATATGGTATTTTGTATTGATGTGCTTTGTTCGATCATGGAACTTTGGGTTCTTAGCCAACTTTATTGCAGAAGTGTTGTCGATCATGAGTGGTGTTGAATGCATTTGTTTCATCTGCAAATCTTCAAGGATTTTCCTGAGACACACAATTTCCTTTATTGCTTCAGCTGCTACCACATATTCTGCCTTGGCGGTGGAATCTGCTAGAACTAACTCCTTGGGTGATCTCCATGAGACAGCTCCTGATCCAAGACTCATGGTATAACCTGAAGTAGACACCCCAGTTTCTTTGTCCCCATCAAAGTCTGAATCAAAGTATCCGATCAGGTTGAAATCACGTACCTGTGTATATTTGAGTCCAAAGTCTTGAGTCCCCTTCAAGTACTTTAGAGATATTTTTGCAGCAGACTAATGTCCTTCAAAAGGTTTTTGCATAAACTTGGAGAGGATTCCAACAACAAATGAGATGTTTGGTCTGGTGGTAGTCAGGTAGATAAGACTTCCAAAAAGTTGTCTATACTTCGTTGCATCCTTAAATTCCCTCCCTTCAGTGGATGTGAGCATCAAATTTTGTTCCATTGGAGTGGTTAAGGGATTGCATTTATCCATGCCAAACTTGTTCAAAATATCTCCAATGTACTTCTTTTGAGAAAGAAATATAAATTTAGGATGTTGAGTTATTTCAATACCCAAATAGTAATGAACATGACCCAAATAAATCATTTCAAGACCTTTCTTCAATTCTTTCTTTATGGATGTAATATAACTCTCATTGTTCCCTATCATCAAAACATCATCTACATACACCACAAGATATACAACTATTTTTCCAACTTTCTTAACAAACAAGGTTGCATCGTCAAGATCAAAATGTTTGAAGTCAAGTTTCAGAAGATGCTTAGTTAATTTTTCATACCAAGCTCATGGTGCTTGCTTGAGGCCATAAAAGGATTTTATAAGCTTTCATACTTTGTGTTCTTGGCCCTAAACAACAAATCCTTCTAGCTAGGACATACAAACTTTCTCCTTTAGATATCCATTCAAAAAGGCAGTTTTTACATCCATCTGATGCAATTTCCATCCCTTCTGTGCTGCTAGGGCAAAGAGAGTCTGGATGGTGGCCCATTTTGCTGTGGGAGAAAAATTTTATTCATAATTGACCCCTTCTTTCTGTGTAAAACCTTTTGCCACAAGCCTAGCTTTATGCTTGTCAAGTAATCCATCTGCTTTGTACTTGTTCTTGTAGACCCACTTACAGCCAATTGGTTTGGTTCCCAAAGGCAGATCAACCAGCTTCCAAGTGCCTTTCTTTATCAAGGCATCATACTCCTTTTGCATCGTTTCATTCCATTCATCATGAGAAGCAGCTTATTTGAAGGAAGTTGGTTCATGATCTGTAGACAAACTCAATTCACAGTTATAAGTAATATCCATATCAACAGGTGAATCGAAATTATCTACATCACCTTCATTTTGTCTAGTGGAACTTCTTGTTCCTATTTTTCCAACCTCATTGGGATGAACATTTTCTAGTGTCTTTGTCAGCCATTTGGGGGGACCTTTCTAAGATGGCCCAAGCTGCTCATTTGACTGATTTGGAATTGAATCAAGATTCAATCTCTCAATTTTGTCAATCACATCGTTCAAGGTGTCATCCGTGGTTGTTTCTTCAGGTGGGGGAGAAAGTGCTTCAGGAAATGATTCCACAGATTGATCCAGTATAGCAATCTCCCCTTCAAGACGCGGAATCTGATTATCAAATTCTTGAAAATACTTTGTATGTGTGAATCTATCCAAGCGATCAAGTTGCCACTCAACAACATTGTCAGCCTTGGAAGATTCAAGGAATATGACATCTCTTGCTATTACAAACTTCTTATTGACTTCATCATAGAGATGATATCCTTTGGAGGTATTGGAATACCCCAAGAAGATACATTTTCAACCTCTAGCACCGAGTTTATTCCTTTGTAACTTGGGTATCAAATCATAATAGGTTGAACCAAAGACCCTAAAATGTTTTACCGAAGGAATTTGGCCATGCCACATTTCATGAGGAGTTTTGTTTTTGATTGAATTTGAAGGACACCTATTCTTTATGTATACAATGCATAGAACTGCATTAGCCCAAAACATCAATTTTACATTCTTAAAAAACATCATGGAGCGAACCATATTTAAATTGTCGTATTCATTCTTTCAGCTACACCATTCTGTTGGGGATTATAAGGCACAGTTGTTTGATGTTTGATCCCATGTTGACGAAGATAATCTTAAAATTCGTTTGAAGTGTATTCTTTTCCATTATCAGTACGTAAAGAGTCAATATGAGTTTGTGCATCATTTTCAACCCATGCATGAAAATTCTTGAATGTTTTAAAAGCATCAGACTTGTTCTTCAATAAGTAAACCAAACACATTCTGGTGTAATCATCAATAAATGTTATCATATATTTATTTCCATTTGCAGAAGCAATAAGAATAGGGCCACATAAATCTGAATGAATAAGCTCAAGTTTTCTCATGACAAGTGAGTGATCTGACGCTTTTCTGACCTCAACCTTGCCATCAAACATGTGAATGGAGTGTCCTTGCTGGCGAATGTGGACCAAGGACAACAAGTTTATCCTCAACTCAGGGAGGTATAGAACATCATGTAGAAGATGATCTGGAAGACCAAGCAACCTAAGCCTGATTATGCCAAACCCTGAAGGCTTGAGTTTGGATTTATCTGTGAAGTATACTACTCCATCAACTTTGTCAGTAAATTCTTCAAAAAAATATTTTCTAAATGCTATGTGACATGTTTCTCCTGAATCTAACAGCCAATAATTTCTCTAAGAAGTAAATGAAACATCAAACAAGTCTTTAGTTACTCCATTATTACAATGTGCTATAACAAAATGAGTGGATTCATGTGCTTTACCTTTGTCTCTGTCATTAGTTTTAACTTTTTCTTGATTCCTTTGCTGCTCAATTTTATCCCAAGGTATCTTGCATGTAGATGCATCATGCCAGTCTTTACTACATCATATGCAATGAAGATCAAATTTTCTAGTTTGAGTTTGTCTGCCCTCCTTCCTCTGAAATTTATTCTTCCTCTTCCTCTTCGACCACCTCTTCCTCTGGAAGAATCTTGAGCATGATTCTACTCTTTATGTGCAAAGCATACGGCCTCTTTAGAAGTCAGAGGAGTGGTCATCTTTCCAAAAGCTTTCTCTCTTTCTGCAAACTTTTTCTCAAGGGACTCAAAAGTGATTTTCACAAGGTTTCCACTTGCTTGCAATGACTCAAGATAATTTGAGTAAGTGCGATACAAAGCCTTAACATATGCTATGAGAGATATGTCAACATCTTCACCAATGCTCTTAATATCATGCATGATAGATCTTACTTCTAAAGCTAAAGCAAGAGGATCATCATTTTTCAATTCCAGACTAAACAACTTAATCATTAATTGAACAACTTCAAGTTCTGAATGTGAGTCATAGAGTTCTTTTAGCTTGCTCAAGGCTTGATAGGCATTTGAAAATGGTGTAATATGGTGACTCACCTCTTCATTTACGGAAGCTACAATCAAGGCATAGGCCTTGCAATTCTTTTTTTCCCAAATGGCGATCTCCTTGTCTAAAGTGGGCTTTGCTGGTGGAAGGTCATCTTCTCCTACACAAATTCCTTTCCAAAGCTCATTAAAAATGAGTGTGTGTTTGATTTTCCGAGATCATTCACGATAGTTCTCCTTGCCAGAGAGAACAACTCCTATAATAGATATGAGAGAATGCATTCTTTTGAAAGAAAAAAAATACTCGTTGGGCAAGAAAACTCAATTTTGGTTTCAATTCTGCAATTTTTATTTATTTATTTTTAGGGTAAAAACAAACAGAGGTTTTAACTAGGGGAGGTTTTAAGGAGGGGAATTTTTATGTGGGAGAGGTTTTAACTAGGGGGGAGGGGGGGGGTTATGTGGGGAAGGATTCAACTTTGGGGGGGGGGGGGGGGGGGTTTATTTGGGGAGGGGAAACTCTATAAAACGACATAAATAAACAGGAGAATGCAGGGGAGGGGAGGGTAGAGGGTACTAGGCATGGGGACGAGCGTGGGGAGGGGTGTGTTGGCCGTGGGGAGGACGGAGGGGGTCAAGTGGGGAGGGAGGAGGGGGTCAGCTGGGGAGCATGTGAGGGGGAGGGCGGTGAGGGAGTCGAGTGGGGAGTGCCTGAGGGGGAGGGCGAAGGGTGGTGAGGGAGTCAGGTAGGGAGTGCGTGAGGGGGAGGGCGGAGGGTGGTAAGGGAGTCGAGTGGGGAGATCAGGTGTGGAGCGCGTGAGGGGGAGTGCTATGAGGGAGTTTGGTGGGGAAGTCGAGTGGGGAGGGCAGAGTGCTATGAGGGGGCGAGAGGCCATGAAGGGTTCGGGTGGGTTGAGTGAGGCCGAGAGGCCGTGAAGAGTTCTGGTGGGTTGAGTGAGGCCAAGAGGCCGTGAAGAATGTGATGGGTCACTGTGTGAGGGAAGTGAGGGTTTTAGGTGGAGAGAGGGTGATTTACACAGTGAATGAGAAAAAAAAATGTACAGTAAGTTTAACTGTGCTCAAAATTTGAGCATAAAATGAACATTAGCAGAAACTATAGACAGAATGTGCAGAAAAATTGCAAAACTTGCAGTAAAAAAAAATTGCAGGATGTTCCAGAATTGCATCAATGACAGAGGAGCAGTAAGAAAACTGAATGAGGCATAAAAATGAATGCACCCTGACAATATACAAAAATACGGAGCATGAGGGAGTTACACCAAAGGCAGGAATGCCAAAAATGGGACTGGCTTTGTTACCATGTCAGACCAGGAGGTAACTCTACAAAACTCAATGTATATTGGATGGAGGTTGTGTGTGTATTTATACATGAAGGTGAGGCTATTGGGATTCACTTCCCAATGACTCTTGGCCTTCCTTATTTACTAAATTACAATAATATACAATCCCACCCAACCCCTTAGGATTAGGTGTCAACAAAATGGATGAGATAATGCACAAAAGTGTGCATACTTGGTAAGTCTATCAACTACCACCATGATGACACTCCTTCCTTCGGACTTAGGTAAAAATGTGATAAAATCCATTGAAATATCCTCCCAACGTTGACTTGGAATGGATAAAGTTTGTAGAAGACCGGGGTCTTAATTATCTCAAATTTATTTTGCTGGCAAACCAAACATTCCGTCACAAAATTTTGAATATCAGATTTAAGGCCATCCCTAAAAAAATATCGTCCTTCACCCTGTGGTGAGTTTTTAAAAATCCTGAGTGTCCTCCTAAAGGAGAAGTGTGCAATTCCAAAATAATATTTTGTTTTAGTTGGGAATTCTTGCAAATATACAACCGATATTTGTATTAGAAGGAATCATTTTTCCAACTAAATGTATCAAATGTACTAGGACCTTGCTGCAACTTTTGAATGAGTGTCCACACTTCTTCCTCCTTCTTCCATTCATCCCTTGTTTTGGTTATCCAATCTGGTTGGATAATAGAAATGGCACAAAGCAATGCTTCCACCTCTTCATCCTTTCTTGAGAGTGCATTTGCAACAAAATTTAGATTCCTTTTTTTGTAGATGATTTCAAAGTCATAACCAAACATCTTTGCGACCCATTTTTGCTGCTCTTCTGAAGATAGTCTTTGTTCCAAAAAGTGTTTAATACTATCATGATCAGTTTTTACCTTGAAGTGTCTTCCCATTAGGTAAGGTCTACATTTCTTTAGTGCATTTAGTATTTCCAACATTTCCTTCTCATAAATAGCCTTTTGTCAATACTTTCCTTTGATTGAAATACTTTCAAAAGTAATGGATCTTCCTTCTTGCATTAAAACAACACCAATTCCATTTCCCGAGGCATCACATTCCACAATAAATTTTTTTGTGAAGTCTGACGTAGCTAAGACTGGTGCTAGGCACATTGCTCTTTAAGATGTTCAAAGGCCTTAGTTGCTTTAGGAGTCCATGAAAATGCATCTTTCTTCAATAATGTTGTTAGAGGTGCTACTATTCTCCCATAATTCTTAACAAACTTGCGATAATACCCTGCTAGCCCAAGAAATCCGCGCAACTGCTTCATGGTTGTGGGGACTTTCTATTCCTTAATGGCTTTAATTTTTTTAGGGTCTACCTTAACACCCTTGTGAGATACAATATGACCCAGATATTCCACCTCTTGTACTCCAAAGAAACATTTGGATGTTTTTGCATATAATTATTTCTCCTCCAATAGTTTGAGAACCATGTCAATATGTTCAACATGATCCTTCCAAGACCTGTTGTAGATTAGTATATCATCACAAAATAATAGCACAAATTTTCTAAGGAAGGGTTTGAAAATGTAATTCATCAACCCTTGAAATGTAGAAGGTGCATTGGTAAGGCCAAAAGGCATGACCAAAAATTCATAATGACCCTCATGAGTTCGAAATACTGTTTTTGGAATATCTTTAGTCTTCATTCTAATTTAATGATATCCTGAATGAAGATCCAACTTGGTAAAATAAATTGCTCCATGTAATTCATCCAATAATTCATCAATCACAGGAATGGGAAATTTATCTTTAATAGTGAACTTATCAAGCTCCTTATAGTCCAGACACATGCACCATGATCCATCCTTTTTGTGCACCACTACTACTAGAGCAGAGAAAGAACTTTGACTAGGTTGAATATACTAGCCTCTAACATTTCTGCAATCATACATTCAATTTCACTCTTTTGGACATAAGGATATCTGTAAGGCCGGATGTTTAGAGGAACACTTCCTGGAATCAAATGAATAGCATGATCATGATAACGAATAGGTGGGAGTCCTTTGGGAGTGTCAAACACCTTGGAATGATTGTCCAATACTTTTTGGAGATATGGAGAAATAGATGATTTTGATGTTGGAACTTCTAGTGAGCATAATTGTGCAATTACGCCTCGTTGTTCTTTCTTTAGAAGATTTTTCATGACATTAGAGCTTATTCTCTTTTCTAGCTTCCTTGTGATACCCTGTAATTCAATTTCCTTTCCTTCCGAAAATTTTTTCAAGAAAATTTCTTGAAACTTAAAAGCCACCATCCCCAAATATTGTAACCATTGTACTCCTAGTACAACATCAACACCTCCCATTGGGATGGAAAGCATTCGACTACTCAATACATATTCCCCCATGGATAACTTGATATTATGGCATTTTTCGGAGCAATTTATCGTTCCTGCTTTTGCAACCATCACTTGACATTCTGGTGCTAGGTATAGGAAACAATTCAATTCCTTGGCTACCTTACAATGAATAAAATTATGGGTACTACCCGAATCAGTCAACACTATTACCTTTTTCTTCTTGATATGTCCGAGTTTGAAGAGTGGTAATTCCTGCCAATGCATTACATGATATGATCGGACTCATTTCTTCTTCTTCTAGGGTTTCTTCTCGGTGTATATCCTGTTCTTTTAAAGTTTCTTGTTCATTTTCTTCCTCCTCTTCACAATCTATGTAAAATAATTTCTTCTCAACATACTTATGACCTTTAATTTATTTTCTATCACAACTGTAGAATATCCATTTTTCTCTTTTTTATTCTAATTGTTGTGGTGTCAACCTTGTCAGTTGTGGAAGTCTAGGAGTAGCGACACTTCCATCTTTATAGATGTGAGTGGTAGGCTTCCTTGTCGCCATAATTTTAAATTCAATTTTTCTTGCCAACATAAATGCCTTCTCTAATGAATCCAATTCCCAAACGCGAACTTCATGTTGGATGTTATTCTTTAAAGTCCCTATGAATACATCAATCCTGTGTTCCTCTGGAATATCAGTTACCCTTATATTCAATTTTTGGAAGTCCTCAATGTGCTCCACCGCTAAACCTTTTGTTTGAGATTTATCAATTTGCTAAAGAAGGTGTTGCTCTCTATATCCTCATCATGTGCTATCATTTCCTCCGTAAAAATTGACCAAGTGATTTTTTTGTGGGAGCAAAGCCATCGATACCATAAAAATGTATTTTGTTCTAAATGTAAAGTTGC
The DNA here is from genome assembly GCA_034641835.2 of Pinus albicaulis. Taxonomy (NCBI): domain Eukaryota; kingdom Viridiplantae; phylum Streptophyta; class Pinopsida; order Pinales; family Pinaceae; genus Pinus; species Pinus albicaulis. The sequence goes on along the minus strand of CM076583.1, from coordinate 1,031,183,534 downwards.
AATGCATACCTTTTGTGTGTTTTGCACATTATTGAGATCAAAATATTTTTCCATTTGTAGTATCCATGTTATGGGATCCTTTCCATCAAAATTCCTCATATCCATCTTTGAAATATGGTGGTTCTTTAATCCAACATTAGATTTTATGAAATCACGAATAACATTTATTTTTTTCTCATCATGAGTTTCCTCTACTATCTCATCACCATTAGGAATCATTTCTTGTATCAACTTTGACAAACCTTCCTTCAAACCTTCCATGTCCTCCTTCAAACCTTTCAATTTTTCTTCCATCCTGTTGTAACTCCTAGAGACAGCCTAGAGTTGCTATAGACCAGTGCCTAGGACATCTTATTACTGTGTAGAGAGCAGAGGATTAAATACCACTTTCAGCACTTTAACATGACAGAGCTCTCGCACAATTCCTTTGGAAACAAAAATAACACTAGAGTGGGACCAAAACTCTTGATAATTTTATGGATTAAGAGTAATACTGAACTGACGTAGTGCTACACTCAGAAACTGATGCATCAGACAATTTTAAGACAGCTCATAATAAACCGGGCCAGATTCATGATATATGGTAGAAAAGGTATATATATAAAGACGACTGCAGAGATGTATAGCAAGAAGAAGATATCCACTGTCAAAAAGATGTTACTAAGAAGAACTTCGCAGCATATGACGGGCTTAAATAGTTAAGAATCCATACATGCCGAGAACTCTAGTCAATAACATTTCATAACAGCTAATATAGCAGAGATACGGGTGAGTTGAAAATGAAACAATGCATTACTCCTGAGCCATTTTAAAGTATCAGACAACTAATGACATAAGTATCAGTGCGATAAATTTATATCAAAGACAAGGGATACTCGCATTCCAGGGCGTAATACCAGAAAAATGAATATAGATGAATGGAACACAACATTGCAACGAGCAAGAGAGAAACACACACTACCATAACACCAAGTCCAGAATCCTTATTAAAATGAAGCTCCTTATCATTGAGACCCGACGGGCTCTTCACATTTGTATCTGAGTCTTCACAAAACATACACACAGAAAAATCCTTACACACCAATTTTTCTGGAGAATTGGAACCTTTGTTACTTCTTTTCTCTGTATTATATAGGATTCCTTTTACCTTTCAGCGAGAAGATATTTCAGGGAAATATCTTCTTCGCATGACAAAATTTGTTACCGGTCATTATCAAAACAGCAAAATTCCATGATGGGGCAACAGTCCTTCCATCATGCGTAAACAAGCCCTGGGCCGATTTCAAAACAGAACATAGACCAATGTTTGATGTAAAAGTAAAAAATGCGAGAGTGGGGGAAAAACAACCCACTCGGAAATTTAAAAAACATAACAAAATGAAAGTAAGAAGGCCGTTTAGGCCATGTTGTGAATAAACTGAAATGTCATGAGTGCTGCTGAGTTGAGGCCGTTGCGGATGCTGGAGGAGGCACGCTGGCAGAGGAACTGGCGTACTGACTCAGGAACTGAGTCAATCTCTGTTGGCTATCAGCGTTCGGTTCTGGCATAGCTGTGAGCTTCTCCACTCTGGTGAACGCTTCCCCGAGAGTGTGAATGTCTGCGTTAGTTGGGAGCCGGTACCTGATCATGTGGAGAAGACTAAACTCTTTCTGGAGGATTGTGACGATAGTAGTGGCCTTGAGCTGAGTTGCTTTTCCCGTTTGGATATCAGACCGATCCCTTTCCGTTTCTAGAAGTGCTGTGTATTGATCGGGGAGCACGAGCACGGCTGGGGCGTTTGGTTCCCAACAAGAAGGGAGGCCGGCTGCGATGATCACGTCCCACACCTTGTCGAACTATTCCACCATGTCAGCCACCTGTTGGAGGACCCTTGAAGCTGCTACTTGGGCTTCTTCCTTATCAATAATTTTCTGACATTCGTTGATTTCCATAAATCGACTGGGAATGCCATGTTTCCCCACGTCATTTGCCCTTAGTGTATAAAGGAAAGATATGTAGTTGCTGGCTTGTCGAGCTCTATTTGACAGATTACCCCCTGCCTCCTGCAACCGCCTATTCAGATAAGGAAGGGTGGACTTGAGCTCTCCTATCATTGTTAGGAACTCCCACTGCTCAGTTACTGCCGCGACTATATCCGACCAAATCAAACTTCTGGCCTCGAGCAGGGTGAGATTTCCCTTCGCTCGGCTCTTCAGCTCGGTGATGGTTTGTTGTTGCTCAGTCGTGATCCTTTTTCCTTCCTCAACTTCTTTTTGTAGTCCTTCAATTGTTCTCGCCTTTTCAGCCAGGGTACCTTCCAACTCCGCCACCTTTTGCTTGGCAGTTGTTGTTTGCTTCTCCAACACTTCTATCTCAGCCATATCCGTGGATAGCTGTGCTGTTGCTGAACCAGTTCCGCTTGATGTCTCGGCTACATGGCAACTGTGTGTATCCCACCGGGTCTGTAGCTCAGTGGCTCTGCTCTCCAGCTCTTCAATCCTTTTGGCCATCTTTTCTTTCTCTTCTCTTTCTCTGAAAAGTCTAGCAGACAACTCATTTTTCTCTTCCTCCACGTGCACCAGTTCATCGGTCTCTACCGGATGTGAAGCCGGTATGCCAGCCTTTTTCTTAGCCGCTGTAACGTCCTTCTGCAACTTGGCTATCAATGCAGCTTGCATTCCCTTCCCTCCTTCATCTGAACTTCTGATCTGTTCGTGAAGCACGCGCACCTGACGTGCATGGGCACGACAAGCGCTCTGTTCTGCCGCAAGGGAATCCCTCAGGTTGTCGTGTTTTTGTTCGGTCTTCCTTAGGGCAAGGGTGATCTGTGAAAGCTTGTCTTTCATCATATCGCAGATTGTTTGAAACAGGTCAGTCAGGTCTTGTACCAGAACCTTCTTCATATCGACAGCCAATTCAAGCACTTTATAACTCGGAACGTCTGAATTCGGGTCCAGGATAGTCTCGGTCATAGACAGTACCAGGCTTTCAGTGTCTGCGTTGACAGAAGTAGAAAGTCTGGTATGATATTTGTCAACGAAACTCCCTAATTCAGCCCTGTATTTGTCTCGGACAATTTTATTTATCAGCTCCCTTTCGTTCCTCTTGGCAGGAGGAGGCTCGACGATGGCTTGCGTGACTTCAGTGTAGTCAGAGGAGGCTACACTATCTCTTAGTACCACTATTCCTGCTTTGCCCTTATCAAATTGACCAAATTTCGTAAAGGGCTCCAATATTATCCCTTCCCCGATGACTTCAGCTTTACTGGTGGCCACCTTCTGCCTCTTGGGTGGTGGCACTGCTCCTGAAGTACCGACCTCTTGCTCATCGGTGCCTTTGTTCACTTCTTCTTCCCCTCCTGTAGCAGACGAGTCCGTCTCCATCTGCGAAAACATAGGCCAGACTTCAAGGTTAGCTCTCCATTCCAGAAACGGCCTGGACTCATGAATGTAGGGCGCAGACCTGTTTCTCTTTCTTTTATTTGAAATGATGTCCCGTGGGTCATAAGCCCAGCTCTCACCCAATTTCAGGTCCATGTTCTGCAACATTTTTTCGACAATTGGGAGGGCGTATCTAGAGTTTACCACAAAGGGGCCGATTTGGTCAGGAAGCTTTAAGATGTAGCCCTTCTTAGTAGGAAAAAAATGGAGCTGGTCGGCTTTGAGGGCTTGCCGGATGTATTCTAAGGCGTAAAATCGTCGGATGGGAAAAGCTGGCAGCTGATATGGGGCAACTTCGGCTCCATAGACCCGAATTTCAGTATAATCTTCAGACAGGAACCAATCACCGGTGCACTGGTATTTCCCAGCCTGTAGCCAGCGTTTCATCTCTGGGAAAACCCTAGGGGAAGGCGCATCGTGAATGATGGTGTAAGCAATAGACATGAAGGTGTTCACGAAGTTGACATAACCCTCTCCCCTGGGCAACTGACGGACAGAGAAATTCCAGTCGAAGACTGGTCTAGGCTGGGAATTCTCAGAATACATCCTATCTAACCCCAAATGATTGAACTTGTCCGCATGCTGGAACAGGAAGAGGTAGAACACCAACGAGCAAAAACGAAACTTTCGGACTTTGGCGAGCTCCCGAAATTGGGTCAGGATGGTCAAGGAAAGGAAACATGGAATATCCAGTGTAATCCCGTTCTGTGTCATAAGCCACAAAAAGCGAATACTCACTGAAGAGACGTCTTCCGGGCTCCCTACCCCCAGGAGGCCTGCGATGAGGGACAAAACAGGTCGAACTTCTTCGGCAAACAGACTCAACGAAAATGGTTCTGATGGAGGCAAAGCCGTCGCCTGGTCGATGGTTATGGAGGCCATGAAGGCACGGCGGGCTTCTCTTGACAGCTTATTGAACTGAGCGAGCAAGGTTTCATCTTTGAAACTGAAGTATGTGTCATTGGAAGGGAAACGGAGGGCTTGTCTGATAACCTCAGGGGAAAGGGAAAAGACTATGTTTCCCTGGGGAGAAACGAAGGCGTCCCGATGTACATCATAGGAGTCCCTGAGCCAGATGATGAAATCGACACAGGAATGGACCTGGGGAGTGATATAGTGATAGAAGCCGGACGCGACAACTCGAAAATGGTCGGCCTTTTTGCAGTGGCGACCAAACAGCAGGGGCTTGATACTGCGTATGTCAAAAGGATACTTGGGGTCACAGATACCCACCTGTAAGTCATAGAGGGGTTCAAAACCCGGGGGGTTTCGGGACTCATGGAGCTGGGGGGTTTCGGGTTCGTTTTTCTTGGGCGTTCCTCTTCCCATGGCAGACAATCAACAATTTCGAAAAGAGAGAAAGGAAAAGAGGGAAAACGGAAAATGGAATACCTGAATAGAGGGTGACAGTGCTCGGGAAAGCGACGAGGGGAATCGTGACAGTGACTTGGATATACCCGACGTTCTTCCCCACTCGGTATTTGCTGTAGAAAACGACCTGTGACGATTTACCAGAGAGAAAAATGGGAGACTGTTACCATTGGGGTGAACTGCTTGGGTGAAAAGGCGGATAAGTAAGACGACAGAAGGCAAGTGTCGTAAGGACACTGACACTGAGACACGTGGCGCGTGGGGATTGGGTATATCAAGGTGTAGGTGAGCGCCTCGTGTCGGGTTTAAAACTGGTACGGGTCTTAGTACCAGCTGACCTACTGGACTTACCTTACCTTTTATCCACGTACGCAGTCCAATCTTTACAGCACATAATTTCCCTTCGCCGGACTAACACTTGCCTTTCTTCCCTGCGCGGGCCCATCTTTATTTTGCCACGAGATCACATCCCGCGGCCCATCCTTACCAATCTTTCCCTACCGTGAGATCTTACCATGCCACGTGTTGCAAGTCCGCGGGGGTAAGGGTCTCGTCCTTCCCCCGCAGCTCGACCCCCTCGGACTTACTCCATACGCTGTCGTACATAACCCAAAGCGCCTTTCAATAATATGGGTTAACATACAATGCCGCGTCCCCTTTACTTTGTATTTGATGTTCGTATATTATTCCGCCCATCACCGCTTAGTGTTGTTTGTTCATTGGTTTGAATATGTATGTGTTCACCACCCTTTCGCTTTTCAGCCCGATTTAACTTAATACTTGCCACTTGATTATAAAACTTTAATATAAGGCCCGTTCCTCCTTTTGGTACTCCCGTGGCTAGTGCTAAGGATTGAACAACACATCCCATCTATTTTTCTTCCATATCATTCTTTAAACCATCCATCGTAGCTACCACGCATTTCTTCAAACCATCCATCTTAGCTTCCACACTTTTCTTCAAAGCATCCATTTCATTTTTTGTTTCTCTTTGCGAGAGCGAATTTTGGTGCACTTGCTCTTATAATTTTGATAGATCATGTTGCAATTCTTCATCTACATGAGTCATAATAGAGTACTCTGAGGGCTTACTTGGTGTTGAATTATCTTTAGGGGGAATTTTAGAACCCACTACTAATATCTATGCTTAATAGGCCTTTGGAATCACTTAAAACTGATTTTTCAAACAAGGCTTATGCAATTTGAAAAAAATACACACCTTTTTCTTGATTTTGAGGATTTCGATATTGAAACTGAATTATCTTTGTGATTTCATAACTTCAATATGTTAAATTCGGCCCTGAAGTAGCCCTCTGAATCTTCTTTCGAATGGCGTAATTTTGACCTGATTTGGATTCTTGAAGGAAAAGTTATGCCCAATATCCTACGATGACCTAATTTTGGACTAGTTCAGTAGAGCGAACTTGTACAACTTGTCACATGTCACTATTTCCTCTTTCGGCTCTAAAATTGATTTGGAAGAAACTACAGTCCATGTACTTGTGGCCACTTTTGACAGAATTCCAATCCAATGCTCAGAGAGAGAGTTATGACGATTTTCCCACGGTCACCTCTTTGAGATGAAATTCGGGAGCCTGAAAAATCCCTAACTTCCACATACCATATCTTCGAAAATATTTTGAATATAGCTCTGAAATTTTTGCACGGTGTTCCTCCGGATTGCAGCTTTGCTCTGTGCAAATTTCAGCTTTTGAATCATTGCAGAAAAAACGTCATAGCGAAAATGCCATGATGACCTGGTTAGGTTAAATTCAGGAGCCTGCACAAATCCCTAACTTGCGCAAATCATATCTCCGAAAATATTGTGAACCAAGATCTGAAATTTTGTGAAGATGTTCCTCAGGATTTCGGATTTGCCCTCAAAAAATTTCAGCTTCTGAAGCTTCGTAGAAAAAGTGTTATAGCGAAAATTCCCTGATGACCTATTTGGAGTAGAGAAACCCTAAAATCCAAAGCTTTGATACCAAATGTTGTGAAACGAGCTCAAAAAATAGAAGCAAAGAGAGATCAACGCCTTAGAAATAGTCACTTCGAGGGGGAAACCTCCAATACATTACATAAATGAACAATTCTTGGATGATACAAATGACAACCTCCTCTCTATATATAGGATTCCATGGGGCCACAATGTAATCCTAGCCAAGCTAACAATAATAATGTCAGGGCACAATAATAACAATATGGGGGCTACAGGGGTACAACAATAACAATAAGAGGGTTATAGTAACAACAATAAGGGGCTATACTAGTAATATAAGGACCTAACATGGCAATTTTATACATAATAGGCATTGTGAATAGCTCTTGTGTGGAAAATATGTTTTTGTAAAAGAACATGTATTCACATGCATAAGTATAGAATCTATTGCATTAATCCCTTTTGAGAAGAAAACATAAGTGTAGGTACAAAGGAAATTGCTTGTTGGGATAATTATCTTGAAAGCTTGTTATGGATTTTCATGCACAATATTATTATATAGTATGTTAGCTTTAGTTTTCAAATAATATGAAAGTACATGCAAGATTTTTTGTTACGTTTTTTTGGAAAGATGAGGCTTGATAGTGATTTAATTGTTACTAATGCATGGGAAATGATGTTAAAGAAGGAATTTCATGTAAATGAATTTCATGTAATTTTTTTTATATTTTATACATGCACACAAATAGTTGTGGAAGCTTTGCAAATAAAGATTGGTTATTCGTTTATTAATATTTTATCTAATCATGATATCAATTGTGTTGAAGACAACAATGGTAGGAAAGGATGGTGACTTCAGAAATTCATTGTTCAAGTTTAACATTGTGGAATATAAAGAGTTGTTAGTCCATGTAGGTATAGGAGTTCCAACTGCAGGATGACCCACTGAAGGAAACAATCTGACCACAAAGGCAGAGATTGAGGATCCATGGGTAAAAGGTATCATGATGAATGTAATAGCTTATAGCTAGTTATGTTACACTTAATATTATTTTTCTATGTAATTTTTATGACAATGTTCAAGGGATGGAATCCCTTATAACCATTGAGTGAGAGGTGAAAACTCTCACAAGTGTTTAATAATAAAATTAAATGTTTGCTAGTTTTCACCTTACGGGGTTTCCAGGGTATATTGGTGTCTAATGATGTGATTGTTCATTGTGTCATTTTCATGATGTTAATTTATTTCATGATGTGACGTTTATAAATTATCAATTATGTGTTTTAATAATTGAGTTAAAATGATCATGGATTTGATGCTTGTATAGTTATAGCAGGAAATTTAAGTTAATATGCCACAATAAGGAAAGTTAATGGTTGTGTAACTCACTATGATTTTTACTAAACATTTCTCTAGGTGATGTTGATGTTTATTCTAATGGTTAATGATGGAATATAGAAATTAATTTATAAAGTTACAGATTGGTAAATGTTGAAAATTTTTCCTAACTCCATGCATTTTCTGTGAAGTAAACAAGGTATGTTACATATTAGCACTGACTCCAGAGTCATTCAATTAGATGGAGGGTGACCATTTCTGTCATGAATGACTACAAAAATGTCAAAGTTACATAATTGCCTTTTTGCAATTATTGCAATTTTAATTGTACAAATAAAAGGAATATAGAATTTATTAAAGTTGTTTATGAGATTGGTGCAAATCACATTTACTTTCACATTTTTTGTCAGCCTATCTTCATATTATTTTTGCTTTAATTTCAGTCTATGTCAACATATAAATTCCTTATCCCACAACTTTATTATAATATTAAAAATAAATTCTAATACAATATTAAAAATAAATTCTAATATATTATAAAAATTCATTCAACAATACGTCATTGTACATTCCTTTAAATTAATAAATTTACAGATCATAAATCAAAACTTTATTCTCTATATATACATTTTTAAAAAAATTAATATAAAATTAAATCAAAATAATTATTTATACAAAATTATATTTATAATCGTGTTGACTTAACTGATAAATTTACACAAACATTTCAAGGTATTATACTCTATTTGAGTGGTTGCATTGGATTTGGAATAACTCCATTCACTATTCAAGGTCGTATACTCTAATTGAGTGGCTGCTTTGGATTTGGAATAACTCTATTCACTAGTGGATCAGTTTTACTTACTCTACCATTAACATGTCATGGTATTATTTAAAAAAAAAAAAAGGTGGCCATGCACTTCTCATTAGCTTAGCAAAGGTCAAAAAGTGTCACATGCCACCTCTCAAATATTTAAATGGTGTATTTTTACTTAGTTATAATGGATTTAATCATAATGGTATATTATTGTTATTTTTTAAATTTTATTATAAATAATTAATTTTATAATATTACTTCATTCATGATAGAAAACGATGTAATCATGATTGTGTTATTTTTTAATTTATTTCATAATTAGTGAAGCTTATAATAATATTATTTATGGAAAATTTATTATCTTGTAACTTTTATAATTGTAAATTGTGCTTTTAAACCAAATCTTATGCTTTATATTTACTTAATTGGTTAATGCCACAAACTATTAATAACATTTACAAGCTTTGCAAATGGTCAACTATATATTCTAAACCTTAAAACTAACTTGAATTCAATATTTTTATTTTAATTTAGCTATATTTAGACTAAGGAACAGCTACTATGTAAGAGTTGTTTAAGATATTGTTATTATACATTTTATGTAGGATTATCATTATATTATTGTAAGGTATTTCATGTTATTTAATTTATATTAGACCAGTTATAGTAAATTTTAATATAATAATAGATTATATGTTAATTACTTTTTTGAGAGATATATTTTAAATATAACCACATATTTTAAATGTAAATATAATAATATATATTAACAAATATAACTATCACAATTACAGTAGTAAATGTGGTTGATATAAAGCATCATTTTCAATCTATTATCTATATACAAACTCTATTTAAATATTTGATGAATATAAATCAAATCAAAGATATTTAATGCAAACCTTTACATGCTTAAATAGCTTAAGTAAGTTTTTAACTTCTTTCATTTTCATTAAACTTTTAAAATTTTCGGAAATCTACCATTTTTAAATATTCTAAAATCCACAATTCTAATAAAAATAAGAATGATCTTTTCGCATTAAAATTTGAATGTGATTTAATCATAATTAAAATTCTTATATAAGAAAAGATGTGACAAAATAACTGTATATCTAGTTTCCTTATTTCAATATCAAACCTGGATCCTTTTAAAATTTAATATACAAAAAAAAAAAAAAAACATCAACCCAATAAAATAAAATATCTTATGGAAAAACTACTTTTATAATTTTCAATTATCTTTTATTTATTGTTAATTTAAATAAATTATTAAAATATATTATTATTGCTAATATTTTTTTCATAATTACCTTTAAATTCATATTAAATATATACTAGCACAACCACATTTACCAATGTGGTTTATATAGGCAATAGGCATATATGAAACACAACTACAAGCACATTTATCAATGTGGTTGATACACTCCAATAGACATATATCCTCCACCGACCACATTAATAAGCATTAAGTGTTTTTTGTTAAAACTAATTATTTCTCATTATTAATAACTATATAAATAATAGTAACCATGCTATTTTTTATTTATATATTTATACTTATTATATTAACATTATTTTGCATATTAATATAATATTAGTTATTACATAAAATTTGTTAATATATTAATAGTTATATTTAAAACTATTATATAATTCCCATTTAACATAATAATAGCATTTAGTTATTATTAATAATATGTATTTATCCTTACTATTATATTATCATCAATCATTATTATATATAATTGTGAATATACTTTCTATATTTACTTAGTATATATTAATAATATTAATTATATATAGACTTACATTAAAATAAAATTTATTATAATATTACTTCGAAATTAATTATATATATAATAATAAAATAATATATAAAATAATATTTTATATATTAATATATTATTTTATAATATAATATGTAATAATAATATATCATAAAATTTAAACCCTTGGGTTTAGTATAAAAACCCTAATGTTTAAAACTCTCATATATTAAACTTTAGAGTCTATTAATTATTGGGGTTTATTAATCCCTTGTGTTTTAAATATTTTTCCCAAGATATTAATAACTTTTAGGAATTTATATTTTAAACCCAAAGGATTAATAAACCAAAGGGATTAAATTGTAAACCGAAAGAATTATTAATATTATAAATCGAGGCAACTAATCAACTCAAGGGTTTAATATTATAAACCTAATGAATTATTAACCCAAGGGATAAATATTATAAACCTAAATAATCAACAAATACAAGGAATATATATTAAAAACACATGAGATTAATAAACCTTAACAATTAATATTTTAAAACCAAGGAATTATAAACCATAGGAATTAATATGTTAAACTCAAGGGATTAATAAACCAAAGGGATTATTAATTATGTTGATAGGCATTCTATTATGAGGGTTCTTGTTTGTGACATTGTTGAGATTCGTCGTCCTCAAGAAAATCTTAATAAACCAAAGGGATTATTAATTATGTTGATAGGCATTCTATTATGAGGGTTCTTGTTTGTGACATTGTTGAGATTCTTCGTCCTCAAGCAAATCTCAACAGTGTCACCCATTAATTTTCCTAATTAATAAAGTCAAATGGCAACTTCAGAGCAATCCTATAATTCAACCTAGGATGGCTATGAGCAATGACAGTTTCGTAATGCTTGATTTGAACACCATTACATCATCTTAGATGAATCTTGGTAGCTTGAACCCATTGTTATCTTCGAATTTTGATTTGAACCCCATTCCATTGTCTTCGATGGATCTTGGTAGGTTGAACCCATCATTATCTTCGAATTTGACTTTTGATTTCTGGTTTCTCCTTTAATTCACCTAATAGAATTCAGTGATTTTGGACATGGCCTCGAGTGTTGTGATGCCTCCTCAATCATAGGTTGTTCAGCATAATTATATTTTGATGTGTGCCTCTTCGAACCCCATTCCATCGTCTTCGCTGGAGCTCGGTAGCCTGAACCCATCTTTATCTTTGAATGTAACTTTCGAGTTCTCGTTTCTTCTTGAATCCACTTCATAGAATTTAGTGAATGTGGGCATGGCATCGAGTGCCGCAATGCCTCCTCAGCCATAGGTTGTTCATCATAATTGGTTATTCAGCATAATAATTTTCTGATTCCTGCCAATGAGTGGTTTGGAAATGCCATGCCAAGTGCTCAAAGTTCTCCACAGGCATTCCACAGTTCTTTCCCTATTCAGTGCCAAAGTTGTGTTAGCCATGTACAACTCTCGCAGGCCAGTAAAATGGAGAATAGTAGAATCCAACAATATGATAAGCACCTGTGGGGAAGTTCCGAAAATGCTCATGAAATATTTGGGATGACATAATAGACTAATCAAGATGTGATGTCTCAAGGGAGGGAATTATCAGTCAACACTCTGTGGGCAACAATAAGGCTTCCAACCAGAATTGAGGAAGCCAAATGTTTTTAGCACGCAATCTGACGACGTACTAGAAGGTGTTTTTCAACGAGTTAGGTTTCAAAATTAGGCTCAGTGTACTAATGTACAGACAAAAAACTTACAACAACAATGAATTTCTCATGGAGGTAATGCCTCAGTTATATCGTCACATGAAGCAGCTTCCCAGAAAGTACCAACAAAGCTATTGTTTTGGAGATTAGCTCAAAATAGGGTATCAATAATATTGAAGGTTGTTCAAAGAAATATGAGGATTGTGCTAATAAATGGTCTTTATGTCAGCCATAGAAATATTTCAAACCACTTATGGGTGCTTTCCACTTCCCTTTATTGCGCATCGGCCTTGTTCACTTGGGATCTGTCGGGCAAGCGAGAATTCACATAGTAATCCGCTCAAGTGTTGTTATAGCCTTCAGTTTTGCACGGAGAGTTGGGCTTCGAAAGCTGAGAAGACAGGGAGGATTTTTTGCAGAGCCTATTTCTCTTATGAATCCTTTTGGTGAAGAAGATGGGAAATGGACATTGCAAAATGACACATTTTTTCTTTGATGCTAATGCCGAAGGTGGAGCAGAAAATGTCATGAATTCAGAACAAAAAATGTCATGAATCAACGATGTGCATTCAGGGTCAGAGTCCCGTGCGAGCCAAAAGGAGTGGCAGTCAGAGTCAGGCTATGAATAGTGCCCCAAAATTTCCTACCGCCGCTGCCTTCCATAGCGAGAAATGGGCAGCCATGTGTTTTCCTAAACCCCCTGTGAAACAACGGCAAGTTTCTCGGTAGGAATTCTTGCATGCATCACATCAGGACGGTTGTTTGAGGCTCCAGCTTGTTTGAAACTATGACGACCATAATTTTTTAAGGAAAATTTTTCAAGCGACAAGCCAGCAAAAATGCAACTCTATCTTTCAATCTGGGTGCATCACCAGTGAAATGCATATATGTGATGGAGTGTGTATAGGGTTTTGGGGTTTGTGTTGATTTAATAAAATTATTTGTATGTTTTACAATATTTCTTAGAAGAAATAAAAAAAGAAGTTTTATTTAACATCTCTTCTTAAAAAATATTTATTAACAATATCATAATTTTTTTACCGGTGTCGAAATAAATGATTTATTTTTTATTTTCTAACCATTCGTTATAATTTGTGCGAAATTTTTATTACATAAACATTACTGAATTTAAGTAAACTGGAATTTAACATTTCATGGATATACAAAGAATCCATCAAACATAACATATATTGCATTGTGAATCATAATCATAGGGATTATCTCCTAGATTTGCGATCAAAGAGTTAGCAGAGTTCTACAGATATTATACTCGATATGTGTACAACCAGGGTGTTCTATGATCTAAAGTAATGAATAAAAAAAAACTGAAGGTAGAATAAATTCTTCTACAAAAATTCAACCAAATTATTCAATTAAAATAACAAAATGATTTGATAAAAGTGCGAAACTTTTGTTCTGGAACTAAATTCCAAATTTATAATCATGGTGTCATGGAGATGTTAATTTCCTTGAAAAATGGGTATGTTGCCTTCACCGAATAGAAAATTTCCAGCTTGCAATTTCATTGACAATTGTATTCATTGCATTTTGATTGAAAAAAGCATCTTACATAAAATACAAAATGTTCTATTATTTTATTTATGAAATATAGAGAAATTAGTTTATATAGGATTTTATTTTCCGTTAATTGGGGTTACTGGTATGGTTGGGAGGAAGGATGGGTTATGATGTTGATGATATATTTATATTCCTCAAGCGAAATATATCTTATTATATTTTTCTGAGAAAAAAAAAAAAAAACTCCATTAAAATTTAAATTTTATAAAAGAAAATAAAAACTTAAAAAAAAATCATTTAAATATTTTAAAATAGTATTCATTTCTTACCAATAATGAATATTCAAAAACACATATTAAAGTAAATTATGTTTTTAAGATAGGCTTCTGAAGCTAAAGTTGAACTATGTAAGTATGCTCAAATGTCTAATGTTTGGGCAGACACATTTTGACTTTTTTTGGCTGGAGACTTGTCTTTGACCTGCAAGTCTCACAACAATCTGGACTTGGGAAATTATTCCAGTAAATAGCTAGCAAAATAGTAAATTATTCCAAAAAATAACTTCAAATCAAGCTAGTGCTTCACAATTTTCCTCATAAAATTTAAACTAAGAATAAGGCTAAAACATTCCACCAACACTCTTACAAATTGAGTGGTAGAAAAAATATTTTTCCCTACGAATTGTGGTTGAAAGTCATCGGATTGTACCTTATAATTTCTTCAAAGATCATCTAATGAAAATGTTTGAATACGAGAATCCAAAATTTTCCAAATTAATTTGGGGCTTAAGGTCTTTGAAAATTGAATTTTAGATTCTAGGATTTTTACGAAACATGAAGTACATCATTAAGAAATTCCCTCCTTCCCTATTGACCTCAAATGACTTCTCAGAAAACACATTCACTAGACGACGAAGGCTTATAAGTGTAGGGTGGGTGTGGTAGGGGGTGTTGGGGAGTAATTTAACTTTGTAACTTACCGTAATCTCTTACAAAGTATGAATTTAAAAGTCTATTTTTCAATAAACTAGATATGTTTTTCGTATACCCTTTTCAATTATTAAATGAATATTTTAAAATTTGACCCCGCTTAACGTGGACGTTTTGAAGTTGTACTTTTTGGCATTTCTCATACTTAAACTCTAAAATCTATTTTTCAATACATTTGACTTAGGTTTTCTATAAACCTTTTTTAGTGATCAAATGTATATTCCAAAATTTGTGTTACCTTTAGTACAAATATTTGGAAGTTGCTAGTGACATTTCTAGCTTCATTGCAAAATATTACCATCTCACTCACTCATTCCTTTTTATTAGGGAATTATTATTCTATATCGTGCCACAGAATATTTATTGTTTTTTATTATACCATGGTCTGTTATATATGTGTCACGACAACACTAACACTGGTTTCTTTCTCTCTATGTGTTATTTTAAGGGAACATGTTCAATATATATGTCGTTGTCAAATGATAACATTGTGTGGTGTAAGCATTCATCTGTGGATCAAACTTATCAGAGATGGTGTAGTGATGAAAGGTCAAGAGAAAATGTTCAATATGCATATGCATGTTCTTTTAGCCATCCATAATTTTGACATATTCAAATGATGGCTAAAATAGGTCTTTAGCCTTCAAGAAAAAAATTTGAAGCAAATCTATGAGTTCTTGAAGTCTTGTCATGCCCCTTATCCTTCAAAAATCCTCCTCTTTGATCTCTTCACTGAAAATCCTCAAAGAAACCCTGCTGTCTCAAAGAAGGATTGTTTTCAAACTCATTTTCCATCATTTTCCCTTTGAAAAATCCCTCATTTATCCCTCATTTCATCCAAAACCCCTTTTAGACTAGTTATTTCCTTTTATTTGGTTTAAATTGGCCTTTTCTAACCTATTAGAACCCCTCAAAAAGCTTAAAAACCCATTGTTTTTAACCCTTTCCACCCCATTTTATGCATAAGGCTTTAAGCACCTTTCGCTTAAGCCCATGGCCCCGTTTCCGCCATATGACCCGGTCCTGTGACCAAATCTTAAGCCCCCATCGCCATCAAACTTCGGCGATTCCCATTTCCTCATTCCCAAACCCATTTTGTTGCCAATATGCATCCTTCCTGATACAATCCTCACTATCCGATTAACCCAGATCTATGGCCCAGGTTCACTGTGAGGGCACCTAACCAAAGTTGCTCGTACTCCCCATTCCCCCCGCACCCTCGATCTCCACCGTTGATCTTCTCCCGATCCAACGGCCAGCATTTTTTCCCCGTTTCCCATTCACTGCGGAGGCACCCGGCCCCAAGATCCCTCTGTACCCCCCATTCCCCCCGTAGTTAATCTCCATCATTGATATATTCAAATCTAATGGCCCACATTACCCCCGCATTTCAACCCCACCATGTTCATTCTCCTTCATCCTCCGATCTTAGACATTGATCTCCAACAATCAGACAGTCTTTATTTCATCGAAATTTTTCCATCCACATCGACCCCTCCATCCGCCATTCCCTTTATTCTTTCCCCCACTCTTTATCTAGGCCGTCGATCCTAATCATCCAACGACTCCCAATTAACATAGCCATTTTTCCTGCAGATCAACCTATTTCGCTCTGTGACAAAGTAGCTTACATCAGCTACCTGGTCCCAAAACTTTTCCACTGCACATCTTTCCTCCTATCATTCTAATCTGCATCCGTTGATCTGGACTGCCCAGATCAAACGATCAAAACTCCTTTTTGCACCCGTTTCCACCAAATCTCCCCACCGTGCATCTTGCACATGAAATAGATGGTTTTTCAGAGCCACGTGTCAAGCGATAAACCCTATTGCATTCGATTATCATAAAATAGCTTACCGCCTGAGCCTTATGCAAAAACCATCCTCGGTTTTCCAAAACTGCCTATCCAATGTTCCACGCCAAAACCTTATTCAAACCCTAGTGTCAGGTTTCCGCCATTAAAATTCATCTCTGCCGCATCCACCTACCTTTACACAGTTCTTCCACCTTCGCCATCACCTCTGAAGCAGTTTAAGCCCAATCCGCAAGATTTTATAACATGTTTGATGTCTTGTGTAGGTTTAATGGTAGTGCTATAACAAAAAGGTGTCCCATAGTTCACTAAAGGGACATGGCGGAGGCTGATGATCCTCTATGGCTGGAAATTTCATAAAAGGGACAGAAAAGGGGTAAACTCCAAAGTTCATCAATATATCATGAATATTGATTATTCAGTCAAACCCTCCAATGTGCTACTGCCACCTGTACATAGCTAAAAATGAAGACCAAGATCGTTGAAGAAATCAAAGATAAAGGTTTAATCATGAAATCTGAAGACCAAAAGCTAAACCTGTAGATCAATGAACGAATGATAAAGCATAAAGACAAATAAATCAGAAGGGAATACAGTCAGCAAGGACATAAAGGTTAAAGATGATTTAAGAGGCCTAAAGCAAAAATCCGAGGCCTAATTCAGTTTAAAGTGACAAAAGCAAATAGATCAGCAAAGAAGCCTTGAAATGTTAGATCATCAAGGCAATTAAATCTCTAGAGATCAAGAAAAGGACACCTATAGTCTACTTTACCTTTCAAAGACACCTTGACAGCCATCCTGATGACAAAACCTCTTTAAACTGTCAGAGAAGTTATTATAAAGGCATGGGTGGCCTTAAAACTAAATGTTTCACCTAACTTGTCCAACAAGCCAAGACAAAGCTACTGCAGTCAAAGATATCTCCAAAAGCACACACTTCGGAGTTATTACCAACCTACCAGATATGCCTCAAAGTCAACAAAAAACTACTAAATGGTCTAAACAGTTAATGCAATGTTTATTGAGCAGAGTGAAGCATTCATTGCACTTCTCCTCTATCTTAATTGATCATTAAGATCATCTCTTCCACCACTCCTCCTCATTCACCTATAAATACTCTTTGAAGTTTCATTGTAAAGGGTTGGAAAGTTATTGATTGTTTGAATTGTTATTAAGTGGAAGTAGCTAAGTAGTTGTAATATAGTAGGCTGGGAAGAGAAGTATTGGACTGTAGAAAGCCATTGACTCAAAGTATGTGACTAGTTTTGCACATCAAATAAACAAGCAGATTCACAACATCCCGATCTATATTATTGGTGATGTTTTCTTGCTGTAATTGTTATTCTCCTTGTGTTTCCATACTGTCCATTTTATCTGATAAAGAACAACAAATTTAGAGTAGGATTTACTGCAAAGTACCCTATTTCTCACTGATAAGCATTATCTCTATGTTTTCTTCTAATTGTGCGTTTGAGGATAATTCAATAGAGTATAACCAGTCAAGGAATGTTGGTTAGCCCATGTCTTGCTGAGTAAAACTTGAGACATTGTCCTTGAATGATCTTTTCAATGCATGCTAAGTAGAGTCCTAATCAACAAAGTTTATGGTTAGCCTTGTCCCTTGTTTAGTCTTAAACAGTTGTTTTGAAGATTTCCCTTAAGAGTATGTTGAAAGTAGGATAAGTTCAAAGTCCTTACTTGATCTTAGGTTGCTTTTATGTTTATCTTAAATGTTTTCCCTTGAGAGCATGCCTAAAGTAGGATAGGTTCAAAGTCCTTACCTAATCTTAGGCTGCCCTTTGTTTTCTTATATGTTTGCTTCTTTCACCACACTTCTTAAAGTTCCACACCACAAACTCAACTTAAAGAGATCTTTTGATATAGATGAATTGCCCTATGGAAACCCTTGTTGTGCAAGTAAACCCTTTTATGACTCCATAGCCCAATGGATTGACACTTTATCTTAACATATCTTCCCATGCTGAAACATCCTTCTACTTATTTCCTTCTTCACTCCACATGACCTTCTCAATTAATGATCCCCAACCAAAACCAAAACAAATCCCTTGTGCTTCATAACTAGCCTAATATCATATCATAAGCTTTAAAAGCATATCATTCTAACACACATATAGAGAGATCCCTCTTTGAATCCAGGAGGGTTAGATCCTAGGATTCCAAAGTGGTTCTGATGTTGCCTTGTCATTTAGTATGCCAATTTTCCAAATCAAAGGACCCCAACATAATGGTGACTCCACTGGGGAATTTATGATTAAATTGCATCTTAGACATCCTTAAGAGTGTAGAAGACCCACAACATCCTTAAATTGGTTTTCAATTGCTGATGGTGGACAGAAACTCATCTTAAAAAATTTCAAATCATCCACGTGGAGACTCCACAACCATCAATAAATCTAAAGAATCCACTGGGAAACCCATTCTATCATAACATCACTCATACTCAGTCAAGGAAAATTTGAGGATTAAGTTTTCTTTGTTAAAGATTAGTTGCCTCTAAATATTTTCATATCTGTCTAACTTTTCTTTTCTGTGAGTCTAAATCTTAACATATTGGCTTAAAAAATAATTCATACCAGAGCTGATCCCGACCCAAATCCTCTTGAAATAGTTGATAATCCAGAAAGAATTCTTAGGAAGTCTCCTGTATCTAGGGATCCAACTATTATCAGTTCAATTCACAAAGCTAACTATGTCCCTGAAAACCTTTCAGATCTTCAAGAGATCCAGGTTGACTTAGATTTTCCAAGTAATTTACCAAGAACTAAGTCACTTGACGCTATAGATCAGACAGACTTTGAGCCCTTGAGTTCACCCCAACATAGCGGCGACCATACTAGGGAATTCTGAGTGAATTACATCTTATACATCCTTAAGACCTCAGAAGACCCACAACATCCTTAGATTGGTATTGAATTGCTGATGGTGGACAACAACTAATCTTAAAAAATTTTAAATCCTCCACCTGGTGACTCCACAACCTTTAGTAGACTAAAGGACTCCACTAGTGAAGGACTCCAGATAGGTTGTAAAGATACAATGACCTTTTCTCGGACTGATTGAACAAAATGTCAGGGTCTCTGCTAGACCTTTTCTATGATGAAGTGTCAGATCAATTATCAGAACTACAACTTGATGATGATCTCCTTAAAGTTGTCTTGCACATTGTGAGGTCACCCAAATTTAATCCTGGAAGTAAGAAAATTTTTCTGGAGATAGTGGTTAAGAAATTGGAATCTAACATTGAGCTTTTGGATTCTCAAATTCAGTCACATACTTTCCAAAGTCCCAAAAAATTCTTGGAAAGCCTCTCTCCCCCTAAGCAAGATGAAATTGTATTACCTTTTTGGTTGCAGGTAGAAGAAGACTGTGCTTTCAAGGACCACACTGAAAAGGAGATTTCCAAAGTTGATGTTTGGGATGTAGATAACTAGTTGATCATGAAAGGCTTGAAAGAATAAAGCTTACATCCTGCCTTGGTTGATCCTGTAGCAGATTACATGAGAATCATGATCGGCTCAAATTTCCAGATTTACATCCTTTACAAGGGTCAAATACATCAGAAGCTATCATCACATATGAAAACTTTGGTTATGAAGACATATGATCAAAGTATATTGCTTCTTCCTTTGACAAGCAGTCAAGATGTTCATCCATTGTTACTGCGACTCAACTGGCTGCACTGGCACTATTGTATCACTTAGGACAGCAAAAAAAATCATTATATTAGGGTAGGTAGGAATGTCAATAAAGCTTAACCTGAGAGCATTTAGGTTTTTTTTTTTACTTTGAAAGAAAAATTGAAAAAAATACAAAAAAAAGTAGAAAAAGAGAAAAGAGGGAAAATATAAAAGAAGAAAGGTATAGCCCCATACCAAAAAAGAAAAGAAAAATCTGAAAGTGTGCAATCCTAAATGCCACTACTTGAAAGAGCACTACTATTTAGTCATATAGCCTAATCATGACTAGATAGATTTCAATTTACTGCTGATAGGTTAGTGAAGAAGATTTTCCAAACATTGAAATCTTGGCCTATCAGTAGAATATATTAGGATAGAAAGAAATAGCTCTAATCAGACCAAAACTTGAGCCAAAGATAGAGGAAAAAGGTTCAAACATGCTCAAAATTTGAACCAAGACATAAAAAAGGAAAAGGATGACTCTAAACAGATCAAAATATGAGTCATAAGAAGAAAGAAGGATGTTCTTAAATTTCAAATCTTAAGCCTTCACAATTTTGCTTTAAATTTCTGTAAATTTTAGTCTATGTGCAGCTTTCTTTTATGTCATAGTCTTACAGCAAATCAGACAACTTAATCCTAGTTTGTCTATATTTAAATTTCTGTTTTAGAATATAGAGAATACAATCTGTCAGATAGTTTAATCCTGACACATAGTACATTAGGGAGAGAATTTATGAGTTCAACTGTTTAATTTGAACTCATGGAAGCTAAAAGGGTAGATTTAGATTAGTTTTTCCTGTTTTCAAAAGAATAAAATGTTGATGTCAAAAGGTTTGCAAGTCCAAGTGCACCTTATGAAGAAAAATGTTACAAAATTAGGTTGTGTATGTAGTTTTTTGGGGAAAGAGATCTATTTGTTGATGTGATTCCGGTCATCCTTCCAAGCAGCATGATCAAAGAAGAAAGAGGTTATCAAAATGCAAAGCACAGGTCTACATTCTAGAGATAAATCTCTGAGGTTCTTGACACCTCCAAGGAGCTGCCATCCTCAAGTGGAGCCACTGTTAGCCATCCATAATTTTGACATATTCAAATTATGGCTAAAATAGTTCTTTCGCCTTCAAGAAACAAATTTGAATCAAATCTATAAGTTCTTGAAGTCTTGTCATGCCCCTTATCCTTCAAAAATCCAGCTCTTTGATCTCTTCACTCAAAATCATCAAAGAAACCCTACTGTCTCAAAGAAGGACTGTTTTTAGACTTATTTTCTGTCATTTTCCCTTTGAAAAATCCCTCATTTATCCCTCATTTCATCCAAAACCCATTTTAGACCATTGATTTCCTTTTATTTGGTTTAAATTGGCCTTTTTTAACCTATTGGGACCCATCAAAAAGATTAAAAAACCTTTGTTTTTAACCCTTTCCGCCCCCTTTTTATGCATAAGACTTTAAGTGCCTTTTTCTTAAGCCCCTGGCCCCGTTTCGGCCATATGACTTAGTTTTGTGACCAAGTCTTAAGCCCCCATCACCATCAAACTTCGGTGATTCCCATTTCCTCATTCCTAAACCCTTTTCATCGCCAATATGCATCCTCCCCGATACAATCCTCATTGTCTGATTAACCTAGAACTACGGTGCAGGTTCACTGTAGGGGAACCCGACCAAGTGACTCGTAATACCCAGTCGCCCGCACCCTCGATTTCCATCGTCGATCTTCTCCCGATCCAACGGCCAGCATTTTTTCCTCGTTTTCCATTCACCGCGGAGGCATCTGGCCTTGAGATCCCTCTGTACCCCCCAGTCCCCTCATAGTTAATCTCCATCGTTGATCTATTCAGATCTAACGGCCCACATTACCCCCGCATTTCAACCTCGCCCTCTTCATTCTCCTTCATCGTTCGATCTCAAACGTTGATCTCCAACAATCAGAAGGTCCTTATTTCATCACAATTTCGCCATCCACATCAACCCCTCCATCTGCCATTTCCTTTACTCTTTCCACCACTCTTAATCTAGGTCGTCAATCCTAGTCATCCAACGACTCCCACTTAACATGGTCGTTTTTCTCACCGATCAACCTATTTCGCTCCGCGACAAAGTAGCTTACGTCGGCTACTCGGTCCCACCACTTTTCCATGGCACATCTTTCCTCCTATCGCACTCATCTACAGCTGTTGATATGGACTGCCCAGATCAAATGGTCGAAAATTCTTTTCGCACCCATTTCCACCAAATCTCCCCACCATGTGTCTTGCATGCGAAATAGGTGGTTTTTCAGAGCCACGTGTTGAGTGATAAACCGTATCGCGTTCGATTATCATAAAACAACTTACCACTCGAGCCCTATGTGAAAACCATGCCCGCTTTTCCAAAACTTCCTATCCAATGTTCCATGCCAAAACCTTATTCAAACCCTGTTTTCATGTTTCCACCATTAAAACTCATCTCCGCCGCATCCACCTACCTCTGCACAGCTCTTTCGCCTCCACCATCGCCTCTGATACAGTTTAAGACCAATTCACATGATTTTATAACATGTTTGATGTCTTGTACAGGTTTAATGGTGGTGCTATAACAAAAATCTGTTCCACAGTCTAGTAAAGGGACATGGCCAAGGGTGACGATCCTTTATGGCCGAAAATTACATAAAAGGGATAGAAAGGGGTAAACTCCAAATTTTCATCAATATATCATGAATATTTATTGTTCAGTCAAACCCTCCAATGCGCTACTTCCACCTCTACACAGCGAAAAGTGAAGACCAAAGATCAATGAAGAAATCAAAGATAAAGGTTTAAGCATGAAATCCGAAGACCAAAGGCTAAACCTGTAGATCAATGAATGAAGGATAAAGCATAAAGACAAATAAATTAGAAGGGAATATAGTCAGCAAGGACATAAAGGTTAAAGATGGTTTAAGAGGCCTAAAGCACAAATCCGAGGCCTAATTTATTTTAAAGTGACAAAAGAAAATAGATCAACAAAGAAGCCTTGAAATGTTAGATCATCAAGGAAATTAAATCTCCAGAGTTCAAGAAAAGGACACCTGTAGTCCACTTTACCTTTCAAAGACCCCTTGATAGCCATCCTGATGAAAAACCCTCTTTAAACTGTCAGAGCGGTTATTATAAAGGCATGGGTGGCCTTAAAACTAAATGTTTCGCCTAACTTGTCCCAGAAGCCAAGACAGAGTTACTACAGTTAGAAGATATCTCCAAAAACACACACTTCGGAGTTATTACCAGCCTACCAGATATGCCTCAAAGTTAAAAAAAAACTACTGAATGGTCTAAACAGTTAATGCAATGTTTATTGACCAGAGTGAAGCATTCGATGCACTTCTCCTCTGTCTTAATTGATCATTAAGATCATCTCTTCCACCACTCCTCCTCATTCACCTATAAATACTCTTTGAAGTTTCATTGTAAAGGGTTGGAAAGTTATTGATTGTTTGAATTGTTATTAAGTGGAAGTAGTTGAGTAGTTGTAATATAGTAGGCTGGGAAGAGAAGTATTGGACTGTAGAAATCCATTGGACTCAAAGCATGTGACTGGTTTTTCACATCAAATAAACAAGCAGATTCACAACATCCTGTTATATATTATTGGTGATGTTTTCTTGTTGTAATTGTTATTCTCCTTATGTTTCCATACTGTTCATTTTCTCTGATAAAGAACAACAAATTTAGAGTAGGATTTACTGCAAAGTACCCTATTTCTCACTGATAAGCTTTATCTCTATGTTTTCTTCTAATTGTGAATTTGAGGATAATTCAATAGAGTTTAACCAGTCGAGGAACGTTGGTGACCCCATGTCTTGCTGAGTAAAACTTGAGACATTGTCCTTGAATGATATTTTCACTGCATGCTAAGTAGAGTCCTAATCAAGGAAGTTTATGGTTATCCCTGTCCCTTGTTTAGTCTTAAAAAATTGTTTTGAAGATTTCCTTTAAGAGTATGCTGAAAGTAGGATAGGTTCAAAGTCCTTACTTGATCTTAGGTTGCTTTTTATTTTTATCTTAAATTTTTTCCCTTGAGAGCATGCCGAAAGCAGGATAGGTTCGAAGTCCTTACCTGATCTTAGGCTGTCCTTTGTTTTCTTATATGTTTTCTTCTTTCACCACACTTCTTAATGTTCCACACCACAAACTCAACTTAAAGAGATCTTTTGATATAGATGACTTGCCCTATGGAAACCCCTAAATAGTTGTTGTGCAAGTAAACCCTTTTATGACTCCATAGCCCAATGGATTGACACTTTCTCTTAACCTATCTTCCCATGCTGAAACATTCTTCTACTTATTTCCTTCTTCACTCCACATGACCTTCTCAATTAATGATCCCCAACCAAAACAAAAAAAAATCCTTTGTGCTTCATAACTAGCCTAATATTATATCATAAGATTTAAAAGCATATCATTCTAACACAGATATAGAGATATCCCTCTTTGAATCCAGGAGGGCTAGATCCTAGGATTCCAAAGTGGTTCTGATGTTGCCTTGTCATTTGGTATTCCAATCTACCAAATCACAGGACCCAAACATGTTCAAGTGATAACATTGTGTGGTGTAAATTACAGCTACTAGGAGTCACGCTCTCCGGTGTGTGGACCAAGCTTATCATAGATGGAGTGTTGTACTTTGTATTCTAAATATTGAAAAATTGATGAAGGATTGAATAACATAGAGATGAAAATAAATGTTTTGTTGAGATTGGAGGTTTACAATTTTCTATATATATATGTATGGTTTAGTGTAGAGCTTGTTTGTGAAGTGATTTTGCTATAAATGTATCTATGGTTTAATGTGGAGCTGGTTTCTGAAGCGTCTTTTGGAAGAGATTGATTTTGGAACATAGAACAACAGTTGGTATCAATGTGTCTAGATTGGCCAAGTAACCAAGGAAATAATATGTATCTATTTGGTGTTAATTGTCCCAATAAAGGGTTTCAAGAGTAGATATTGGATTTCCTATGTTTGTTATTTTTATATATTAGGCCTTTATTTCCCCAATAAAGGGTATCAAGAGTAAATATTGGATTTCCTATATTTTTTGTTGGTTTAGAGAGAAAATATTTATTTATTTAAGCTAGGCCATGTAATGTGTTTCTAATTTTTAGTTTGCGATAAAAATATGATATATTGCAGATTCTATAATGCACTTTTACCCACTTGGAAAGCTCTTCTTTACCAATACTTTAGCCTCTTGATTCCTCATGCCTTTCATGTCTACATCTTCATTTCCTTCAATGCTACCTCTGTTTCACTCTACATTCATCTACACTTCACTTCTATCAGCATGTATTTTCACCCTATTGGTGCAAATGCTAGTATTATAAACCCAAGGGACTAATAAACCAAAAATTTTATTATTATAAACCCCAAGTATTAGTAAACCCAAGGGATAACTATTATAAACCTCAATAATCAACAAACCCAAAGGATCAATATAAAAACACAATGGATTTCTAAACCTATGAATTAATATTTGAAACTTAAGGGATTAATATTTTAAACCCAATGGATTGATAAACCCACATGCTTATAAATATTATAAACCCAAGGGATTAATAAACCTTAGAGATGGTTAATATTATAAATCGAACCACATTAATAAATGTGGTTGTAATGATATAAATCTAATATTAATCATAAAATTAATATTTGTATTCAGAAATATATAATAATAATAATAAGAATAATAATAATATTACAAAATAACTATTATATTAAAAATATTACTATATAAATTATTAAAAATCTTAATTATTAATATGAAAAGATCTCATTATTGATAATTATTGTCATTAGTACTTATTTTTATTATTTATTATTTATATTATTATTAATATTACTATTATTATTTAATATTATTAAAATTATTTTAATAAAATTTAATATCATTATTAATTAATAAATATTAATAATATATATATATATATAATTTTTAATAATAATAATAACAACAAAAACAATATTGCTAATTGAATAATAATTTATTAATCATACGTAATTAATTAATAATTATTAAATAATAATAAAAATAATAAAAACTAATTAAATAATAATAAAAATAATTAATACATTTATTTTAAATTTATCTTAATTATTGTTAATTAATTTCACCCAAAGGATTGATTTTATAAACCCATGGGAACAATAAACACAAGGGATTAATACTGAAAACCCAAGGCAATAATATTGCACCCAAGGGACTAATATCATAAACCCAAGTTATATAAACCCTAAGATAAATATTACAAACCCTAGAATTATCATGTTTGATTATGGTTGCCCATGGTTGATTTTCATATTGAGACAATATTTGTGAAAATGCGACATTGTACCATGATTGACCACGATTTATTTTCATCTGCATAAAATATTTTTTAGAATGCAATGTTGGACCATGACTAGTTTTCCTATTGGGAAAATCTATCACAATGTGGTGTTGGACGATGGTTGACCATGATTATAAACCAAGGGGATTTATATTAGACCCAAGGATTAATATTAAAATCTGTATTAATAATATTAAACCTTAGGAATAAGAAATATTAGTTTAATAAACGAAAGGGATTGATATTATAAACCCAAAGGAATAATAAACCAAAGGGATTAATACTAAACACCCAAGGGATTATAAACATAAGGGAATAATATCAAACCCAAGGGATAAATATTATAAACCTAATGTATATAAACTCTAAGATGAATATTATAAACCCTTAAATAAGCATTGTCGACCATGGTTTATTTTTGTATTGAGACAATATTTGTCACAATGTGATATTGGACCATAGCTGAACAAGAAGATTTATATTAGACCCAAGGATTAATATTATAAACCATAGGAATAATGTTATACCCTAGGAATAAGAACCCTTAGACTAATAAACCCAAGGGTTTGACATTATAAACCCACAGGAATAATAAACCAAAAGGTTTGATAGTAAAAACCCAAGGAATAATATTAAATCCAAGGTATAAATATTTTAAACCAAATTTATATAAAACCTAAGATAAATATTGATACAGGAATCTATATGGATTATAAATGCATAAGAAAAACATTTAACCCAAGGAAATAAAATTAAACCTTATTGTATAATATAAACTGAACATATAAAAAGTGAATCTATAAACTCAAGGGATTAGTAAACCCAATGGATTATTAATATTATAAACCCAAGGGATTAGACTATAAACCCAAGGAATTAGTAATATTATGAATCCAAGGGACTAATAAACCCCAAAGCTTAATATCATAAACTCAATGAATTAGCAAAACCTAGGGGATAGATATTATAAACCTAAAGAATCAAAAAACTCAAGGGATGAACATATTAAAAACCCAAGGTATATAAACCCTAAGATAAATATTATAAACCCAAGATATATAAACCCTAAGATAAATATTATAAGCCTTTAAATAAACATGCTTTACCATGGTTAATTTTCACATTGAGATAATATTTGTCACAATTTGACATTGGAACATGGTTGGCAATGCTTTATTTTCACATTGAGACATTCTTTGTCACAATGTGACATTGGAACATGGTTGACCATGATTATAAACCCAAGGGACTTATATTAAAATGTGGGATCAATATTATAAACCCTACGAACAATTTTTCATATTGAGATAATCTTTGTCTTAATGTAACATATTTATAAACAAAGGAGAATAATAAACCCAAGGGAATAATATTACACCCAAGGTGTTAATATTAAAAAGTGAATTTATATATAAACCCTAAGATAAATATTGTAAACCCTATAATTATTGTTATTATTGACCATGGTTGATTTTCATATTGACATTGTGACAATGCGACATTGCACCATGGTTGACCATGATTGATTTTCATATGCAGAATGATATTTGTCACAATGAATCATTGGCCCATGGTTTATTTTCATATTGAGCAAATATTTGTCACAATGTGACATTGGCCCATGGTTGACCATGATTATAAACCAAGGGGATTTATATTAGACCAAAGTATTCGTATTATAAACCCTATGAATAATATTAAACCCTAGGAATAAGAACCATTAGATTAATAAATACAAAGGATTGATATTATAAACCCAAGGGAATTTTAAACTGAACAGATTAATACTAAAAACCAAATATCAAACCCAAGTAATCAATATTATAAACCCAAGGCATATAAACCCTACGATAAATATTATAAAACCTTAAATAAACATGGTTGACCATGGCTTATTTTCATATTGAGACAATCTTTCTCACAATGTGACGTTGGGCCATGCTTGACCATGGTTTACCATGGTTTATTTTCAAATTGAAACAATATTTGTCACAATGTGATGTTGGATAATGATTGACCATGGTTCACAATCCTTGATTTTCATATTGAGACAATTTTTATCGCAATGTGAAAATGGAACATGGTTGACCATGTTTGGCCACTATTACAAACCCAAGGAATTTATATTAAACCATGGGATTAATATTATAAACCCTATAAATAATATTTCATATTCTGCCAATCCTTTTTCAGAATGTGACGTTGGACCATGGTTGACCATGGTTGATTTTCATATTGAGACAATATTTGTCATAATGTGACATTGCACCATGGTTGACCATGATTGTTTTCATATGGAGACAATATTTTTCACAATGCAATGGTTGACCATGATTGATTTTCATATGGAGACAATCTTTTTCACAATGCAATGATGGTTTATTTTCATATGGAAAAAAATCTTTATTACAGTGTTAGATTGGACCATATTGGATGATGACTATAAACCAAGGGGATTTTTAGACCTAAGAACTAATATTATAAACTCTATGAATAATATTATACCCTAGGAACAAGAACCCTTAATTTAAAAACCCAAGAGATTGACATTATAAACCCAAGAGAGTAATAAAACAAAAGGAGTAATACTAAAAACCCAAGGGATTATAAAACCAAGGGATAAATATTATAAATCCATGGTATATAAACTCCACGATAAATATTAATACAGAAAATCGAATGGATGATAAACACATGGGAAAAATATTTAACCCAAGGGATCAATATTAAACCCTATCGAATAATATAAATTGAATGTATATAAACTGGATGTATAAATTGAAGGGTTTAATAAACCCAAGGGATGAAATTATTAACCCAAGGGACTAATTTATAAACCTAAGGAATTATTAATATTATAAACCAAGGGACAAATAAACCTATAATTTTAATAATATAAGCCCAAGGAATTAGTAAACCCAATGGATAAATATTATAAACCTAAGAAATTAACAAACCCAAGGGATCAATATTAAAAACACAAGAGATTAATATTACCAACATAAATAATTAGAAAACCCAAGGGATTAGTCTTATAAACCCAATGGATTTTGAATATTACAAACACAAGGGATTAATAAACCAAAGGGATTATTAATATTATAAACATAATGGATCAATGTTATAAACCCAAAGGATTAATAAACCTAATGGATTGTTAATATTATAAACCAAAGTCATTAATATTATAAACCCAAAGTATTAATATTATTATAAACCAAATGGATTAATCCTATAAAACCAAGATATTAATAACCCCAAGGGATTAGTATTATAAACCAAAGTGATTATTAATATTATAAACCCAAGGGATCAATAAATCCAATGAACTAACACTAAAAACCTAAGGAATTAATAAATTCTAGGAATTAATATTTTAAACCCAAGGGATTAATTAATCCATGGAATTGTTAATATTATAAATCAAAGCGGTTATTAATATTATGAGTCCAAGGGATTAAATTGTAACCCTAATTGAATAATATTATAAACCCAATGAATTAATAAACCAAAGGGGTAGATATTATAAACCAAAGGGATAAAAAAGCCCAGGGATCAATATTAAAAACACAAGGAATTAACAAACCTGAGAACTAATATTTTAAACCCAAGGGATTAATAAAACCATGAGATTATCAATATTATAAATCCAAGAGATTAATAAATCATAGGGATTGTTAATATTATAAGCACAACATATTAATAAACCCAAGGGATAAACATTTTAAACCTAAGGGTTCAATAGTAAACCCTAAGAATAATATTAACCAATTGGATTAAACCCAATATTATAAATCAAAATATTAAATCCCTAATTTTTTCATTGTCACAATGTAAGATTAAATAAATTACAATGAAATGTATCATTGTGACAATGATATATATTCAACAAAACCAAGGGGTCAATATTAAAAGCATAAGGGATTAATAAACCCCACAAATTAATGTTTTAAACCTAGGGGATTAATAAACCTGCGATATTATTACTATCATAAACCGAAGGGATAATTTTTTTTTCACAAGGGAAAAATTTGTAACTTTTCATTAATATGATAAGTTACATGTTACATATGCTGGTAGTATAAAATACGTAAACTGTCTTCAAATCATCAAGTGTCCATAATAGACAACTATAATAAACTAACAAAATACATACTGCTGATACAAGTATCAGGCCACATATATAATTGCCTATAAGTTCGGTGCATAACTTACAGGGAAAAAGATAGCAAAATGAAAATATATATACAATAGTCGGTAGATAATCCATGGGAGATAAAACCAATACCAAAAAATCTCCTATTCAGGTTGTTCGATCAAACAGCCCTGTGATCTGGTGCCTCATCCATAAAAGGCCGATGATAAAACCTGAAGACCTGTTCTCTAATCTACTCCATAAAATGCCATGTGCCCCAGTTCAACTTCGAGGCTTCTTTGGACAACTTATCAGCCACTTTGTTCCGAGTCCTGTAAATGTTTGCCATAGAGATTGAGTTAAATAAGTGTTTGAGATGGTGAACCTCCCTCAGTAGTGCAGATAGTGTGTGCGTGTGACAATGAGAGAGTTCATTGAACCAGTTGATCACAAGTAGAGAGTTCCCAAAAATCTGAATGGAATTGTAGTGAATTTCTCATGCAAACATCAATAGAAGTCTAAGGCATTGTAGTTCAGCATAATTGTTTGAGCCAGGACCCAGTCCCATTCTAATTTGGTAATGGTGATGTTCATTTAGATGAAGGATAGTACCCCCACCACATCCTTGCGGGTTGGCCGCCCCATCAAAATATGCCCAAGGTCTGCTTCGATCAATCAATTCAGGGACAACCATCAAGGGTGGTTTATGTTGTTCGTCTTCAGGAAAAAGGTTGTATGTTGCAATGATGGCGACACATATTCGGTCACCCAAAATTGGTTGGCTATTAAAAATGTATCTATTGCGGCCAATCCAAATTTCCCAGGCAAAGATTAGAGGTAGGTTGCACATCTTAGTGGAATTTTCATTGAGTTCCCACCAAATAGTCCAAGCATCAAACAGTGAAGCACCCTGCCAGGGGAGGTGACATCTCAAGTTTTCAGTCACCAGAACCCAAATGGCCGATATAACATTACAGTTAAGGAAAAGGTGCAAGGAGTCTTCGCAATTTGAAAGGCAGTAGCAGAAGCGCGAGGGTCCATTGATGGCACAACGGTGGAGGAAATCCATGGTGGGTATGCAGTAATTTAATATGCACCAAAAAAGGGTCCTGTGCTTGTGCGGCGCCTTTAAATTCCATATGCTATGCCACCACCAAGCTTTGTGTGGCGGCTCTTTATGCTGAATGAGTGTCAAATATCCAAGTTTTGGAGTGTATTGTCCACTTGGAGAGTATGCCCAGATCAGCCCGTCATCCTATTCTGTGAGTCTAATGTTTGATGCTCTTAATGCCCAAATGTATTATTAAACCCTAATTGTTTCATTTTCATAATGCAACATTAAATACATTACAATGTAATGTATCATTGCGACAATGATTGTAACACTAATTGCCAAATTGCAATGCTGCTTCTCAAAGTGAAATGTTGGACAATATGATAGTTCAATGATAATTGTGACACTACAATGTTGGATAATGTGACAATGTTTTTAACATGTTTAATATTTCTTAAGCCCTATGTTGCTTTCATTAATATATCTTGGGTGATTTAATAATTTTTATTGTTACAAATTTTAATAATTTCAATAGATTTCAACAACATAGTCACTCCATTTCTCAATAATTTCAATATATTTGTGATCAATCTTGTTGCATTTTGGAATAATTTGTTTAATGTTTTTCATATGATTATACATTTCATATTTACTTTCGAAATTTGATTTATATGATGTAAAGACATAAATTTTTTTCAAAATAAAGTTCTCATTTTATTTTTATAATCAAAAAAATGTTCTAAACCCAACTGATTAATAAACCCCAAGGATTATCAATATTATAAGCTCAATGCATTACTAATGTTATTAACTCAACTCACTAATAAACCCAAGGGATCAATATTATAAACCCAAGGGATTAATAAACTGATGGGATTATCAATATTATAAACTTGAGTGATTAATAAACCAAAAGAATAAACATTATAAACTCAAGAGATTAAAATTACAAACCCTTAGGATATACATTAAAAACCTAAGAGATTAACCCAAGTTATTAATATTAATATTATAAACTCAAGTTCCTCCGCGTGGCGCTCATGTCCATCCGCCTCATTCTGTCCCTCGCAGTGCGGAGTCAGCTCACCTGGTTAACCCCTCCATGGCCCTGTTTCATTTCCCCTGTCTCACTTCCCAGCCTCTTGTGGTGGCGACAGTTTCAGTAACGTTCAAAGAGCTCCCTCAATTCAGCTCTGACCCCATGCCTCCTGCGCATCCTGGAATTCAGCTTCGCACCCTTGGTTCTGACCAGGCAATCCAAACCGATGTTCAGGACCTCTCGCAGGAAGTTGGAGGTGGTAGACATGGCAGCGGCAGTCCTCAGGTCAAAGGAAAACCAATGGAGCAAAGCAAGGAGGGTGCGGCAGCAAATCCCACTCTGGACGACGATGATGACAGCTACGGATGCAGAATCGAAGAGAAACCTCCCTCTGACGACTACGGTATATAGGCCATACTGTTATTTTTTGTTATTTGGGTCAGAATTTTTGTCTAGCTGGAATTTTCAGGAATCCTGGCCATCTGGCTTGTCAAAGCACTGTTTCAACCCTATGTTTTTTGTTCAATGCTGGTTGGTACTGCTACAGTCCTATTGTTTTTGTTCAAAGCTAGTTTCCTCTTTTGAGGCAGCTATTACACCTCTCTCTGGCTGGTTTCCCCTTGTGGGCAGCTCTATTTTGATATTGTGTTGAACTCTCAACGCCTGTGAAGGCACACTACTGTATGTACCATATTTTTTAGTAATAGAATCTAGACTTACTTAGAAAAAAAAAATATTATAAACCCAAGTTATTAATATTATAAAATCAAAGGATTAATAAACACAACATATGGTTAGTATTATAAACCTAAGATATTATTAATATTATAAACCTAAGGGATTAATATAATCATGTGATTATTAATATTCATAAACCCAAGTGATTAATAAACTCAAGGTATTATTAATATTATAATTTTAGGTTTCCTACGGGGTGTATCTTAATTGGTGATCACCTTGTTCGGAAGTCATGTGTAAAGCAAGAGATTCAATGTTCAATTCCCCGTAAATTATAAAAAAAACCACCACCACCACCTCACATTTTTTCTTCTATTCTAGATTTATAATATTGAGTTTTAGATTTATAATAATAAGATTATTTTTGAAGTATGGGTTTATAATAATAAGTCATATAATGTGTTATGTTTTAACAAGTCATTAATAATATTAATTTATAAATTTATAATATTCTTAAATGTATGGATGTTGACATTTTAAACAATTGCATTAAAATTATTTAACCATTTCCCTAACATTGAGTTTATTAAACTAAGGCTGTAAAGTCAATATTATTAATATCAAAATAAACCTAATATTATTATTTTTAACATAACAATATTGGGTTGATAACAATGGCTTTTATAGTTTTATAAATTCTTTAGAATATCACATTTTAGAATTACAACAATAAATTTATAATATTGAGTTTTAAGTTCATAATAACAGGTTTATTTCTTAAGCTTTAGGTTTATAATAATGTACCATCTAGTGTTTTAGGTTTGAACATAATCTTAATTTATACATTACTAAACTTGCAATTAAACTTAATTGAGATACTATTTTAAACTTGAAACTATGTTCTTTTTTCAACCCAACATCTTTTATTAGATAAAATTGATGTAATATTTTAAATTTGTAAAATAATAATTGTTTATATATTTTAAAAGTAAATAATAGATTGTGAAATTGAATTCATTATTACAGAATTAGTGCAAGTGAAAATTTTAAATGATAATTTATTGTTTTGAATATATATATATATATATATATATATATATATATATATATATATATATATATATATATATATATATATATATATATAATTTTTCTATTATTATTTCAAAACAAAAATGATAAAATTGAAAATGTTTAAATTCATAATGGTATACATGAAATTAAAAAAAAATAGTATTAAACTATATTAATTAATTAAAATATAAATTTAGTATGTGATATTAATGAGACGGAGGTAAAACATTTTAATCTTATTGAAACATAAATCGAAATAATATATTAAATGTACATAAAATAAAAAATTCATTGGAAATAATATTTTAAAGTACTAATAAATGATAAGAAAAATGCAAAAATTTCATTGAAAATGAACCTATATAAATTATATTTAATCAATAATAAAATCAGATGTAATATTATAAATTTGTAAAATAATATATTTTTATATATTTTAAAAAAAAAAAAATTCAAATTGAATTCTTTATTACATAATTATTACTCTAAAAAAATGTGAAACTTTTATATATATATAAAATTTTGTATTTTTCTAGCGTTAGAGTATCACATCATACAATTACAACAACAATTTTATGATATTGAGTTTTGATTGATAACAAGAGGTTTATTTCTTAAGTTTTAAATTTATAATAATATTTTATCTAATATTTTAGTTTTGAACATGAACTTAATTGATTCATTACTAAACTTGCATCTAAAACTAATGGATATTGTTTCCATTTTTAATTGAGCACTTTTATTAAATAAAATTGATGTAATATTTTAAATTTGTAAAATAATAATTGTTTATATATTTTAAAAGTGAATCATAAATAGTCAAATTGAATTTTTTATTAAATAATTATTATTATATAAAAGAGTAAAAGTGAGGATTTTAATTGATAATTCATTGTTTTGAATAATGATAAATTTTATATATATTAAAAATAATTTCAATTATTATTTTAAAAAAAATGATAAAATTGAAAATATTTTAATTCATAATTGTCTCCCTGAAATTTTTAAAATACAACCTTAAACTATAAAAATATTTATTTTGATTAATTAATTGAAATATAAATTTGATATTTATGAGATAAACGTAAAACATTTTAATGCTATTAAAATATAAATTTATATAATACATTAAATTTACACAATATAAAAAATGATATAAAAAACATAATCTATATATTGTTTTAAAGTATTAATAAATATTAAAAAATGCAAAATTCTCATTGGAAATACAAAACATATAATTTATATTTCATCAATATATGTCCTAATATGTATTTCTCCCCATCAGATACATGTGGAGGAGGAGAGTGTTGGTGATAAAACTTCACGGAGACTAGCTAAAGCATGAAGTGTTTATGGAAAGAAACAAAAACCATAAATTCATAAATTCTTGACGAAATTCATGCTTCCTAGCAATGCTAATTGCAAAGGCATATTTTCTTCATGAGTGGAGAGAGTTTTGGCTATTATTGTAGCACATTCTGCCTACTATGAAGTCTAACATAAATTTAACTAATACATTAAATTTATAAAATAGTAAAAAAATTATTTGAAATAAATAACCTATAAATTTTGTTTCATCAATAATAAGATTAATCATAATAATTTAATATATTTCGTAGTTGTCATTCAAACTTTACTTACAAAAATTTTGTTGATCAATTTATTTTCCCCATCAAGTACATTTGGAGGAGGAGAAGGCATTAGTTAAAGAAACAAAAACTATAAATTCTAGAGGAATTTCATGCTTCCAAGCAATGCTAATTGCAAAGGAACATTTGATTCATGTGTGAAGAGATTTTTGAGTGTTTTTGTGGCATATTTTTCCTGTTATGAAGTCTAAGATAATTGAGGGTTATGTCAACAACTATAGAAGGATGCATTAGCTCTTCCTCTCATTTGTGGTTCCTTTTAAATAATTAACATAGTATAAACACAAATACTAAAATTAATTGAGGTACTTCTTTACACTTTCAATTATTGTCTTCCCCTTTCAATCCACCATTTTTATCACATAGAATTGAAGTAATATTTTAAATTTGTAAAATAATATATGTTTATATATTTTAAAAATGAATAATAAATTATTAAATTGTATTATTTATTAAATAATTATTACCATAGAAAAGAGTGAAACTCAAATTCTGATTATTGTTTATATATATATATATATATATATATATATATATATATATATATATATATATATATATATATATATAATAATTCTCTGCATGAAATTTTTTAAAATCAATTTTAAACTATGAAAATATTTATTTTGATTCATTAGTTGAAATATAAATTCAATATGTAATGCAAGAGCATCATGGTTCCCAAAATTTGTACATTTAGTAGAATCTAGGGGGTCTTATGTTTTTCAAAAGAGTGGGTTTCCTAAGTATTTAAATAATGTAATTTTAAATATTTTGAGTGATTTATGTGAGACATTTAGAATAGGATTTAATTAAATATTGATAGGTATATTTGTAAATTTTCTCGAATGTTGGAGAACATGAGTGATTGATGAGTGATTGCTATGGATTGAGATATTCTAAAATATGGTAATTCTTAGATTAGAAAGTAGTTCATGATTTATGGAGGATCCTTAGGATTTAGTTGAGTGTTGAGATTCTGAAGTGATAAAGAATAGATTTTAGGAATTAATTGACAACTTAGAGGATTTAGTGATTTTGGTTAGTAACCTATGGATCTAAACCAAAATTGGTTACATAATAGTTTGTATATATTTGTAAAGTCCCAAAAGCACAAATACGATAGTGAAAAAAAGAGATATAGATTTTAGAGAGGAAGCTTAATTGTAAGCCTACATGCACAGAGAGAGAGGAAGAGAAAAGGGACATGAAAAGGGAGATCAGGCCAAAGCTAGATTGTAAAATAGGTTTTTATTTGTATCTGTACATTTATTTAATGAATGAGGAAACTAAATTCATTATAAATGTGTGTGTCATTCATTTTACGTGTTGAGTGATCCATAAATATGAATTTATGGTTTCTGTGTGATAAACCATCATGAATGAATTCAAATTAAATTTATAAGTATTTCTGAGTGATAAAGGACTTATAGCTGGGTAGAATCTGTGTGATTCCAGTCTAGAGCTAATAGATGTGTGTACAGGTCAAGTAAAGAATAAATCACGAATTTTGGAGGAAGAGGAGTAATAAAGGGAGTGCTCTATGTTCAAGATAGAGACAACGTTAAATAAAATAGTAATGAGCTCAAGACAGATAGCATTAAACGAAACAAAATAAGCTCAGGAGGGGTCAGCACCTTTAAGACATAAGAAAAGCTCAGGAGAGATTCGCATTGAAGTTTTCCAAGCAAGCTCAAGAGGAGTAGCATGGAGGAAACATTATTGTAGAGCATCGATGATAGAAGCAGAGCAGTCAACTAAATATGGAAACATGGAGAAGAATGTTAAAGGAGGAATTGACCGGAAGGATCAAATTATAGAATCAAGGTTTTAAGAATTGACGATTGAGATCAAAGTAGGCAGAAGAGCTGAAATAAGGATGATCATGATTAGATAGTAGATCCAAAGGTGAGAGATGAATGGCTAATGTAAGTTGAGCAAGTGCGAAGTGGACGCATGTTGGCGTGACACTATTTCGCATCGACGATTACTGAGTTTATAAGTTAAGGAGTTCGCAAGGTAAATAAGATAACTTGCAATGCGGTAAAGTTCGAAAGTTGTGATGTGATGAAAGGGAAGTCCCACATGTTGGCACTGCGGAACGTCGCACAACAACAGTTTTAAATTTTCGTGTTAAGAGTTAGCACGGTAAAGTGTTTTGATTGCGATGCGAAGCGGAGGGATAGAGGGATGCAATGCGACAAGGGAGAAGTCATGTGTCAGCACTGCGCAATAGTGCACTTCACATGATTTTATGGTTTAATTCTTATCGGTATAGCCTTAAACTTGCGAGCAAGAAAATGCAATGAGTTTTGATTAGTTATCGTGATGTGGGACCCTCCAACAGGGTGTTCTTCATGTGTGCATGTATCTTGGGAAGGTTGCATGTTGTTTCAATTCTATGAAACCTGAGATTAAAGTAGTGATATTGATTGCTAAAGTATGTATGGTTAATAAAACTGAAATGTTATAAATCCACTGCGTGGATAAAGGAGTTGTGGGCCATAACCCACAGACTTGAGTTAATTGTATAATTTGAAGGTGAGTATGAAATAAGGTAATGCGAAGATGTGATTATGAAAAGGTAAGGGTTTATTATATTGAGTTATCAACCCAAATATTCACTCATGATTAAAGCCTCCAATGCAATTGATTGATAAGGTGAAATGGAAAGTAGAAAAGGTTAATTGTGGGGTTAATTCCACTAGCCTTGGATGTGTTGCATCTTTTTTTAATTGTGACCTTATGGTTGCATCATTTGGTATTAGAGTGAGTAAAAGCTCTTTTGGGAGAAATCAGAACAAGTAGAGTTTCGATGATGCTGACAGAGTTAAACTATGCCAAAGACATTGATAAGAGAGCCGAGTAAGATGCAGCATGATTTTGGATCAATGAATAAGGAGTCATATTATAAATTTGAAAATTTGGAGACAAGTGCAAGAAGAAAAGTCAGACAGTAAAATTTGATGAAGTGATGGTTGTTTTCTTGAGGAGAATGGAGATCCATTTGAACGTGAAGAGTCGAAGCAGTTTTCTTTTGAAATCATGCATATATTGTTTTATTTAACTCTGATTTGAGTTTTACAGGTTGCAGACAAAGGATAAATATCTCATCAAGGACAGCAGAGGAGTTGTAAAGAAAAGAAGAACCAATTGTGTTCTTGAAGGCAAAGTAAATTGGATACTTTGAAGAAAGGTGGTAAACAACCTAGAATGTTCCAGTTGAAGGTTGGACAGAGAGGAAAATAGTGTTCTCAAAGGAAAGTAAAATTGTAGAAGCTAAGGAGCAAAGGATTTTCTCAATAGAGGTTATAGAGATAGAAAAACAGTGTTACCAAAAGACCGAGAGAAGGCTTGGTGAGGTACTTGTAGCAAGTATGGAGACTTGCTAAGAAAGAGAGGCTTAGTGTAGTTCACAAGTGAACAGATACAATTCACAAGGGATAGAGGAATGACTACTGATAGTCATAGCAGAGGTTCAGAGAGAAGCCACAACTAAACACGAGTGGAGAAATATGACAAGGTAAATAACATAGACAAGATAAGTCAAGAAGAGATTAACAGAGAGAAAGCTGAGATAAATTTCCAAATTGCATTGTTGATGGATACGTTGCAGAGAAATAAGGTGAAACAAAGGTATGGTTGGACAATGAGAAATAGAGTGAAGTGGCATAGGCCACAAGAGAAGATAAAGTAGCGGGTGAATATGCAGCCAATGGAGGAGCTCAGGAAGCTTGAGAAGATAATGAATGTTCAATTGAGGATAGAGAAGCTTGAAGGAGTTGAGTTACAACAAAAGAAAGCTGTTGGAGATGAAAAAGTTCCTTTAAAACTGGAAGATAGAGAAATAATGTCTGAAACATTAGTTGGGGATATTGAGCCTTATGATTTTGAAATTAAAAATGTGTGTATCCTTGTAGGTGAAATACATGATGATGGACAATCTTTGGGTATTCTCAAACAAGAGGAAGCAAAGAGACAGAATCTAAATTATGTTTTAAAGAAGAAGGATAAGAGATTCACGTCTCATGAGGAAATGAACATACACAGTTCAAGGGAGATATTTCTTGTTAGCATATTGCTAGCACTGTAAGCAGAGGGAGTTTGGATTATTTTGGTAGCCAAAATCAAGTAAAATAAGTTTACTTTTGTAAACCTGAGCAAAGTTTTTTCTTTGATGAAGAAACTAAAGATATGAAGGAAGGACAAGATGAAGATCTTGTGATATGTTTGACTGTCATGGGCAGCCAAAAAGAAGAACAGTTGTTGGATATTGTTATGAGAAAGGCTAGAGATGAATTTATACTTTTTAAGAGTAAAGAAGAGGTTAGAGTACTAGAATAATTGTTGAGAGAACCTAAAAGTGAAGAGGAAATTACGGCAAAAGAAGAAGACATGTTTATAAAATCTAAGGAGACCAAGGTGAGTTTAAATTTTCAATTGTATGATGTATTTGCAGGTGATGAAGAAGATACAAAAAAAAAATTAATAAAGGATATGGAGGATATCTTATCTTTTGAAGGTAAGAGTGAAATTCAAAGGCAATATGAGGATGGACAAGTTTTTGTCTTCAAAGACAATAAAGATGAAGGAGAATGGAATTGTAATCATTAGCTGGAATGATGAAAGAGGGAACCCACCATAAGCAGGTTCACCTTTTATTTAATCATATGAACCTACAAATGTCGAACTTGCAAATTCATAGCTCAAAATTTGATCTTGGGACCTATGGGGTATAGGCCCATTTCACTTCCGCTGCGCCTGCTCCCAATATATCGGAAGCAGTAAAAACATCTCCAATCCTTAACTATCATATATCCGAGTTTCAACGCTTTCATAAAGTATCTTTGAAATATATCCCAAATCTTCGGATATATTACAAGCATTTAAACTACTCTTTAAAGACCTCTCAGATTATAATAAGTCACCTTTGAAACAATGTTTTAAAGCTTCTGGGAATGACATTATAAACCTTCGGCCATGTAATATATTTACAATTAATCATATTAAAATCCTCTCGGACCACACAACAGGTTTTTGAAGGTTTAATAAAACTCTGTTTCAATAACATCGTTCCATACCTTGATTAACGTTCTCACAGTTTTCAACATGATCACCATCGGATCTCCACACATCTCTGCATACTATTGCGTATTAAACACTGGTACTCCCTATCCACTGTGTTGTGACTACACCACCATCTCCGAATAGGCTTTAATCAACCACTTCTTTTATTTGACTCTACCATATGAAATCGAATGGTGGTATGGTTTTATAAAACCACCTTTCTTTAGGCTTGCCTCCCAACGCATTAAACGTGGATTTCTCTCTGGGGTTAAGCTTAATATTTGCTTCTCTCGGAGTCCTTCACCTGCATTCTTAACTCAATAGACAGGGATCGATCATTACTGCCAACATCAAACAACAGTTACACATGATTTATTAAATTCTCGAGATTCTTTCCACCATTAATCCAATATTTGAACTAGGTTTATAAGTCCCCTACCATTCGTCAATGCCTACTCGTGGCTCTAAAGATTTATCACTATCTCTAAAACACAAAACCCAACATAGATTATTATCTACCATACTCTACAACAATGTCACGCTTATGACAATATTTTACTAGATAACACTAATTTAATAATTGAAACGAAATCATAAATAAACCAACTCATACACAGATATCCACACATAATAATGTATTTCTATTATATACAAAAGGGCGGAAATGTGAAGCTGGGTTACACTTTTGTGAGAATCGGGGGCAGAAATTTTTTTTCGGCAATAGTTCGACCAAACATTTTATAAAGTTCGG
Organism: Pinus albicaulis; assembly: GCA_034641835.2. Taxonomy (NCBI): domain Eukaryota; kingdom Viridiplantae; phylum Streptophyta; class Pinopsida; order Pinales; family Pinaceae; genus Pinus; species Pinus albicaulis. Next base: position 1,031,141,339 of record CM076583.1, on the reverse strand, counting down.
CCGAAATTTTGAGTCCGTTTAGATTGACGGCACAGTGACGGTGCAGCAAACAGAATTTTTGCCGGAGGTTTGGAAAATCGACAACAGGAGTTCGGTCGAACTTTTACTTTCGGCCGAACTATTTTCTATAAATAAATCGCCCGCGAAAGCTGTAAGGTTATTGTTTTCATTGTTGGCGCGATTTTTGGTGCTCTGTTTCTGATTTCCGCGTTGGTGCTCTGTTCCTACTGGTTGATTTGTTGCTCTGTTCCACGCCAGGGCTCTGTTCCTGTTGTTACGTAGTTACGTCCGCCATCGTGAAAATCTGTTGGGTATGTAGTTACGTCCGCCATCTTGAAAATCAATATGTAGTTATGTCCGCCATCTTGAAGATCAGTTTGTAATTTATGTTGTGATCTTTAAAATCAGTTAGATCTTGGCGTTCTCCTGTTTGCCTTGTAGGTGTTGTATAATGATATCATGGTTTTTATTGTAGTTTTCAACTTTTTAATACTAGTTTTTTTCAAAGAGAAAAAATTTGTAAACTTTCATTAGAGAGAGATTACATTAGATCTGTTCGCTTTCAAAAGATGAAAAAACAAAGAAATTGAAACTGGGTGTTGTTTAAGAAGCTTTTAAGCATGAATGAACTCACTTGACATCACAGAAGGGGATGGCCGTAATGGTGAAAAATGTGACAGGCCTCAGGCGAGCTCGCCAGAGATTGTCACCCAAATAGTTAACCCTCGAAGAATCTGGAGATGTAATCTTCACTATCCTCTCTGTTTCTTTAAGATAATCTTCTCCTTTCCTAGCTCCTTGTCTGAACGGAACAACCATCTTTCTCTTTGCTTGAAACTGTACCAGTTGAGCTCTGAGTGACCATGAAGATAATGGTACTCCCATAATTGAGGAAAATAACAAAACACACCAACCAACTGCAATGAAACAATTATCGAATTAATGCAAGGACTAAAGTAAGTTGTCTACACCAATGTGGATACTAATTTTGGCAAGAGATCAAATTGGGAATACTCTTTTTTTTTCTTAAAGAGGGGTGCAGTAAGGAGAAAAACTCATAATAACTTTCAATTGTCACGTTAGCTAAGCCATCATGCTACATATAGCTGTGTACTGCAACTGATCAGTCCAAAAAACTAATACAGTCAGATACATGCCATCAAGCAGGTATGAAAACAGTCCCAAATATAAACATATTTTTAGGAATATTTCAAATATATAAAGTTCTCATGTTTGCCTTGTAGGTGTTGTATAATGATATCATGGTTTTTATTGTAGTTTTCAACTTTTTAATACTAGTTTTTTTCAAGGAGAAAAAATTTGTAAACTTTCATTAGAGAGAGATTACATGTTACATATAGTTGTGTAGTGCAATTGATCAGTCAAAAAAACTAATACAGTCAGATACATGCCATCAAGCAGGTATGAAAACAGTCCCAAATATAAACATATTTTCAGGAATATTTCAAATATATAAAGTTCTCCCGTTTGCCTTGTAGGTGTTGTATAATGATATCATGGTTTTTATTGTAGTTTTCAACTTTTTAATACTAGTTTTTTTCAAAGAGAAAAAATTTGTAAACTTTCATTAGAGAGAGATTACATGTTACATATAGCTGTGTAGTGCAATTGATCAGTCCAAAAAACTAATACAGTCAGATACATGCCATCAAGCAAGTATGAAAACAGTCCCAAATATAAACATATTTTCAGGAATATTTCAAATGTTTGCATAGTAAGCTCGGTGCTTAACTTACTATACCTTTTTAATACTAGTTATATCATCATGGTATCTAATACTATGTTTTGACTTTCGAAGAGAAATGAACAATTATGGTTTTCATTGTAATATGATTATAGACATATTTTCTTTATAAAATAGATTAATCAGCATGGTATCATGGTTTCTAATGTAATATGTAACTTTTTAAGAGCAATATATTGTGAAGGTTTCTAATAGTATTCTTCACTATCCTTCTCTATGTCCTCTTCAACTATGGTTCAAATATCCTTCACTGTGTCCTTCTCTTCAACTATAGTTCAAATATCCTTCTCTATGTCCACATATTTTCTTTATAAAATAGATTAATCGGCACGGTATCATGGTTTCTAATGTAATATGTAACTTTTTAAGAGCAATATATTGTGAAGGTTTCTAATAGTATTCTTCACTGTCCTTCTCTATGTCCTCTTCAACTATGGTTCAAATATCCTTCACTATGTCCTTCTCTTCAACTATAGTTCAAATATCCTTCTCTATGTCCACATATTTTCTTTATAAAATAGATTAATCAGCATGGTATCATGGTTTCTAATGTAATATGTAAATTTTTAAGAGAAATATATTGTGAAGGTTTCTAATAGTATTCTTCACTATCCTTCTCTATGTCCTCTTCAACTATGGTTCAAATATCCTTCACTATGTCCTTCTCTTCAACTATATTTCAAATATCCTTATCTATGTCCTCTTCAACTATAGTTCAAATATCCTTACCCTTCTCTTCAAATATAGTTCAAATATCTTTTTATACAATGATGCCAACTTCTAAATTCGTCCTCCTCTTCATCTATAGTTCAAATATCTTTGTCTTTAACCATAGTTCAAATATCTTTTTCTATAGTTCAAATATCTTTCTCTTCAACCATAGTTCAAATATCTTTTTCTACATGGATGCCAACTTCTAAATTCCTATCGTTCAAATATCCTTTTCTACATAAATGCCAACTTCTAAATTCTTTATCTTGATTCTTTTTCCTTTTTTTCCCTGAATAGCTAGTTGCTTGTAAAATTTGAGTTTCCAAAAATCTGAATATGTCTATTGTTCTTCTCTTCAACTATGGTTCAAATATCCTTCCCTATGTCTCTCTCTTCAACTATAGTTCAAATATCCTTTTTTATATGTCTAAATTCTTTTATAGAAATAAAATAATTTGGCCCCTATTTTTAAGGTCATTTGAATTGATGCATAGTCAAAGTAAAACTCCATGGCTTTCGATTGATCATTATCATTACTTTATGGAGGGATAAACTTGTAGCATGCACCATTGAAACTCCTTCAATATGTCCATTGTTCTTTGGCTCATATCCTTCTTTATCTCCTCCTCTTCAACTATCGTTCAAACATTGTTAAAATATCCTTTTCCAGATGGATGTCAATTTTAGATAAATTCTTTGTCTTGATTCTTTTCTTTTCCCTTTTCCCCTGTATAGCCAAACTTTGAGTTTCCAAAAATGTGAATTTGTGAAAGCTCTTTTTCATTTGTAAATAGTGGTCAATTTTTGCAGGTGATTTGAAGATAAAAATAAAATAATTTGACCCCCTTTTTTATGGCCATTTGCAATTGATGCACTTTAACTAAAGTAACTCCATGGATTTGGATTATTACTGGGGCATTAGACTCTTTTCCTTGAAGCAAATGGCTAGGAAATTGTTAGTGCGTGAAGGATCACATCTTTCTTTTGAAAGGAAACCTTCTCCTTAGCGAGTCAAAATCCCCCAACGGAAGAGCTTCTGAAGACCTATAGGTCTTTAGATGATTTCCACAAATGCTAGGTCACCTCCAAATTTGAACTAGACCAATATTGAATGACCTAATACAAGTTTTACATATTCCAAACATTTTGAAAGAAGGAACATTCCAGGAAAACATGCCAAGAACATTTCTTATTGTTTCTGGAAAAATTAGTGTTGTTATCACCTTCAACGAACTAGATGGCTCTACTTTGAAGCCTTCATTAAACTGTTTCCTTTTCTAATAATGCTTGCTTTCTCCCCTCCAAAATTTTCAAAGACTGCAAGTCTTTTTCAGTAAAAATTGCATTTACATTATTGTCAAAAAGCCTAGAAATGAATTCTTCTACTTCTAAAAGATCCTTTTTATTTTCTGTTGCCTTCTTTTTAGACTAGTTAGTAGCCACTTTCTTAACTCTTTTGATATTGTCCACAAAGTGTTTCATTAAAGTTCCCCAAAGCTTCAACATATTTTAATCAAATGTTTGTAATTAAGAATCCATCCATATCAATAAAGGTATAATACTTTGGTTCATATTGTCCATTATGTTTGTTATTCTATTTCCTTTTGTGATATATCTGAGTAATATTTGTAAGTTGTAACTTTCGCTTTGAATATTTCTATTTGGCACACCACAAATAGGAATTTAAACTATTAAATTAATTAATATAGATTTAATTTGATTTCAGATTCAGGCGTTGAAACAACACACCATGATCTATTTCAAATTTAAAAATAATGGTTTTAGTCCTAGGTGAATTTGATGAGGAAATTACATCCTATTTCTCCCCCCTAGCACAATTACCAGTACAGTTAGAATTTAACAGCCCCAAACTGGATTTTACTCTCAGGTTCGACCTAAAAAACATAGTTTTTCCTCAAGTTTCTCCACTGGTTCTATGTCCAACTTGGATAACCTACAGTTCAATATCCTTCTTTTCATTTTTTATATCCCCTCTTGGATAACCATAATATCTTGAAATGGAGCTAGCCAACTCAAATACAATATTGCAAATCCCTGGCTAAGTTAGATGAGGATTACATATGGTCTTGAATGAGCATTTGGACTCTTTAGATATATATCTAAAGAGTCAAAAAGCTCATTCAAGACCATATGTAATACATAGCATATTCATATAATATATAAAACTTTAATCCATGTGCTTAACCTTAACATTGACACAAATGGAATACAATTTTACTCACTGCTTTATGATAGAAAAATATGCAGAGGAATATTTCCCACATATACGAAGTCAAAAGGGATAGATTAAAAAGGGATGCTTCGGTCATCTATAAAAGATAAATTAAAGAAGCATGACATATTAAAGTAATGTAAATTAGATATGCGTACCAATTATGTTCATATAACAAAACAAATAGATGATTCAATACAAATGTCACATAGAAGCATTTGAATGTAAATTAAAAATGTGTAATAATTATGTCCTCGTTTAATATGTACAATATGTTTGGTTGAATCCACATGAAAAACAAGACTCCCAATCGTGAGAAGAGGAAATTGCATCCTATTTCTCCCCCTAGCACAATTACCAGTACAGTTAGAATTTAACAGCCCCAAATTGGATTTTACTCTCAGGTACTGGAACCTCTACAAAGGTTCGACCTGGAAACATAGGTTTTCCTTAGGTTTCTCCACTGGTTCTATGTTCGACTTGGATAACCTACAACAACATCCTTCTTTTCATTTTTTATATCCCCTCTTGGATAACCATAATATCTTGAAATGGAGCTATCCAACTCAAATATAGTATTGCAAATCCCTGGCTAAGTTAGATGAGGATTACATATGGTCTTGAATGAGCATTTGGACTCTTTAGATATGCATACCAATTATGTTCATATAACACAAAAAATAGATGATTTAATTTACAAATGTCACATAGAAGTCATATTTATCTCATGGGCCTTCAACTTAAATTATATATAATCGTTTGACCCCCAGAAATGTCATTTAATACCTCAAAATGACTCCAAAAGGTTTTAGACCTGAATTCTCCATGCCCCATTAAAATGACCCTACAAGTTGATTCTTTTAGTTTTTTCACTCTATAAGCATCAACGTACGATTATGCATGATGGAGGATCTCTAGCGCTTTCCCTTGTTAATATATTTAATAATCTCAATATTTATTTAAAAGTATCAATAGTGTTTCGACCATGAGATTTGAACAATGTGATGTCGTTGAAATACTATTGATACTTTTAAATAAATATTGAGATTATTAAATATATTAACAAGGGAAAGCACTAGAGATTCTCCATCATGCATAATCGTACGTTGGATTTGGTGATAATTGTCTCCATATTTTGGCTTTCTGACCCGCAAAACATAATTATTTTAGAAGGGAGGGAAGGAGGAATGATCACATTGACTTGCTTGATGACCTGTCTATGAAGATTAACTACCTCAAGAACTATTTTTTTGCGTAGGGAAAGACACATTCCTATGTCTGAGCATGAAAACGTTCTTTGATATTGTTAATGCCTCTAGTGTTTACTTCTACAAGTTCTATAGGCAGAGTCTGTAAAGGGCCAGGTAGCCTCTGGATCTCATCTTTTATGAAAGGTGACATATCTAGTAAATGCCCTTGCAGTCAATCTCTGGAATGGATCTAAATAGAAGTTCTTCATTTTAATATCCGTAAAACACAACAACTTTAAGGTAAACTATGTACATGTTCCATTCATCATGAACACAAACTTCACAAGCTTGAGGTAATGAACACGAAATAAAATTCCTTCTTGGAATAGCTTCATGTGCCTCCTTGGCTTTGGAGCATTTTCCATGTTTTCCATAACCAAGACCCAAATAATTAGGCCCTTCTTGAAGAAAATTTGGCTCAACTATGCCTTGTACATGCTTGCCTTTAAAACCCTTTACTTTCATAGCACATTTTCATCAAAAATTTGGACCTTATTCCTCTAATGTCTCTCAAAAGCACATACACATTCATTTTCAAAGGAAATTGAAGGCAGAAACCAATAGCTAATTCTTCTAACTAACCTTGACTAAAATGAGCTAAATTGTACTTTGATACGAACTTGATTTAAATTTTCCACCCCACATTAGGCACCAATGATTATAACCTTTAATGGGCTAGCACTGGTTTGTAATCATCTCAAAAATGAAAAATTACCATGTTTGTAATCATCGCTTCACACCATCTACATATGACCCTTCTACACATTATATGATTGAATTTATGGTAGGTCATCCCCTCTACTTAGACCATGATTGATTGTGACATTAGGTGAATAAAGGAAATTTGATAAGGAAGGGATCACTATAAGTTTGTCCTCCTCCACCCACTCCATATCCAGTGATTGCCTATTTTTCTCTTCCAACATTTTATTTTGGAAATTCATTTTGGTAGTTAATTCTACTAATAGTCACAACACACCTGGAAGTCAAAGAAATTGTTATATACACTACTAAAATCAATTAACATTGTTTGTTATTTGAATTTACAATAAAAAACAACGTAGAGTTCATTAATGTAGTGTGGTGTGGCTATCAATAAAATTAGTTGCTAATGAATTTCGAGAATAGAAAGTTGGAAGTGGAAAATTGAGAAATCACTAGCTATGGGGCGGATGGAGGAGGACAAACTAGAAACTATCCTCTGCTTATAAATTGTATTTTATTCACCTGTTGTCACAATCATTCATGGGATAGGTAGAGAGGATGACATGCCAAACATTCATGCATAAAATATGTAGAAGGGGTCATGTATGAGATGGTGTGAAGTGATGATGATGGACATGGTAAATTTTCATCTGCCAGGTCATTTTGAGATGATGATGACAAACCAATACTAGCCATTTTAAGTTTATAATCATTAACAAGAAATATGGGGAAGGAAATTCAAATGTCTCATCATGGAAATTATAAAAATTGTAAGGATGGGGTTATAAGCGTTATGGAAATTCTAAGTGCCAAATACTAAGGAACAAGCCATATTTGCTTCTCAAAAAATTTATTTGATATATTCTTAAAAAACCAAGTACAAATTGTAGTAATCCTTCTTGCCTTCCATATAGATAATGAAAATGATTGTTCCAAGTCTCATGTTGCTTCTCATGTTATTTTATAAACCTTGATTGGAAAGAAAAATAGGAGGGCAGAAATGTAAGAAATATAGAACATATTGGATTTAACAACCCCAAACTGGATTTTACTCTCAGGTACTGGAACCTCTACAAAGGTTCGACTTGGAAACATAGTTTTTCCTTAGGTTTCTCCACTGGTTCTATGTTTCACACATGATCAATTATTTTTTTGAAAGTTGTGTTCTACATAATTTGTGTACACTAAATTACAAATTGATTTTTTGAAATCTATTTTGTGAATGTCGACCAATAGATATATATCATGGAGGATGAAAGACGAAGATCAGCCGAATCCCATATGGAGGTTCAGGGATCGCAGGATGTTCACGGTATTTAAATATAATCTTAAATCTCCATACATGTGTGTACATATGGAATTGATTTTTTTATTAACTTTGTGAGTGAAATTAGTTGTTAATAAGTTTCATATTTTAATTTTTGGGAGGCAAGAGGAGAAGGGTTTCTACTCTGTCCACGGAGCGTGGCCAAGGTTCAACCGGTCGAGGGATGACTAGTAGCAGGTTGAGGGAAGGGGGTGATATTTATTCCCCCGAAGGCCAATCAATGGCTGCTGGTTCTGAACAGGGTCACTGTGGGTCTGGTTCTCAGCAGCGTCATTCTAGGGCTGGTTCTCAGCAGGGTCATGTTGGAGATGATGTTAACCAACAACATCAAGGTTTCCATCAATTTCAATATTTTTTTCATTAAATTTGTACAACTTTTTTTACACGTGTTTTTTCTAATATACGAAATTTTATATATATTGATGCAGAGGCTGAAAATGTTCGAGCCAGTGGTCAAAAAAGACGCAGGGCAGCGCGCTACATTGAAGAAGAAGGCTGTCAACCTAGCACAACTTATCCGGCTGAGATTACTGATATACCACGGGAAACGAACATGGCGGAATGCACCTTACAAAGGTGTCAAAGCCTTCATGCAAAATTGCAAAGAGATCTCAAGGCTTTGTCTCTACCTGCTGAGAGTAGACAAAGCCTCGAAATAGTTACACATTCATTGAGTGAAATGGTAAAAATGTACAAAAATTTCGGGCCAACAACTGGTTCGTTTGTAGAACTGATGAGAAAGAGAAAAGAAACAATGATAGGTCCTGATAAATGGCAGGACATAAAACAAAGAGTTTCAAGAGATGATGCTAAGTCAATGTTTAATTATAAGGAAGGGCCAAAAAGAAAAGTGTTGAAGGTGTAGTATTTCAAGCACCTAGACAAAGCAAAATATTTGTATGATCGACATCTTGCGGCCTTTGGAAGGCTTCCATGGAACGATGAGGTTCCTGTTTATTTTGCACAAATGTTTTATGCAGAATTTTTTTTGGATATGAAACCCGACTACAATGACGTTCCTTCATAATTTTTTGGCCCAGGGAGAGGTCGATTATATCAACGTAAGGGCGCTAAGCAAGATGTGGAGTTGCCTCGCCCCGAGCCGCCATTGGTGAGTCGACCGTTTCGAGTCGAAACCCTGCGATCATAGATGGATGCGACTTCTCAAATAAGTCGTGAAGCAAGAGATGTTATGATCGACAATGTTCATAGCAGATTGACTGGAGTCGATATTTGTTTAAATCAACAAAGAGTACGTGAAAATGCACGTGCCAATTTTGTTTATCATACAGATGAGGAGATTTACAACATGAATGTTGAAGATCTCGGAACATATGCGATAAATTGTCGCAATGGTCTGCAAGACCTAATTTTTCGTGAGGAAGAGGGCACCGGAACGGTATGTGTTAGTGACCTTAGGGTTTGAAATTATATTTACATATACATGTGTACAATTTGTAATAAATACATGTGTATGTACATGTATACACTTATTTGAATGTGTACATTAATCTAACAAAAATGTATGATTATATGTTAAAACACCATTTGCAGTTCTCAGGCATGATGCGTGATGAAAATGTTAATATTACGTTCGGGACCTCTGGCTCAAACGATGCAGATGGGTTTAACCATCATGATATGTTGGCACATGTATGTTAGTGTTTTTTAAGTGACTCTAAAATAAATAATTGTTGCCACACATGTACATGTATGTATATATATAATTTGATTTTAAATGTTTTAACAGATTCCGATTCCGTCTGATGTTTTTGGGATGGCTGTACCTTCTTCTTCCTTTGGAGATATACCTTATACTTCATTGGGAGATGTACAAGTATGGACAATTTTTCACAAGTTCAAAATTTATGTTACCTCAAAAAGTTCCATTAAAAATTGAGATATATAGAGAGAAAGATCTATATTTTGAGTTATTTAAAATTTTTTGAATTTAGGTTCGTGTAGAAGATTTTTTTAATCCGAGGACTCTAGCGACGGAGATAGGAACATCCACAGCATTTGAACAAGTTGTCTTTAGTTCTTTTTTTAATATTATTGTTCAAATAAGTTTATATATGTACACGTGTATTTTCATTTGAAAGTTTTTAATTTATATAAATTATTTATGTATATATATATATATTTATATTTAACTATACATGTATATTGTACAGGTTACCACTGCAGATGTTTCTATGGCAGAACCTGTCCATCAAATGGAGAGGGAACCTTATGAGGTATTGCATGATTTTTTTGTTATATTTTGTTTTTTACATGAAGTTCTAGATATATATATTCTCATTCATTTTTAAAAATTCAAATTTTAATGTTCAAGTACATGTGCATTGTGTATGATGGTTTCATATTGACAGGATAGGGCGACTCGAGACCCAGACGCTAGAGATCCTCCTTTTGATGGACAAGATTTACAGATTTGATTTCAAAATTTAGATGGTTTTAAAATTTGTTAAACTTGATATAGTTTGATACTCAAGTGAGATTTACAATTTTTGGACATATTTTATTACAATGAACTATTATATAATTTGTTTTATTTAATTTTTGGATGGTTTTAGTACTTTTGGCATGTGAATGTGAATTAATGTTGTCATCTGAATTACATTTGACATGTGATATTTAATGTTAAATGTTTTTGTTGGATAGTTGAATTATAATTGGCATGGCATGTGATATTTAATGTTAAATTTTTTTGTTGGATAGTTGAATTATAATTGGCATGGTATCTGAAGTTTTTAAAACTACATGAATGATAGAATGTGAACCTACATTTGCACATGTGGTAAATTGAAATGTTACTTGTAACAAGACAATCCCCATTGATTTCATTATAGTATATGTTGATTTCTGATTTGATATAATTGCATGTATGATGGTACATTACTTGTAAAGTCATTGGATTAATAGTGTTCATTGATTTTAGTGTTCTTTGGATGGTTTTAGTACTTTTGGCATGTGAATGTGAAGTAATGTTGTCATCTGAATTACATTTGATGTGTGATATATAATGTTAAATTTTTTTGTTGGATAGTTGAATTATAATTGGCATGGCATGTGATATTTAATGTTAAATGTTTTTGTTGGATCTAGTTGAATTATAATTGGCATGCCATCTGTAGTTTTTAAAACTACATGAATGATAGAATGTGAACCTACATTTGCACATGTGGTAAATTGAAATGTTACTTGTAACAAGACAATCCCCATTGATTTCATTACGGTATATGTTGATTTCTGATTTGATATAATTGCATGTATGATGGTACATTACTTGTAAAGTCATTGGATTAATAGTGTTCATTGATTTCAGTGTTCTTTGGATGGTTTTAGTACTTATGGCATGTGAATGTGAAGTAATGTTGTCATCTGAATTACATTTGACATGTGATATTTAATGTTAAATGTTTTTTTTGGATAGTTGAATTATAATTGGCATGGCATATGATATTTAATGTTAAATTCTTTTTTTAGATAGTAGAATTATAATTGGCATGGCATCTGAAGTTTTTAAAACTGCATGAATGATAGAATGTGAACCTACATTTGCACATGTGGTAAATTTAAATGTTACTTGTAACAAGACAATCGCCATTGATTTCATTACAGTATATGTTGATTTCTGATTTGATATAATTGCATGTATGATGGTACATTACTTGTAAAGTCATTGGATTAATAGTGTTCATTGATTTCAGTGTAAGCGCAAAAAATTATTGACAATGTAGAACGATTTTTGTGTTATAATAATTAAACCTAATAATATTGGAGAGCAAGAGAGACTTGAGGTATGGTATTTACTACAAGAGTTCGAGCTAAATATTTAAATGGTTTATCTATCTTCCAGAAAATAGTTTAAGATTGATCATAGGAATTAAGAGAATGTCTCGGTCCATCATTGGTATGGCTTATGCTGCAACCATGAAGTCTCATCCCAACACCATAGAATGATCATCCATGTCAATGACTCTTAAGTCTATCTTTCCAAACCATGACCCTACTCTCACGTGTGTGCCTTTCATGACACCAGTCACTGCTTTCATCCTCGAGTTGACTGCCTTGAAAGCACTCAACTCTTTCTCGATGCTAGCCTTCCTCTTTCTAAGAGATGAAGCTGCCTTTCAACTTAGGAAGCTATGGGTAGCCCCCGTGTCTATCAAAGCAGAGAACTTTTTCCCATGTACGGTTGTAGACATGAATCTCAAGTCCAAGGAACTTTCATCATCATTCCTCCTCCTTGTCTTGTGCCTTACTTCCGCAATCTTCTTCAACATTTCCTCTTCCAATATGTCTTTCGAACTAGCCCTTGGCTTAACAGTGCTTTTCACATATCTCTTCTCATGAAGCTCCATAGAACAATTCGATCCTAGGTTTGCTTGAATTGGTTCAAGCTCTTTCCTTTTCGAATTCTATCTAATTGCTCCAATACGACATATATTGACTCCTTCCAAATGAAGTGCACCAATCCTCATAGTGTGGTCATCTTCTTTTCCAAGTGTGCCAACACATGCATTTTATTTCTTCAAACCAATAGGTTTCAGATCAAGAAAGTCCCTCTTGATCTTATCTTCCATGTTCTTGACTTTAGCCTGCAACGTGGTGCTTCTTTCCTTCAAGTGAGCCCTTTCCATAAAGAGTTCTTGAAGTCTTTGTTCACCTTGTCATATCTCCATGTCAAGCTTTTCAATTTCAGCAGTTTGTCCAGATAGTCCATCCTTGGAATTTCTTGGGTGAAAAACCAAGTAGGTTGAACCAACTTTGGTCTAGTGCATGGGAATTCATTAAAGAATTGGTCATTGGCGCTGCTTCAAGCTAGGAGTGAGCATCGTCACCAACCTACATTGAATATTTTACACTCCCTAGGGTGAATGATACTTTAAATTGATTGACAGTCTAAGACTTTCGAATTTTTCCTAATGCCAAATGATCTTACAAAGTTAGTATTTATAATATCCTAGTAGGTCATTCGGTGACAAATTTTACCGGAAACTTGAAACGACTTTGGCATGTGATATTTAATTTGTTAAATTTTTTTGTTGGATAGTTGAATTATAATTGGCATGGCATGTGAAGTTTTTAAAACTCGAGTTTTGGATGGTTTCAATCTACATTTTGCATGTGATATTTAATGAACTTTAAATGTTTAATGTTTTAATGATGCACAATATATAATCAAAAGGGTTTTAAAACTTAAAGTTTTGGATGGTTTCAACCTACATTTGCACATATGGTAAATTGAAATTATGTTACTTGTAACAATACAATCCCCATTGATTTCATTGTATATGTTGATTTCTAATTTGATATAATTGCATGTATGATGGTACATTACTTGTAAAGACATAGGATTAATAGTGTTCATTGATTTTAGTGGAGAGCAAGAGAGATAAGGTATGGTGTTTACTACAAGAGTTCGAGCAGGTCATTCGGTGACAACTTTTACTGGAAACTTGAAACAAAGAGAATCTATCTTTGGCTAGGACATCATGTAAGATGCTTGACATAAACAGTAAAATTGTACTTAAAAGCTGAGATTTGGGCAAGTGGGGACAACCACTTGTTATCTCGTCCCTTGGAGGCTAGGCCATATGGGGACCGAATCTGAATTTACAAAATAAAGTGAAATAATTTGTACAACTATATGATGTAAGAACATATAATAAAGTAAATCAATTAATTTCATTCCTAGAATATATATATATATATATATATATATATATATATATATATATATATATATATATATATATATATATATATATATATATATATATATATATATATATATATCCAATACATATAACATTTTTAATCAATGCACATGTATAGAAAAACTACTTTCAGTTGATACTAGAGCACGTGCTTGTACCCAAACAATTTGTAACATGTGCAAACCACAAATAACATAAGCAGCTCAATTTTTAGTTGAGTACTGAAAGTTCTAAAACATATTTAATCCAAAGATAATAAATTGTTGACACTTCACTCAAAAAAATTCTAATGGAATTCCATCCTCAATAATCCGTTCATGATCGGATTTTGACATTTTCCATTTCTTAATTTTTTATTTTTTCTTTGATTGAACTTCTATCAACTTTATGCGTGCTGCACACACCAAGTGACTATACTGACAACTTATGGAATCAGGTTCATAGTCTTCAAAGTAAACAAAGTCTCCACTTTGACAAGTTTGTTTGAAAAAAATAACCTTTCAGTATAATAGACCCTTTGTCATACTGAAATCCGTGATCATTATAGTCTTGTAATAATTTCATTTTTTGTTCAGTGCAACACATCAAATAATACTTCACATTTTCATCGTTGTCAATAGGTGCAATTACAGCGAAAACATCTCCTGCACAATAAAATAAATTTAACATTTAATTATGCATATTTAAATTTATTTGTAGATCTTTAAATCATTAAAAAGTAATTCAAATGTTACCTTCTCTAACAAGATCAGAAACTCGATCACCATTGGATGATATTGTAGTTTCATCTGATTCCATTTCTTCAAACATTGCAACAGACATTTTTCCCTTTGTATTTAGCTTTGTATGTTTCCAATCGTTCACATACATTTTGTTTTCACAGACGTCATTGGATTTTGTGTTGTCTATGCAAACATCACAAAAACAAGAATATTTTTTTTTATCCAATGCAAACACATTTGTGGACAACTTTGTTTGAATTGAATGCAATTTTCGAGTCCCTTTTATTGTTTCAACGTCATTTCCAATTGATCTATTTACGTCTTCGATTCCAATATGCCAGAAAAACCTTTATATGGAAAATTAGAAAAAAGAATTTGTAAATATGATATCAAAATACAATTAAAAATAATCATTGCATGATAAATGTACAATGTTTAAAATTAGATTTCCAATATAAATTAAATTGAATGTACCTTCGCACTTCTCTTGATGGGTTAATCTCATGGTTTAGAGCAGTTTTGCACCATTGAACAACTTCTTCAGCGTTCACAAGTCGGCGTGCAGAGTGGTTCATTTGATATCTTCGAAGTACTCGTTTTATGCATGCTCCTGCACCGTCATGTTCTCCTTTTCCATGGCCAGTTTCAAAGAAATTCCAACAATGTTTAATGCATGTTTTCTTATGAAGATGACACAACCAAAAAAATGATCGTGCAGATTTGAATTGACCTGCGCATCCGTCTGACCATATCCAATGTTCATTGAATGTTATTCCACGATTTTTCAATGAATCATAAATTCTTCCAAAATAATGTTGTACAAAACATGTATCATGTGTACGATCGTCACTGATATAAAAGTGATATTCTTTAATGATATGTCGATTTTCACTCGTGCTTTCTATATGATCGACATTTTGTTCAGCATGTCTATATAGAATATGGACGAGCATGGAGACTTGGTCAGAGTGATAGTATTCACTTTGAATTTCTTTTTGTGGAACAAATGTGTAGTTTTCTGCAAAATCAATCACTGACAAAATGGTCCCTGGTGGAAAAAATTCACGAGATTTTTTGAATTCCAAGTCTTTCCATCGAGCTCTATGGGAATGCTTGGTGTATTTGTAAATTTCTCCCTCAAACTTTCTCAAAAAGTCTATCAAAATTAATTCAGGAATTCTGCATTCTTTTAACACTATTTGCACCTTGAATCGATGTACCGATATATTCATATCTCTTCCATTTCACTTTCATGTTGGAAAATGATTGATCATTTATATCAATACGATATTTGTTTTGAAATTTAGCCAAATTTCCACAATCATCGCATTTTTTACCACCAACACATTTTCTTTTGTAAAATAGTTCATCGCTTTCTCTTTCACATAGAATTTGAGATATGAATTCACGGATAGTGGAAGGAGGAGGTGAATCCTTCCATAATGTTCTACCGAAATCAATGAATGTGTCATAATATAACTCAAATTCCACATGATAACGGCAACAACAAGTGTCGCGTACGGTGATAGGTTTTACATACCATGGTTTTTATTGAACAAAAGCACTGAGTGAAACTTGAATTTGACGATTCTCTTCTTTGAACTTGTTGAACAACTCTATTTGAGTGGTTTCCAAGAGATGTTTTTCATGTTCTTCGTATTGATTTCGTGCTATTCTTCTTCGCATCACATGTCTTGCAGTGGGTGAAACACGCGAATTGTTCTTCCAATATTCATATATTATTTTTTTAACATCTTCTCCAAGTCTATCTTTGTATCGTTGCCTACAAATAGCTCTCCAACAAGCGAGTTCATCATTTACGTCTATTTGCAGTCGAAATTTTCGATGTTTGTGCAGAGTTTTTCGCGAGGTTCCCAGTGCTCGTGCCATAGATGTTAGATTCAAACGATTTTCTTGAGTACTTGGTGAAACCATTGCCATTTGTATTCCTCTACGTATATTTGAAACATCTTTATCTCTAGATCTCTTAATTGACTCTATAGCACTACTCATATTTTTTATCACCTCTTCTTTCATTTTTTTATCTTTGGTTGATTTTCGAATACCCAATAGTGTCGTCGCTTCTTTTAATTTCCTTGATGATAGGGGACCTTTCAACATTTGAGCTTGAACTTTCACTTGCTCATTTTTGAAATACTTTTCAAAAATTCTATCGACACGATATCGTATAACATGGTCAGGTTTTTTATCTCCATATGTGTGAGTGTCGACATTTTCTAACATCTCATTATCGATAGTGATTTCATCTGTACATATTCAAAAAAATAGTACATATTCAATAAATAACTAAATTAATAAATATGTCAATAAATATTAGGAAATTTTTAAATATATCAATAGATCATAATATTTACATTTACATACCCGATTCAATTTCTGCTTGAGGTTGATTTTCTTCTTCAATATTTTGAGGAGTATCTCTGTCTATTTACATTAAACAAAATATTTTTCAAACTAGTTCATCATATAAAAATTAAGCTTCACATTTTACATTGGGAAAAATTTAAAAATATATTAATAGATCATAATATTTACATTTACGTACCTGCTTCAATTTCTGCTTGAGGCTGATTTTCTTCTTCAATATTTTGAGGAATATCTCTGTCTGTTTACATCAAACAAAATATTTTTCAAACTAGTTCATCAAATAAAAATTAAGCTTCACATTTTACATTAGGAAAATTTTAAATATATATCAATAGATCATGTAATATTTACATTTACATACCTGCTTCAATTTCTACCTGAGGTTGATTTTCCTCTTCAATATTTGAGAGAGCTTCTAACTTTCTTTTGCGATATTGTCTCGTCTCTTCTCTACGTTCCTCAGGCTTTCTTTTTCGATCATATTTTCTCACACAATTTTTTCGATTTCCCATGATAATAGGGTATGAGGTTCAAAAAATTTCCTTCAAAAAATTAGACACTAACTCAATTACAAACAATATCACAAAAGATTTAATTTAAAAAAATATTTTCTAAAAAATACTTAATCCAATCCAAAACACGTACTTCAACACAAAACACGTACATACCTCTAAGAAAAATCACACCGCCTCCAAGAAATGTCTTCCAAAAAAATTCTTTAAATCCAAAATTTGAAGAAAAGTTTTTGAACAAAGAAGCTCAAAAGATTTATTTCAACACAGAACACGTACATACCTCCAAGAAAAATCACGCCGCCTCCAAAAAAATGTCTTCCAAAAAATTTCTTTAAACCCAAACTTTGAAGAAAAGTTTTTGAACTCAAACCAAGTTGTAAAATGAAATGAAGTGCGAAATGTGCGAAAATTGTGAATCATTTCGCGGATTTATATTGACGTGAAATGTGTGTTTTGTAGGGGGCTCCACAAAATTTTCCGGCCGACGGAGAATTACACAATAGTTCGGCCGAACTTTTGATAAGAAGTTTGGCCGAACTATTAAGACGTTAGTTTTAACGACTCGTAAGCGGAAAACACAGTTTGGCCGAACTTGGACTAAAAGTTCGGCCGAACTAACGCGTCACCAATTACGCAAAACCAGGCTCTGAAAACGGTTCTTCAACTTTGGACTGATTAAACTCCATGAAAGGTTGTTAATTAACTGTCGGAACCAAGACAAGCATTTTCATAATTGAATTTACTTTCAGGAAATATAACTTTTATGGAATTTCGTAAACGTTTATTAATTTTAATTCTTTTTCTAACAAAATGAGTGCAAACAATTTCTAAGGGTCATTGTGATTCAGTGAAATCAAAATTTTGTATCTCCCAAAATACATTGTAAAAAAAATTGAAAAACTTATGGGGCATTACATTGGTCCGTTGACTCTAATGGGTAGCTTTTAGATTTTTAGTTTATAACTTATATGTTAAGAAATTTGTTGCCACGCGAAACATATCCAAAATACGCAGTTTTTCGTATTGGACCAGTTCAAAAAATTCTAGTAATTATGATATGCATCCATTGGCTTTGTAAATATGAAAAAAACAAAATAGACTCTGTCTAGATTGTTGTAACACATTTTTTTTTCAAAAACACAAATTTTCAATGAATACAACATTGCATCATAACATGACTTCTTATGAATCCTTTGATTGTTAAGAAACACACACTCAAAGAAACGCTAAGTTGACATATCAAATCTACATAAACAAATTTCAAAAAATAAGTAATAGAAAGCTAACAAAATTTCTCACAACTTTTATTTTTATCGCAAAATGAAATTCTACAGAGAAAAATTGTTATAGTTTGCAGAAAGTTGAAGAACCGAAAAAAATGAAAATTTTTTCTCAAAAAAGGGCAAAAAGTGTAACCCAGCTTCACATTTTCACCCGTTTAGCTGTACTGTGTTACCTTGCCGGATGGTGTTATTTTGATATGGATCTTGAAAGATTAATGCCACAGCAACATCTTCTCAAATCAAATCTGTGTTCTTCATTTTCAACAAATATAAAAAAGGCACTAGTAGTGTTTGATGTTTCCAAGTGTTATTGTGGGATCCAGTTTGTCTTCCCCATTTCGCCCATATGTGTCGTATGTTTTGCGTTTATCGCCCATATTTGGAGTATTTTTTTGTGTTTATCTACTTATCATCAATGAATGTTGTGTTCTTAATCTGTTAAGGTTAGATTCAGTTCGCATTTGTCAATTACTTTTGTAAATATTTTATATTTACAAGGGATTTTGATAAATTATAGGACATGGGTTAGATTCAGGTCGCATTTGTCAATTACTTTTGTAAATCTTTTATATTTACAAGGGATTTTGATAAATTATAGGACATGCGTTAGATTTAGTTCGCATTTGTCAATTACTTTTATATTTACAAGGGATTTTGATCAATTATAGGACATGGGTGTGAGATATCCGTTTATCTTTATATTTTCAGCTATGTGAATTTTGTATTTTTACGCCGAAGGTGTTCCTATTATGACCTTTGCTGGGATGAACAGTGCTCCTAGCCAATCTCTGTGCTCCACCTATCGCCCTTCCACCCTCTCAAAATTAGACACTTGGCAGTTGCTGCACCCTCCTGCTGTCATCTCCTTCCCGCGCGCGTCAGGTCGTTCACGACTGTTATGGTGTCGCGCCGTCGCGCCTTCGGCGTTCCGGCGGGTCATTTGTTAAAATGATCAAGTGCTAGTTTTAATAATTTTTAAATAACATGTGAATCTTCTGCCATTTAAACTCAAAAACCCATTTCCTTTTTTTATTTTATAAAATAAAAAAGAATATTTTTATAAAAGACACGACGTGTAGCAATTGCCCAAATATAAAAATTCCAATACGTCTAATAAGTGAAATAAATGTTTTTTTAATTAAATTTATTATTTTTTTTATCTACAATTAAAAGAAAAATCAAATATTTTTTATATTATTATGTATTTCAAATATTTTTGATATTATCATATTTTTTTATTAAATGAAAAATATTCTCTTAAAACATTTAGTAACTTATTTAAAAATCAAAATTCTCAAACCCAATTATAATGTAAACCAAGTCTACAACATAATTAAATTAAAACTCTAAAAACCTTATTCTAAAAATTTAAATATTAATATTTAAAATAAAAAAACCATACATGACACTGCCATGGTTGAAATAGTAACTCTATTAAACTTTCGCTCTTTCAACGCCCACAGAACTTCAAAGCCATTGAGCAGCGTTGAAATGGGCCTCATCATTCCAACTTCCGCTGGCAAATCACGGCTAAAATGAAATCGGTGTCCAAAATCTCAGTGAGAAAAGTGCTTGAAAATTGACATCTACCACTTTCTTTTTTAAATGATCTAGAACCATTAATCACATTTCAATTCCTGTTTGTCTCTGTACTCCCCTGAATTCAGATTCTTTCTTAATAAAACTTCGATTTGAGGAACACATATTCATTTTTTAAAGTTTATTTGATTTAGATTTTTCGGATCGCACAACTCATCACATTCTATATTTGATTTGTTTGGTTAAATATCAATTTTGCAAAAAAAACACTATCGATGTATTAATAGACCTTTTAAACTTTGTGATTTTAGTTTGACATGACTTCAAAATTAGTAGATTATGAATTTATATGTGATTTTACTTTGACATGACTTCAAAATTAATAGATTATGAATTTACATAGTATTTTTGTGGAAGATTTAAAATTGTTTTGGAAAGGGATTTGGTTATAGAATGTTAAAATTCCAGGTTATTAATTTTTTTTGGAATAATGTTAAAATGCAAATGTTTGTGTTATTCTATTTGGAATTTTTTTTATAATTATTTTATAAGATTATAATTAAACATGTTTTTATTCATATTGAGTTATTTTCCATTTTTTTTAAAGTGAGTTTTTTTTTAAATGAGAAATTTATGTCTATTTTAGAATTTCTAGATAGAGTTTGAGGAATAGTAAATATATTTTGTTTTTTAATTATTTGGGAATATTTTGGTGGTTAGTCTTTCAGTTTTTACAATAAGAATTTTGAATTAACAAACTCAATTATATCAAGTTTTTTAATAAATTTAATAACTCAAATTTAATATTTTGATAATTTTATGAGACAATTTGATACACCACTCATTAAAAAAGTAACTTTAAAACATACAAACACTTATGTATAAGAAAACATGTCTTTTTCTAGGTCCACTTCTAAATTCTAACATTATATTTAGTGTCACTTTGTAATGTAATTGTATTTAAAAAAATTAATTTGCATGAAGCAAAATGCAATAAAATAATATTTTGTATCAAATTGTTTTCCTTTACTAATAGGATAGGTTTATAAAGTCTTAACTTATCTTATGTGACAACTTTTCATATGAAAATTTATTTTTAATTAATCAATTTAATTATAAAGGAAAAAAGAGTATAACAAATTTTGAAATAATCTGAAATTTTGTTTTATAACTATTAATAAGAATACTTTAGAATATTTCAAGGAGGCTAAATCTCCATTATTTATTAAATAATTATTCATAATCTAATTAAAATTATGGAACCCTCAGATACAACAATAGATCATATTGGGGAGACTCTTATCACAGAAAAAAGATAATTGATTAATAAACTTAAGCAACAACGAAAATAAGGAGAGATCCTCTCCAAGAAAAAAATCGGGATTCAATGGTTCAAAGAAATAAAATGTAACTCTATTTTATTTAATAAAGTGATCATTAAAGATCATCATAGTAATAGGATTTTTTCCCTCTCCTTTAGTGATGAACAACGACTGGTAAATATGAGGATCTGGATGTAACTTTATTTTTTTCATAAAGTGATAGGTAACAATCATCGTCGTAATAGGATTTTCTCCCTCTCCTTTAGTGATGGACAATGACTGGTACAATATGAATATCTGGAATAAGAACTTGTCTCATATTATCAGAGTCTTCTTATAGAGTCAACTCCAAACAAACGTGTTGTTATCCGTTGCATTACTACACATATTACTCACCTCATTCATTCAGATTAGAATGAGGCTTTGATGCGAGAAATAACTTTCTTCTAAGTAGAAGAGGTGGTAATGGATATGCCCAAAAATAAAGCCCTGAGTAGGTGGCTTTAAAAATGAACTTATTCCAAGCATGCTTATTTTTTATTGGATTTGAAGTGCATGCTCTCATTGAAGAATTTAGATGCTTCCAACATGTATTTTTGAGTTTTATTTCTACTTTCATTATATTGATTCCCAAACTTGGTAAAGCTGGTAATACCAATGAATTTTTTCAAATAACCCTTTGAAATGTTGTATATAAATTATTTCCTTTATTATTGTGAAGAAGATTAAACACTTATTGAATACCATTATTTCTCTTTAGAAATCAAAATTTTTGTAGGGTTGCTAAATTCTTGATGGGATTGTTGTAGCCCATGAGGTTATACACTCTTTGAAGAGATATAAGCGAGCTAGTATGCTAATTAAATTAGACCTATCTAAAGCTTATGATAGCTTAAAGTAGGATTATCATCTTCAGATCCTTTGATCCTTTAGTTTACCCCCTAAGTGGTTTCCTTGGGTCAAATCCCTTATTTATACCTTTTTTTACTTGGTTCAGTAGATACCTCAAAGAAGCGGGCCACTAGAGTATCATTAAGGGTTTTCATCTACATGGGAATGATATTACTATTACCCACAAACAATTTGTTGATGATCCTATTCTCTTATACCTACCTTTAATGTGGGATACTTTTGCCTTGAAAATCATACTCAAAGACTTAATGGATACCTATGGTATGGTGATAAATAGGGAAAAGTATAACGCTTATTTCTTTAATACCAATGCAACTATCCAAGGATATCTAACTTGACTCCTAGATTTTGACATCAGTGGCCTTCGTACTAAATACCTCGGTGTCGCTTTGGTTGAGAATTCCTTGAGCGTAATTTTTTGGAATGTAATTCTACAAAATTATTTCCAACAAGCTTGGTAGTTGGGTGTTTCAGTCTCTAAACCTAGTAGGTCAACTTGTTATTCTCAAGTCAATGCTCCAAGCTCTTCTTGTGTAGCAACTATCAACAATAAGGCCCCAAAATATATCTTTAGGTCCATCACTTCCCTTTACAAAGACTTTCTCTGGAGAGGTGCAAAGAAAGCCAAGAAATGGTCACTAGTGGCTTGGGAGAAGTTGTATATTCGCAAGCCAGCTAAGGGATTAGGACTAAGGAATCCAAATATTTTAAGTAAATCCTCTAGCACCAGATTATCGTGGAGGCAAATTTATGGGGGAGAGGAGATTTATAAAAAAATATGCGACAGGAAATATGGTCATTCCTCTTCCTAGTCAAAAAAGCTAAAAACTACGATGTACCCTTTCGATTTCTCTATTTGTAATTTGGCTTGGGAAAACCAGAGTCCAATTGAAAATCACACCTTCTATGAGATTAGGAATGGATGAACCACTTTTTCTGACAAGAATCTTGGAAACAATCTCCATATTTGGGAAATCGAGTAGATATTAGAGAGTTGGAAGCATTACTTCAAATCACCAGGGCATCACAACGAATGATTTTTGGTAACCCAATCTGAATTCTATATTATGAAAAAAATGGAAAACAAAGGATGATTTACTAGAGCACCCTACCTTACGTATCTAACCTACTTTAGCTTAGGAGCTATGAGGTCATAAAATATTCATAGCTTAGGATCCAGATAAACTCTGATGGGGATATCAAACAAAAGGGATGTTCATGCCCAAGAAGGCCTACTCTTTGCTAGCTAGTCATTAGTCTCTCCATAAAGAACCTCTCCATAGAAAAAAATGGACCAATAGTTTTTGGCTTAAGGTCACCCAATTCCTCTAGTTCATAGGTATAATGAAGATATTCACGTGGGAAAAAATCTAGAAACGAGGATTCTGGGTCCCCTATTTGTGCCACCTATGTTAGAAGCAAGAAGAGATTATGTAACACCTATTGATTTTTTTCCCTTTTGTCGAGTGTATTTGGTTGGTTTTATTACTCCTCTTTGGCTATTTGGATCGTAACCTTAACAACATGGTGGAAACATTGGAGCAATGTCAACCTAGTTTATTTAAAAACCAAGTGGTGAATAAATCTTGGACCCTGGTTCTTGGTTTTGTTTTATAGGTAGTATGGAAAGAATGGAATAGAAGGATTTTTAATTAGAAGAAAGAGAAATAATACATGGTTTGGAACATTATCAAGAAAAATATTCGCGAAACGATTCTTTTAGAAAGATAGTCCTAGGATGATTGGAAAACAAATCAATATGAGGCTAATATATTATGTAAAATAGAGCTCTCACAGTCTATGATATCATCCATTTCTCATAAGAACCCCCTCCTAGATAGTCCTACCCTTCTTGTTACACTCCCCCTACGACAAGTTTTGTAAAGATTAACTTTGATGGAACTTCCAAAAGTAACCTTGGTCCAACTGGTTATGGTGGTATTTTTTCATGATTGGGAACATAATACAATGGAGGTGTATCCTGAAAAATCTGGGATAAAAAGTAAGAACTTAGCAGAATTCCATGGTCTGGAAAGGGGTTTAAGGCTTGGCTTTGATTAAGGGTATTTCAAATTACAAACAGATGGAGATTCCCAATTGGTTATTGTGATTTCCTAGAAAATCATCAATGGAACTCCTATAGAAAAAAATTCAAAGATTTGGAGACTTGAGCATATCATCTCCTGTATTCATTCGTTTATCCATTCCACTCATAATGTTGTCACCTCACATTCTTGGAGAATAGGTAACAAACCAATAGTCTCCCTAGCTAACTTAGACTGTCAGCATAATGACATCTACTTAATTTCAAATGGGGAATGTAAAGTTGGAAAAATATGTTATAATCCATTTTGGATGAGGATAGAAGACCCCCAACTGGGGTGGATATTAAGGAAACATTGGAGGTTTGGAGAAAAACTACCACCTCACTATCGATCAATGCATTTAAGATGGGAAAGTGGCATGGCCATCCCACCCCATTCATTGTGCATGCGATCAATCCTTTCCAAATTTAATACTATGGCAAGTCTTCATTTGTTTCATAGATTTGTTTGGAAATACTCTACTCTTCGACCTTTAAGGCATGCTATGGTATCTTCCCCACCATAGGTGGGATTAATCTCTTAGGTTACTCATAATAAGGGTTCTGGTATGGTGAAATATTAGTAAACACGTGGACTGCACTTCTACCTCTTCCCAAAGTGAGGCTACCTATCTTAAACATTGGAACCAAGGTAATTTACCTCTACACGTGCATTAGATTGGTTCTTTAATTTAGAGAAACTTAGTGCTTACTGGAAAAGAGAAATAGTGGATTAGTGAATGAATCTAGCAACGAAGGGATTCTACACTAGCTTGTGTGGCTTTCTTTGAAGTTGGTTGTTATCGTTGCAATAGTCGCCACACTCTCTCTAACACAAGTGAAACTGATAGCTTTGGAAATGGGGGTTGCTACCATCTAGGTATTATCAATTACACTTGGATCCATTCATATTTCTATCGACCGTGATTCTACATGTTATAATTTTTATTGTTTCATTGTGTTTCTTGGTGGTCTGCATTATGACCACCTTTGGTTAAATAGTGACCCTACTCGAAGATTTTCATCTGTGACTCTTGTTCTCTGTAATTTTATCTTTTGTTGGCTTATTCTGACCTACCCTCCGAATAGCTCTCAACCAAGTACTATTTTTGGTACTCCTATTCTATGTACCTTCTCTCTTGGATTGTGAGCCTTAGCTTATGTGCATATTTATAATCATGCCACTGCATTGTGCCTATAAAATGCATGTGGGACGATGGGGGAGTTGGGTAGGTGGCCATGGCCCATAGGGAAGACCACGAGCCCAAGTCCAAGTGAAGAAGGTTGCAACGATCTTCCATTTAGACAACCCTCTTGAAATTCATGAAGAGATTTGCCAACTTGAGATGCTCCCCATCAATGACTATCAAGTTTTATCAGTTCTAAAATCTTGGAGGAGGTAATCCACTAGGTTCCCGAGCTTGATCACATCAAGGGAAAAAAATCCAATAACTAAACTCCATAACCCTTCATTTGAAAATGAAAACCTTTCTAGGTAGGCTCTTGAAAGATAAGAATGAGGACTGGAATGACATAATTTCTACCATAAATGAAATCAAAAGGCTTCAACATTAATAATGTTTGTGCCTAGCAAGCCCAGATGCACAAAACTCCCACTAAGGGAGCCACCAGTTGTGTGAATTTAAGCCCTCAAATCCACTACAGACCAATGCCTAGTATCCCTCTCCTGCGACTTTTTCAGATTTTTTATCTTATGTTATTTCTTGTAGTAATTGCCTTTCTTTTATATCTACTTCAGAGAATTTTAATTTAATAATCAATAACTATCAGGTTGATATTAGAGATTTAATGTTCAAGAAATATGTTTTAATATTCTTAGTAGTATATAAAAATCAAATGTTGAGATTTATCTCTAAAGTAGTTATTTCCATTTTTCTATTTTAATTAAGTTAATTAATTAAAAAAATATCATATGAAGTGAGTTATGGTTTTTTGGGCATGTTGTATCGATAAGCCATGGTATTGGCCCATGGTATTGTAACAAAGTCTATTTACATATTATGAACCTCCATTGAAAAGTGTGAGTAAATTTCCATGGTTAAGAGTCTTGTTCCATGTCTCTAATACTACATATGTTTAACTTGTATATTAAATGGTTGATAATTGGAGATAGGCATCAAAACACTTACCTGGTGATACATCTCACATTTCAATAATCTAAAAAAAGAAATCTTAAAAATTAACTAAATTATAAGTTTATTTTAAATTATGATTATTATATTAATTAAAAAAATAATTATTATATGATTAAACATATATACATTTAAAAAACACTTAAGAAGATTATTCATATGGTACAGTTCTTATGACATTTCTTTTAATTAATCAATTTAATTAAAAAGGTAGAAATTACATAATTTATTTGGAGATAAATCTTAACTTTTGATGTGTGTACTACTAAGAATATTTTAGGATATTCCATGGAAATTAAATCCATACCACCCATATAATAATTATTGATAATTAAATTAAAATTATAGAAGCCATTTTTCAATACAAACATGGTATACTTAATAATAATAATAATTTAAAATAAAATTATAATTTATTTAATTTTTATTATTTTTTTTAATTTTAAAAATTTCAAATGTATCATAAAATAAGTGATTTGATGTTTACTATGAATTGATACTACTAAAATTATTAAAAATTTAATTTAAATAATTGCTCTAATAATATATATATTAAAATTATATAATATTATAATAAATAAAATTATATTGATTAAGCTATAAAGAATAGTGTCTAATTATAAACAAATCTATTTGACATAAAGATAATAAATCTATTTGACATATACATATTTATTATCTATGTAGAATTTTTTTTTATGGCGAGAATTATTTGAAATTTAGATTTGTCACCTTATTTTGGATGTTCTTATTCAATTTGTTAAAACCATATAATATTATGTTACCTATAAAATTGATTGATGATACATAATGAAATATAAACAATCAAACAACAAAAATGTGTGCGAGAACATAGATTTACAAATTCAAACATATTTTGTGTTACGTTGTTATCTCCTATTATTGATAGTTCATAGAATCTATGAAGGGCCTACTTATCATCAAATCATAAATTTATGAATCTTATGTAGATGTTGTTATCCTCTCTTTGATTACTATTAGGGTCTTTCTTTTCCGTTTTTCCCACTTTTAATGGTATTCTTTCAATCACTTTTTTGTCAAAATTTTTATTATGAACATTTTACCATTCTAAAATTTTAAAATATATCCATTAGGAGTAACTTGTATATCACTATAATTGATTGCACTTTCTCTATAATATGCTCATGAGATATATATTCATCTCTCTTCATACTCATCTCTGTGCTCTATGCTAAAACATTAATATGCATAGAATGAATAAGTGATATGAAAAGAAGAGTATATTTTATTCAATAACGTTTTAAATTTCTTAAACAATGTAAGATAAATTGTACCATAGCTGACATGTTTAGATACATCGCAACTAATACCTCTAGAATTTTCTCCCCATTAGGTGATATATGCTTGTTAAAATATATTTTTTAATCAAGTTTTCATACAACATAAAACAAATTACTAGAAGTAATGACTTGAATTATATATGCACTCTTCCTAAAATAAATTCATATTTTCAACATTACATAATGTAATTATAAAGTATGTAATTTGA
Source organism: Pinus albicaulis (assembly GCA_034641835.2). Lineage (NCBI taxonomy): Eukaryota > Viridiplantae > Streptophyta > Pinopsida > Pinales > Pinaceae > Pinus > Pinus albicaulis. The sequence continues at coordinate 1,031,113,174 of CM076583.1, read as the reverse complement.
TCTGAATTTATGAAGCTAATGAAATTAAGTAAAAATTTAAAAAAATATACGTACATAATGAAACTCAGCTTCAATCAGTAATAGGAAAACGATGAAATTATATACATGCAGAATGAAAGATAACTAGCTTGAATGGTGCTAATTTATCTCTGAGAAGAGATGTGATGGCTATGTGCCTTCCTAAACTATGTTACAATGAGAATTGGAGATATACAAAAAATACCCAACCCTAGGAGATGAAGTGCCAAAGGATTATGAGCCTCGATGGGGTGAGTTGGAATGTCAACTTCCAGAGGTAGTAACGTTTGCATACGATCTCTAATTGGCATGCACGATAGCCTATTGGAAAGGTTTATCCAAGGAGTAAATTTTTTTACTATCGGATTGTTTCCCCCAAAGATTCCATTTAGGGCCTCAAAATAGCTTTGAAAGTTCAAGACTTGGAAACTTCCAAAAATAAAAAAATTTCAAGATAGAAAAATTATGCTATGAGCTAGTGAAATATTTGGATGACCACCGATATACACCTATATCATAATTACATCTCAACAATATGTTATTATTGATACCTTCAACTATTGAAATTTTTTGGCCATTTCTTTTTTCAAGTTTCTTTCTTTTCCCACCTCTAGCATCGTGATTTGAGGAATCTCCATGATAATCCATATAACATGTAAATTTATTACAATGACACAAGTTACGAAGTTAAATTCAACATACATAAATAAAAATAAAATTAAAACACCCTAACTCCCTAACCCACTCATAAATAAAGATACTTGATTGTGTTACCATAGATTTTGTGATAATTATATTTTGGTATGAGGAATTCACTTTGTGGAAGATTATATTGGGATACTAATTATGGGTTATATGCTTTGTGAGGGACATGAGAAATGTAGAAATTAGATAAATTTCATTATTTAAATGTTTTGTTACAATGTCATTTCAATTGCATTCAATGAATACAACTTAACATGATTATGAATTATTTATCACTTCCCTAGGTTTACCAAGTGACATAGATTGTGCATCCATCAAAGGATGAGGAGAGGAAAAACAAGGATAACCATTGAAAATATTCATTAAAGATGTTATTGACATGGTAAAGAGAGTGTTCTAGCATGCTTTTTAGTTGAACTTTAAACATGAATTCAAGGAAACCTTGAAGCTCATTTTCTCATTTCTACTTCCACCATTCTATTGGAGTTGGTTACTGTTAAATTTTATGTGGAATGCTAGCAAAATTGTTGGTATTTTACTCCACAAGCTAGTAAAATTGCTATTATCTCATAGATGTTTTTTTTGTATATGGATTCCCAACTTGTGAGGGACATGAGAAAAACCAACATTTAACCTTTATTTCCTCAAAAATACAATAAAACATCTTTCAATTCATAATTTTGGGTTGGTTTAATCAGCAAGAGTGTCATTCAAAAAGTCTATTTAAAATTAATTTGACTCTCTAATAACATGTGATTTCTCTATAAGAACTTAGGGAGTCTATATAACTATAGTGGGAGACAAACAAGAAAGGTAGATGGTAATGAGGGATAAGAGAAAGAGAAAAATGAAAAGGGGGAGGAGGGCGATGGAGAAGAAAAATAAGAAAAATGGGAAGGAAAAAGAGGAATAGGGAGAGGAAGTTGGGGTAAAAGGAGAGGAAGAGGGAAATTGTGGGAGATGAGTGGAAGAGAGAGGAGGAGTGGAATGAAGGAATGTAGGGAGAAGAAAGATAAAATGGAGAGAAATAGAGGAATATGATGGAGGGTAGGGGAAGGGAAGGGAGATGAGGGGAAGAGGAAGAGGGAAAAGGAGTGGAAGGATAAAAGGAGAAGAAGAGATATAAAGAGATAAATCGGGAGATAATTGGATGAAGAGAATGAAAATCCAAAATCTATCTCTAAAACCCAAAACCTAAAACCGTTTTTCAAAATGTGCATCACTTTTTATTTTAAATTTTAAAATTAAAAAAAAGTAGGGAAAATAACATGAAACATACCTATGGATCAAAGAATATGATGACGCAAGAAAAATGTCTCATGTTTTATCCTATTTAGTGCTCCCATAATTCCATTTCATTGTTAAGAAGTTGTATCTTGCACCATCATGTGACATGAAATGACAAGACCCCACGTTTTTTAGTTTATATTTAACATTGATAGTAAAAATGATGCAAAAATTATTGTTTCATCTTTTTTAGGATAATTATATCAATTTTGCATCAAAATTATGTCTAAGTGTTATAAAAATAATATATAGCATGCATTGACCCATATCATCCTAGCATCACTAATGTGTCAATCATACAATGTCATACCACATTCTTTTAACTTTGTTATGCATCATGAAAAACAACATTGACATAAATAAAAAAAACATATCCTTCGTGTTCTAAAAAAATTATATTTTTATTCTTAATATGATCCAGGTGGATATTGGTGGTCACCCGCCTATTCCACTTGGGGCCCCACCATTGTCTCTTTCAGTTTTTCAGTTTCAGCACAACTTACTATTTTTAGCAGTTTTTCGGGTCCTTAACTTCTTGAGCTGTTTTGAGGCCCTAAACGACGTTTTCTGGGAAAACGAGGAACAAGATAGGCCCATGGGCCTATGTTTCTCACTCAAAATTTGTAGTCGTCAGATATATATTTCTAACGAGGTATGGTACACGTCAAACAGAGATCGTATGCCAAAGTTACGTCCTCTAGAAGTTGAAACACCAATTTACCCAAACGGGGCCCATAGTTTTGGCGCTTCATCTCCTAGGGTTAGGGTTTTGGCTGTTTAGGATTTCCCATTATTTCTAAATAATAAATAGGCCCTCGAGCCTCATTGTAACTCAGTTCAGAGGCCTGTAGCCACCACATCTCTTCTCAGAGATAGCTACCAGCGCCCTAGCTAGTTTTATTTCCATTCTGTCTGTAAGCAAATTTCAGTTCTTTGATATTAATGAAATGAAGTGTTATTTCCGCTGCATCTTTGTATTTATGGTTATATGTTTATTCTATTGCGTTCCTACATAAATCCAGATCAGTGGTATCAGGGCGGTCTACTTTTTCTCGATCCTTCTTTGCATGTCCCCAACGAGGTCGGGGTATAAGGAGTTAGAGCTCAATCTGGTGGAACCTTTGCAAGATCAGCCTTGCAAACCGCAACGGACGCCCATGGGGGACGAAAAGAAAGATGAGGGAGCAGGAGATCCTATCAAAATATTGCTCGAGGAGGCCCTAAAAAAACAAAGGAACGCGATGATGGATGACTTTGCCCAGATCATCAACGGCTGCCCACTGGCGGCGCATCTGCATCCAGCAGCCACTCTGAAGGTGTGACTCCTTTTATGGTACAAGTAAATTTTTACATTCCCATATTTGAGGGTCAAATAGATGCAGATGCCATAGATAGATGGTTGAATCTATTAGAAGGATATTTCTCGGTTCATGACTTTTCCGACAGGGAGAAGATTATTTTTACACTCCTCAAAGTTGCCCCCCATGTCAAGGATTGGTGGGAAACCCACTGTGAGAAAAAGGACGAGACAAAACCCTCTCTGTTCTCGGCTGTACCAACTTGGAATTCTTTACGAGACGCCATCAAGGAACAATAATATCCCATGGGGAGCTATGAGGACAAGTACATACAATGGACCACGCTGTGACAACAAAGGGATCAAGATGTGCATGAGTTGACGAATCTGTTCCATACCCTGCGCACCAATTTCAATATCAAATATTCAGAGAAACATCTGGTGCTAAAGTATCGCAGTTGTTTACACAGATACATTTAGGAGGAAAGGGATTTCCTTGACATCTCCTCGCTTGGTACGGCATACCGGTATGCTGCCAAGATTGAGCAGAATTCAAACAGAAGAAGCAAGACTTTGGATCGGTGAATCAAAAGCAAGGGAAAGGTGCTCCCAAAGCACACAACAAAGGACAGAGCCAAGGCATGGCGACTCAAGACAACCTGTCAAAGCCACAAGGAAATAACAACACCGCAAATCCAAATAAGGACACGAGAAAGTTGTGTGAGTTCCATAAGAGCTCCACTCACAACACAAGTGAGTGTCGGGCCAAGCAGTCGCTGGTGGTCGAGATGAGGGCTTCTGAGTTAGATGCATGCTCTGACTCTGAATCAGAACCTAACAAGTGGAATGAAAAAGGGAAACAGATTATTGATGCGGAGCCCAACACCACTGTTGCCACTACAAAGATCCAGAAGGAGGAATCGAAAGATCCAGAGGAGGAGGAACGTCTCTTCCACTCGCAGAAGTGGGTGAAGGGCTCCCCAGTACAATTCATTATCGACAATGGGAGAAAAAATAGCCTCATTTCAGCAGACGCCGTGAAGCGATTGGGCTTGCCAACCACAACTCACCCACATCCATACACCATTGGTTGGCTTCACCATGGATGAGATCTTTGTGTTAGCCAGCAGTGCCGCCTTCCCTATAGCATCAAGCCCTTCACGGATGAGGTATTATGTGACGTTGCTCCTATTGATGTTTCTGATGTATTATTATGACAACCATACTTGTGGAAGCGTCATGCTGTGTATGAGTCTCGGCCTTGCGCTGTTATTGTTACTCTGGGAAATAAGTTGTACAGGATGTCAGAGGTACCACCTCATGCCACTATCTCCTTGGTTACTACAAAACAATGCAGTAAGCTCATTTCCCAAACTAGGAAATTCGTTTTCCTGATGATCCTTCCCCAGGGCAAGAAGAAGACTATGGCCACGACCTCCAAACAAGGCTCCTCTACACGACAACAACAAATTGATAAGGTTGTGGAGGAGTACGGGGACATCTTCACCTCACCCATAGGGGTTCCTCTGCACTGTCAGTTCAAGCACCCGATTGATCTGACCCCAGGTGCGCCGCTACCTAATGGACCGATCTATCGGCACTCTGTTCTGGAGGACGATGAAATCAATAGACAGATTCAGGAGCTGCTGCAGAAAGGTCACATCCGACCAAGTTCATTGCCCTGTGGGAGCCCGATCATGTTGGAACAGAAGAAGGATGGGACATGGAGACTCTGTATTGACTATCGGGCGCTGAACAAGATCAATGTCCGGAATAGGTACCTAATCCCACGGATTGATGACCTTTTGGACCAACTCAAAGGTGCAAAATATTTCAGCAAGATCGACTTGAAGTCTGGGTATCCCTAGGTACCAATTGAACCCTCCGATGTGTGGAAGACTGACTTCAAAGCCAAGGAAGGCCTTTTCGAATGGCTGGTCATGCCTTTCGGGTTGACGAATGCTCCAGCAAACTTCATGAGGTTGATGGATGACATATTGCGGCCATTCACCAACTCATTTTTAGTGGTGTACTTGGATGACATTCTGATCTTCAGCTAGACTTGGGAAGAGCACCTTCACCACATCCGAAAAGTCCTCCAAACACTGCAGCAACATAAGTTGTGTGCCAATTTGGAGAAGTGCACTTTTGGCATGACCCAGGTTCAATATCTGGGGTACATTATTGATGAAAGGGGGGTGCATGTGGATCCAAACAAGATCCAGGTCATTCGAGATTGGCCAGCCCCAACCATTATAACAGAGCTTCGTAGCTTTCTAGGTCTTGCTAATTTCTACCGTATGTTCATGTTGGGTTTCTCTCATATCACTTGGCCCTTAAGTCAAGTCATCAAGGGAGGAGCGAGAGAAAAAATCTTTTGGTCGGAACCTCAACAGAACGCGTTCACAGAATTGAAAAATTGCCTCTATTCTGCCCCAGTGCTCACATTACCAGACTTGCAACAGCCATTCGAGATTGAGACAGATGCCTCTGACTATGTTATTGGGGCAGTTCTTACTCAACAAGGACATCTAGTGGCATATCACAGTGAGACATTGTCTGACATAGTTCGCAAGTATCCCACTTATGACAAAGAAATGTATTCCATTATGCAAGCTTGTCGAAAGTGGAAGCATTAAATTTTGGGGAAGGAAACAATCATCCACACAGACCACCAGCCCCTGCAGTTCATACAAACATAAGGGAAGAACAATGTCACCGATGAAATAGGTAACCGCAATGTTACCTACTTTTTTTTGGTAGCATAAAAAGCAACCCATTTTGAAAAGTGGTGATGCAGAATCACCATTTTTTTTTTTGGTGCACATTTTGGACACTCTAATATTTTTATTTATGAAGTATGAATATTTGTTTTAAAATGTTAGTGATTTTCATGCTAATTTTGAAATGTATTGATGCAGCATCAATTTTTTTTTTTTAGAGCAGTGATTTTCATGCTAATTTTGAAACGTATTGATGTTGCATCAACCCCTTTTTTTTAGAGCGGTGATTTTCATGCTAATTTTGAAACGTATTGATACTGCATCAACCTTTTTTTTTTAGAGTGGTGATTTTCATGTTCGTAATAAAACAAGAAACTTAGATAAAAAAATATATAAAAACAATAAAAAAAAACCAATAAAAATGTAAAAAAAAAACAAAAATAGCTCGTAAAAATAAAAAAATTTAAACAAAAATAAATAAATAAAACAAAAATATTTGAAAATTATATCAAAGAAAATGACAAAATTTGAAAAAAAAACACATAATTTAAAGAAAAAAAACAAAAATTGACCAAAAAAAATTAAAAAAAAACCCTCAAAAACATTTTTTTCTAACTTATTAAAAAAAACCATATAATAAAAATATATATATATATATATTTAAAAAAAAAATTAAAAAAAATTAAAGTTACAAAATTAAAATTTAGATAAAAAAATTTAAATTAAATTTAAAAATTTAAATAAAAATAATAATAATAAGAAAAAAAAATACAAATTTCAAAATTAACCAAAAAAACAAATTAAAAAAAAAAGCAATTAAAATTGAAAAAGAAAATTAAAATAAAAAAAACTATCATTAAAAAACAAAAAAAATGAAAAAATCCCCGTGCAAATAATTAAAAAACAAATATACATAAATTTAGTGTGTGTGTTTTTTTTTTTTAAATAAAACAATTTATAGATTTTAATCTATAATATTAAATATAAAAAAAATTAAACAAATTGAATTTAAAATAAAAAATTGAATAAAAAAATAATTTGAAATCTTTTGAAATTAAAAAAAAATTTAAAAAAATCAAATTAAAATAAAAATATTAAAAATTAAAAAAAAATAAACAGTAAAAATAAAATCAAATAAAGATATATATATATATAGATATATTAAAAATTTAAATAATAATAATAATAAAATTTAAAAATAAAAATAAAAAATAAAAAAAAAATAAAAATACAAAACCAATTTTATTTTAAATAAAAAAATTTAAAACAAAAAAAATAAAAACAAAACAACACAAATTGTATTTTAAATAAAAAATAAAAAAAAATGAATTAAAAAAAATAATAATAATAAATAAAAAAAATTGGTTTGGTGGTGGTGAGGCGTAGTAGTGTTGAGTAGAGGCTGGCAGCGAGCGCAACGCGGGCGCTTGACTTGACCTCACACGGCCCTCGCAGCCGAGAAATGAGATTCCCTAAATGTGTGGCAAGCCCAGCGCCAATGGTAAGGGCTCTGTCACCTGAGCACCGGCCCAAGCCCAGCCGCTTGCAACATGCCAGCGCCAGCAGAAGCCATTTCAATGCAAGCCTCACGAACCGTGCCAACTTGGCAAATGGCCAAATTAAAGGAGCGACCCCTCGGGCAAGCGGCTGTCAATGTTATGCCAAATATTATGCAAAACGCCAGCATGTGCCCGCCCGAATCCCCCACCACCACCAACCCCCATTTTTTTTAAATTTTTTTTCTTTTTTTTAATTGATTTTGTTAAATTTTTTTTAAGTTTTTTTTTTAATTTGATTTTTTTTTTTTTAAGTTTCAAATTTTTTTTTTTTTTTAAAAAAAATTAATTTTTTTTTAATTTAATTTTTTTATATAAAATATAATTTGTTTTGTGTTTTTTTTTAAATTTTGTTTAATTTTATTATTTTTTTTTGTTTTAATTTTTTTTTTTTAATAAATTTAAGTTGTTAGTATTTTTTTTTTTTTAATTATTTAATTGATTTTTTTTTTTTTTAATTTCATAATTTTTCTTTATTATTTTATAAAATTTAATAAATTTTGTTTTTTTTTTTTTTTAATTTATTTGAATTCAATATTGTTTTTTAAATGTTTTACTTTTTTGTTATTTTTTTTTGTTAATTACATAAATTTTTTATATTTTTATATTTCAATTAAAATTGTGTATTGAAAATTAGATTTTTTTTTTAATTAGACGTAATTTTTTTAAATTAATTTTTTTTTAATTTTTTTTTATTTAATATTATTTTATTTTATTTTTTATTTTTTTCAATTTTCCATTTTTAATTGATTTTTAAAGCTTTTATTTTAACAATGTTTTTTTTTCTCTTTTCTTTTATATTTAAAATTTAGTTTTTTCTTTCAAAATTTATTTGTTTATTTATTAAAATTTAATATTTTTGTTTTTAAATTTAATTTGTTATTTTAATTTTTTTTTTTTTTAATTTAATAAAATCTGATATATATATATATATATATATATATATATATATATATATATATTTAAGTTCATATATATATTTTATTTTTTATACTTTAAATTTAATTTATTTTTTATAGTTTGTTTGTTTTTTTAATATATATTGTTTTAAATTTAATATTTTCATTGTATTTTTTTTTATTTTTATTTTTTTTAATTAATTTTTCATTTTTTTACTTTTAATTTAAATAATGGTTTTTTTTTTTATATATTTTTAAAATTTTTAAATTTATTAAAATTTAATATATTTCTTTAAATTTAATTTTTTGTTTTAAATTTTTTTTTTTTTTTTTTTTAAAGCATTTTCTTTTTCTTTTTTAAATTTAATTTATATATATATATTTTTATAATTTCCTTCTTTTTTTGACTTTTTTTTTCTTTTTTTCTTTTTTATTTTTTTATTTTTTAATTTCTATGTTTTTTTAAATTTTAATCTTAATTTTTTTTTTTTTTTTCCTTAAATTTTAGGTTTTTTTTAATGTTTGAATTCATTTTTTTTTTATTTTTTTTTTTTTATTTTTTTTTTTTTTTAATCTTCATATATTTTTAAATTATAAGCTTTTAAATGTTTTTATTTTTTAAATTTATTTTTTTTCTTAAATTTTAGGTTTTTTTTTAATGTTTGTATTTTAAAAATTAAAAAATGTTACTTCTACTTTTAAAAATGCCAAAAGTATGACACAATTTTATTTTTTTTGTTATTCCAGCATAAACTGGTTTTGTTTTGAGGGTGTTTTTTCAATCCTTTTTTTAAGAAATTTTTTTTTTTTTACCATAATTTTATAAAATGTTGAAATTTGACCTTAAAAAAAACGAAGTGCATTCTGGAATACACACTTTTTATTTTTGGGGTGTTTTTTCAGTCCTTTTTTCAATAAACAATTTTTTTCTTACCATAATTTTATAAAATGTTGAAATTTGACCTTAAAAAGAAACCAAGTGCGTTATGGAAGACACACTTTTTTTTGGGGGGGTGTTT